>OW203722.1:21722428-22222678 GCA_934045075.1 Yponomeuta sedellus | reverse complement strand
TATCTTTGTCAACATTTTGAAGGTATTAGTTTTTATACACGAGTCTTTGAAATTTATACGTACATAAACTCATGCCTTGCTCTCTAAGCGTTCGTGGCCTTGGTTCACGTGGTGGCGTGGTTCTTAGTGATTGAATTCAATCACTCAGTTCTTAGTAGAACTAAGTGATTGAATTTAATCACTAAGAATGGCTGGGTTAGCTTTATACTAATTCATTTTAATAAAATTGCCTTTATTTATTATGAATTAGATATTGAACAGAAAATTGCCTTCATTTATACAACTGGCCTTCTCACAAAGAGCATAGGTTTAATTACCACGTGTGCCCTTCGCGGATTAGCAATTTAAAGGTACAGATCACTTCAGGCACTCAGGTTTCCTCACGATATTTTCCTCCATGGTTAGAAAGTGGTATTGGCCTCCGCGGTGGAGTATGGCCTACCCTTCCTGTTAAAGGTCTGGCACATTATAAGTTATAGGCCATAAGTTGCATTGACTTATGTTACGGTGACTTTTATGTTTACATTGCGGTCTCAGAAGTTTTGTAAAGACGTACGAAATACAGATATTCTGATGGATATTTTCCTATGCTATCACGCTAAAGTCTACTGCGCTTCCACATACCACTTCCTACCATACAGGAAAAGACCCGTGCCCCAACAGTGGGGACATAGAAAGGGTTCATATCGATCGATATCTACTATAACTTCACAAATGCACACAATGCTTAGAAAACAAAGTCATTAGTAGATGCCCGCTCTGGGAATCGAACCTGGGTCTCTCGCTTCCGAATCTATAGTTCTACCCATTGTGCTATCGCCGCTCGTATCTCGTAGTTCAAATTATTAAACTACTAGCTGACTCAGCGAACTTCGTACCGCCTGACAGTCGATTGTTAAATATTTCTTTCATTTTACCTCCTTAAGAACCATCCTCGTAATTAAAACTGTTTTTATACGGATTTATGCTCGTTTATTAAATTTTTACAATTTTCCAATGTTTCGGCACTTTTTCAGGTGCCGTAGTCCCGGATGTCATCCGGTAAAAATGTAATAAACAAGCATAAATCCAAAAACCTATTTAGAGGCTAAAAATTTCACCCATGCCGGGATTCGAACCCGCAACCTCTGGCTATCCGTACCAGCGCTCTACCAATTGAGCCAATGGGCGACTCACGGCATCAGTGAAATTTCGAACCTCTTTACAATATTCTCTGTATTACGTACAGGCAGCGACATCTGACTTAAGCAAATTGCATTACTTACAGCCCCGACTACCTACTTTGCAGTTAGGTTTAACATCGGAACGATATCACTGTACCCACATGATTACACTATTTTTATTTTTAATGCACTAACCCGTGCTAAGGAACAAATTTAAAAACCTATTTAGAGGCTAATAAATTTTTAGCCTCTAAATAGGTTTTTAAATTTGTTCCTTAGCACGGGTTAGTGCATTAAAAATAAAAATAGTGTAAGCATAAATCCGTAAAAAAAAAGTTTTAAGTATGTCTACTGGTCGTGTTAACCTTAGAAAATACTAACCATCCTCGTACTTCGAGGATATTCTAAAAAAAAATTGCGAAATCGGATCAGCTACTCCCGAGATTTCAGCGATTCCGAACACATTCAGCGATTCATTTTTATATTATAGAAGATAGAGGACTAGCTGACCCAGCTAACTTCGTACCGCCTAACAGTCGATTATTAATTTTTTTTTTTACATTTACATACAGGCACATACATTGCACCTGGCCCCACACTAGGGTACCCTGTGTCGTGAGAACCAGGCACAACGACATCACAAACATGTAAACATCCAAGACCTGGGTTTTTTTTTGTTCCTAGCCGGGATTCGAACCCGGAACCTCTTGCATGGTAGGTAGATTGCTACCATTACGCCACAGAGGTCGTCTTTTACCTCCGTAAGAACCATCCTCGTACTTCGAGGAATATTCTAAAAAAAGGAATGAGCGAAATGATTTCAGCTGCTCTCGAGATTTGCGCTTACCAACACATTCATTGATTCATTTTTATATTATAGACAATCGAGACAAAGGGCCAGTTTCCGAATTAAGAATTTCGCTAAGTTAGTACTTAACTGTAGTGCTGTCTCTTCGAATTTCCCAGGAAAGAGCGAGACAGAACGCTACTTAAGTCAACATTAGAACAGTAAGGAAATCGACAACATTTAAATTTTTTAGCATACGTATTTTACTGTCTTAAAGGAAACTAGACACGAAATAAAACAACCCATATTTTAGGAAATTCGATGATTTTCATTCATAATTTTCTAATAATAAGTCTAATAGTAACCGCCAAATGACGTCACATATGTGACTTAATAATACTAACACCCTTGCCGCCTTTTTAAATACCATTGGCATGAAGGAAAGGAAAAGTAATTTCTCCGACATGACATTTGAATAAAATTGAAAATGACATCTGTCATATCATTTTTAATATTAGGCAACGGTACTTCCTCATTCCACTGTATGTGTGACTTCATCACACAATTTTTCTTGTTTATTTATTTTTTCTAAAGTTAAGCAATAATAAAAACTCTAAACATTTTTTTCGTAATCAAGATATCAAAATTAAGAAACGGTATTTTTAGTTTTGCGCGTTCTAAAATATGAAACGTTGTCAATTGGAAGAGACAGCACTGTAGCTAACTATTTACTTAGCGGAATTCTCAAATCAGAAACTGGCTCTACATGTTACAGGTTAAACATTCACCGAAATACAGGTACAAGTATATTAGTAAAGCTTTGATGAAACCACGAAATTAAAATGTTTTGTCCAGGCTTTAAAATACTCTTATCTAATTCAATCTAAGCAATTTATGGAGGTAATCTTTTTTTTTCAATAAATAAAAGCCACTCCGATTCTATTGCGCGGAAAGTTCAACGATTAATGGAACATTACAAAACTTTTCCCATAAACGTTAATTTTTAGAAGCCAATATTTACCACTCACCGCACTAAAGTTACGACGGCCTCCAAGCGTTTATGTTCATTAATTTTTATAGTTCATAATATGTCTCGGTATAAGCTGCATAAGTACTCGTATTAAAATAACAAAACACTAATTTCTAACTAAAGGAGACTTAGAAATCCAAAAATATCATCTAAGACAACATAGACTACGACAGTTTTGACAAATAATCAGCGTTTGATGATGTAATTTTTAACGTAGACATCTGTGTGCAAAACCGAAATATATACTAGATTTTCAAGTGTTATTATATGTCATAATATCACTGTAACGTCTAAATGCGACTGAAATGCGGTTTCCACCATTTCCATTTTATTTTTATTCTTTATTACACTAATTACAAGAACAAATGTATAAGGTCGTGCTTAATGCATTCTCTTCCAGCAAACCTTTGGTATCGAAGAAACTGGCAAAGGGTAGTGCAGGCAAAAAGGTAAAATACAATATTAAACTTACATAAACATAGGGAGGTACATTAACTTAGACCTACACGGGAAATGGGGGGTGGGGTCGAAATAATAAAAATTATGATAAACCTACACACACGACATTACATAGATAGATAAATAAATAAAAAGATATAACATTTATACGAACATACACATTGCGATTACTTACAAATCAATAATTAATAAAATAATTACATATTTTACGCCTGATAAGATAAAAATATTCTTTATTGTACATACCAGAGAACAATTACAGAGACAACATATACAGCAGAGCTAAATGATCATTCCACTTTCGCACACAAATTTATACGTTATAGGTTATATAATCCAGGCGCAGTTTTTTATTTGTATTGGCAACCGTGAACATGAAGATAGCCGAATTGTTTCCCAACCACCAATAGGAAACGGCACATGAAGCAGAAGAAGAATTTCTTCGTTTCAGTTTTATTTCTTTTGGACGAGTACGCCTGTATATACACAGAGGTTCTAAAATACGCTATTCTTGGAAAACCCCAATAGGATTTTGTATTTTTCATTGACTCTGGTATCGTGAGGGGTGGGTGGGCAAGTGTAGTGATTAAGCTCGTTTGAAAAAAGATCTATGCTCTACATAGGGCGTAAAGATTAGATAAGAGTAGATTACTTTATTCATAGACATAAAATTACACGTCAATGTTTCATTATAAAATTAATTAAAATCAGATAAAATGAATTGCAGGTTATTTGACTGGATAAAAAAAATATTAATGTCGTGTGTGCCATCTCAAGAAGACTACGCTTCAGTTTTATTTTAAACATACTACGGCCGAATACTCAAACGTCAGTCAAATCGATCACTCAGTTGAAGGGCATTCAAATTTGAACATCTGTTAAATATTGAGTGGTATACACAAACGTCATTCAAACAATTGCAGACCGTGATCAGCTGAGAAGCCGTCAAATAAACAACAAGTCTGTTTTCATTGACAAAATATTTAAACTTACGTTGTGTATCCGATTTACGCAGAATTAGTTCGATCAATTTTAAGTTTTGTGATGAAATATGAAGCATTTTTATAAAAATAAAATAAAATAAATCATAATATGATTTATGAAACAAACTTAAATTATTATTACCTCGTTTTGTACAAAGCAAAATGTTTAATGTTGTAATACTAATATCTTATATTGTCGTAGAACGAAACGTTAGGGCCATCTCACCAATGTCATTTGAAAAGTCTACCACAGTAAAAACATTGCGGTATTGCGGTTTTTTAAAGCTATTCCCTGATAAATACTAATATAAACAAGAATTGAGTGAGAATTATTATTATGCGTTATTCTGCCAGTAGCATAATAAATATTAATAACGCAGGGTTATTAAAATTTGGTCCACTGGCTGTTTGGATCTATTACTCCTTGTAACTGGTTGGATTGTATGTCAAAAGACGGACAAACGCCAAATATAATACAGTCTCTTTCGACAGCCGAAACCGCGCATGGAAGTCTGTTTCATTATAATACTCGAAAGCATTTAACTTTGCCTCATTTCTTCGAGGCACATTAGGCCCTTCCTCGACATGATAAGGACATTGTTTTTCACATAAGTTCACTGATATTACAACTTTTTTACGATTTGAAGGTCCTCGCGACCACTTTCAATTGTAACGCCTACTCAAATCGATTTGACAGCCCATTTGACAGATAAATCGCGCTAAGTTGCGTTCGAGTATACGAATTTTTCGCTGAGTGATGTTTAACTGCCAGTTATTTTGTGTTCCACTTAAATTTAACACAAGCTTTTAACTAACGTTTGTGTATACGAATTTTGTGTTTAACGGCTTGTCAATTACTTAAGATGCCTTTAAATATTTGAATGACGTTTGAGTATTCGGCCGTTAGACTCTCAGTTTCAATAATATCGCGCGGCAGCTTATTATATACCTTCGCTCCAAAGACCTTTCTACACTCTACTAGTTTTAGTTTGTCGGTGCCTAGGAAGTGATAGCATGTGCACATTTCTAGTAGCTCTCCTGGATATGTCGCCAAGTTTAGTTTAGTTTTTTTAATAGGCTGCACTATTCTGTAACATTTTTATTCGATTTATTTAGGTTGCACCTATATTTCCTGCTGCAGGTCATCCCAGCGTTATCTCAGAAAGATAATGTGGCCACCATTTAAATAAATAGATAGATAGAAATTCTATAGTATAAAAATTAATCGCTGAATGTGTTGTTAAGCGCAAATCTCTAGAGCAGCTGGACCGATTTCGCTAATTCTTTTTTTGGAATATTCCTTGAAGGAGGAGGATGTTTTTTACTGAAATAAATATTTAAAAAAAAATAAAAATCGACTGTTAGGCGGTATGAAGTTCGCCGGGTCCGCTAGTTGTACATAAGAATTGAAATTACACAGATATTTCTTACTCAGGGCTGCAAGTGATGCAAATTACTTCAGCCAGATGTCGCTGCCTGTACGTAATACAGAGAATATTGTAAAGATGTTCGAAATTTCACTTATGCCGGTGAGTCGCCCATTAGCTCAGTTGGAAAGAGCGCTGGCACGGATAGCCAGAGGTCGCGGGTTCGAATTTCGGCATGGGTGGAATTTTTAGCCTCTAAATAGGTTTTTAGATATTTCTCAACCTAAGAGTACAGACGGTGAGTTTATCACAAAAATTGATACTTTAGTATTGGACAGAGCTAAAATAATTCAATTGAATCCAGGCTTTACATAAACTCAGAAGTGTCACACTAATCTTTCAATAAAGTCAATAATGTGTTTTTACTAACTATAAATGTTTAAGAACCTATTTAGAGGCTAAAAATTCCACCCATGATGTAAAAACCTAACTGCAAAGTAGGTATCGGGGCTGTAAGTGATGCATTTTACTTCAGCCAGATGTCGCTGCCTGTACGTAATACAGAGAATAGTGTAAAGATGTTCGAAATTTCACTGATGCCGGTGAGTCACCCCTTAGCTCAGTTGGAAAGAGCGCTGGCACGGATAGCCAGAGGTCGCGGGTTCGAATCCCGGCATGGGTGGAATTTTTAGCCTCTAAATAGGTTTTTAAAATTGCCCTTAGCACGGGTTATTCCATTAAAAAAAAAAATAGTATTGTGTAAATGTCTAACTATAAAAGAAAATCCTATAGATTAAGAAGCTAAGGAAAAAAACGTATCCTTGTTTATAACGTGTCTTTGGAGATCATAAATCTCAATACTCGTATATAAAGTAGTTCTTTTAAGAAGATACGGACAAAAACCTACGACCAAGAATGTAGGACCTTTAAGCTATCTTGCCAAAAACGGTCATTGCTATCGTAAATAGACTAAAGTCCTAAGTTGTCGACTTTTTATTCAGTAAAGGTAGTCTACTGCTGGACATAGCCCTCCCCTAATGAGCGCCATAGCGCCCTGTCTTCGGCTTGCCGCATCCAGCATCTGCCGGCACTTTTTCGCAGATCGTCATCCCACCTGGTCGGAGGGCGTCCGACTCGCAGTCTCCACTCAAGAACACGTTTACTCCAACGGTTGTCGAAAGTTGTTGTACTACATTTAAGAACAAAATATTTGAAGCAACATCTTAACTTGTGTATTTAACAGCGAATAAATCCACTATTACAAATAAATTAGCTGACGCCAGCACTTGATTACCAACGACGATGGAGATTCGCCGCAGAATCTTTATGTGGGGGCCTTAAGTATGTAAGATGCGAATTACTAACACCCCTAAGACAATTACACTCTGGCTAATAAGCTTTCCCCTCTTAAGTATCATTGAAATTCCTCCTTGCGGTGAAATTTTGCGGCCTTTTTTCTTACGTCGAATCGTTGCTAATTCTGTTTCTTTTTTCTGTTTTAGGGATTACACTACACTGAAGCGCTTGGCTTGGAAGAATCAATCACTTGGTTAAGCAATAACAGGCGTGGTCAGGTACAGGATGGGTGCCGTGACTACCGCTAGTGGCTATTTTCCGAGCGCTCGTTGGTGCCGGCTGTCATAAATAATGGCAGTCGTTAAGCCATGTCAGAGGCCTTACGGGCGGCTTGATACTTTCTGACAGTTTTTCCGAGCGCTTTCGTGATTCGCAAGGCACGTTAAACCGTTGGTCCCAGCTGTCACGTAATGGCAATCGTTAAGCATGTCAAAGGCCTTATGGGCGGCTTGATAACTTCTGTCAGTAAAGCCCGTCAGTGTCTTACAATCCTCCACCAACCCGGTCTTGGCCCCCGTGGTGGAGTATGGCCTAACCTTCCTGCGATGCAGGAAGAGACCCGTGTCCCAGCAGTGGGGACATACAAAGGTTGATAACGAGGGATTACACTTAAACTTTGGCCTTGCATCTATGTGTAAAGATGGCCTCCAGTAGCACCTTCACTTACATTTGATATATAGTCCGTTAGCTTTTACAATATGCCTCGGGCTTTAGTGTAGGCTTCGGTTTTCGCCGAAAGCACAAGAGTGTAAAAGTACTTCTAACTATGTATAAATAGGATTTAATTTATCTATGACATCTTAAATATTTATAATAATAATAATTAATGATAAAAATGGAACTAAACCTAAAACATTCTCAATCTGTACTTATTAAAATTTTCCGTCGTAAACGCCGCGCCGGCGGGAAGTACTAGCAACATTTCGAAGAAAAGTCCCGCTCGAATTTAGTATATAGCCAAGTTTATTGCGTTACTTATTCAACAATGACAGTGTGTAATGATCAAATTAGCGTTTATGAAGTGCAAATACCCTCCCATCTCGAGGGTAAGACGTCGTAATACCCAAATTCACCTTGAGAAGAATATAAATTGAAGTAACACCTGGTTCTGCACAAAAAGCTCCTACTTAAGAATGCCGCGATCGGCCTAGTGACACGGTGCGGTAGTAAGCCGATTTCTCACTCTAGAGGTTCAGTGTTCGAATTCCGGTATGTATTTTGACTTTGCTTTTTAAGCTGCGTACATTTGTGAAGTTACTGTAGCAGTATCAATCGCTAACAATCGCGTGAAGGAAAACATCAATATCCACCCTTTTACGTCCCCTCTGCTGCGGCACGGGTCTCTTCCTCCATCATAGTCCAAAACGGGAGCCAAGTCCGGGTTGGTGGAGGATTGTTAGACAGTGGCGGGCCTTACTGTCAGAAGTTATCAAGCCGCCCATAAGGCCTCTGACATGGCTTAACGACTGCCATTATATGAAGCCGGCACCAACGGCTTAACGTGGCTAAGAGTCGATTCTTTATTTTTTTTCTCTCAGTAAGAACCATCCTCGTACGAGCAGCTGAACGCGAAATCGGTTCAGCTGCTCTCGAGATTTGAGCCTAGCAACACATTCGGTGATTATTTTTTTATGTTAGACATAATACCATTTGGATGTTCATATTTATTTACGATGTTTTTCTTAACATTAACTTTAGTGGTAAAGTGCTAGACAAGCCTACTACATCTGAAAAAAACAATAACCCAGGCACTGCTGCCTCTCGTCGTTTTTGACCCATCTAGTTTGAGTGAATGTGCCTCTAGACGCTGTATAATTCATCTTATTACGTAGAAGCAAGACTAAACCATCTCGTTACGTATATGTAAAGGTCAAACTTATAAGGGGCACTTATATTTGGTTTTGAATAAGCCTATTAAATTAAGTATGCCTATTTATTGGAATACATTTGTAGAGGGTCCAAGATAATAACCTCAGATACGAAAGAAAATCTCTCTGTGGATTATATCCAATCTTTCCAGAGAGCGCCGAGTTATTAAAATTTTATTTCTACAGCCGAAAGCGCGGGGCGTTATTATGACGAATTTATTGCGTACTCCACTACAGTAAGCCGACTTATTAATTTTTGAATCTGTTGCGCCCAAACAGCGCCGCGCACTGAAACGTTTGTTTGACGTCTGGCGCTAACTGAAAACTAGCGCTAAGGGCTCAAACCACAGACCAAGACCTAAATCTATATATATATATATATATATATATATATATATATATATATATATATATATATATCTATATCTTTATCTATATCTATATTTATATCTAATACAGTTGTTTCTTGAAAGCGCATTGTGGTGCTAACTTGCGCCACCAATGGGGAAAAATTATATTAAGAATTTATCTGAAAGCGAACATTTAGGGTTGTTAATGACAATCATGAAATCTTATTAGGTTTACATATGGCAACTGATGTATATGGTTTTAAGATGATTTGAGAAAAGATAGTCAGAGTGGAGTTTTTTTTTTCCGCTGCCTTTTTCTCCACTGCAATACGGCTCGAAGGCGGTGGCTTACATTTTACATTGTACATTGACATTCAGCAAACAGAATGTAATTTCTTTACGTTGAAATAAATTGATTTGAATTTGAATTTTCGAACATGATTATTTTTATAGCCTACAATCGTAATCAATTATTTTTATACCCTACAATCTAGAATCTAGGATCAATAGACTAACCCCCTTATTCATAATAGTCTGCCAACTTAAAGCATTGCTAATTCTCGCTCTGTCTTATTCTATTGACCTAAGTCAGAATGAAAAAGAACCACTCTTTAGCAGCTGTTTTAAGTTAGCGAACCATTATGAATAAGGGGGTTAAACTTTAATCTTTTTTCGCTAAAGACGGCTGTGTCTGGCGGAAAGTTATTAAGTCCTTGGTTAGCTCGCACCCCGAAGCGCCTTAACAGTAAGTTATTTGAGATCAATTTTAGATATAAGGCCACCGCCTGTACTCTTAAGTTAAGAAATATCTGTGTAATTTCACTTTTTGTAAACAACAAAGTGTTCTCTATCTTATCTTATATCTATCTCAGCTTAGAGTAAGATAAGATAAAATAAGAATATTCTTTATTGTACACAAAATCGCATATTATACAAAATGTGAAGATACAGAGTACCATTGACGGTCTCATTGCTATAAGCAATTTCTTCCAGACAACCTTATGAGGCAAAGTAGTAGAAAGTAAGAATAATCCGGGATAATTTTAATAGACAATTACACCGCTAAAACCCCGTGCTCGATAAAAGAAAACACATTATTGTGTGTGCTAAAAATACTGAATAAAGGGAAAAAAACATATTATTATGAAGTAAAAACAAAACTCGTTAAATGAAATACATCCCTTAATTTTAATTAATTTGTATTATTTTATTGGAAACGGACGGACAACGTAGGCTTAGTATAGGGACCTGTTTATACCTAAGAGTATGGAACACTTTGAAGAAGAAGAGAAAAAAACATTTATACGTGGCGTGTGTACTGTAAAAAACATATACAGTACACACGCCACAATAACAAAAAAAACTCAAAACATATTATAGTCCGTTAGCCTCGGGCTCTAGAGTAGACTTCGATTTTCTATATTGTTGGAGTGTACGAAGTATTCAGTGCAAAGAGCAGATACAATAGCAGAGTTGAAGTTAAATGTAATGGATTTTGGTACATTCCAGAGCCTTTTGCACGATCCCACCTCAAGTGCAGCCTTATTAATATATAAAATGTACAGTAAAATATTATAAGTTAGTTATTAACAAACAATATAGTTTATGTACTTATATTTAGATAAGGTAGTGTATGAAAACATTGTAATTTGTTCTGATGGGGCTGACATGATCACATAGTGATCAAAGCCTCTAAATAAAAAAAAGATAAAATAAAAACATTAAAAACATAAAAACAAAACAAACTTAAAAACATAGGTATTATAGTCTGTTAGCTTTTAGAATATACCTCGGGCTCTAGAGTAGACTTCGATTTTCGCCGGTTTTCGTACTGATGATCGAGATCGGATTTCGAAATTAAGCGTCATATTAGCTCCGATTTTTCTACTACACGAATATATCCGATTCTATCCGATAGTGGCCTAGGTATATTCTAAAAGCTAACAGACTATACTACATAACATTTATAAAAAGAAAAGAACACGAAAGGTCACGGCGTGTCATTGCTGCTATAAATGGCAACTGACTCAGCAATATGCTAATGGACAAGCCTTCAGCGCTGATTTTCAGTCAGTGTGCCTTTATGTAGCCTTTAAACGTCCCACTGCAGGGCATGGTGGCTGTTAGCTTACTAAACAATACTCCGAATTATTCATTAACACTACAAGGGTTGATATCGATATCGATAAAAATAGACCCCATAAAATACTAAAAATCGTTAACATGGAACGTTACAAATAATAAGAATTGGAACGACTTCAGGTGTTGTTTTATTTGTAGGTACATATTTTATAATAATGAAACAGAAAAACTGGATAAAAACGGATAAGCAGGTAAAATAGTCAGATCTGGTCGAAGGGTAAAGTAGTAGTGATGAAAATGAGGGAAATTTTGAAATGTGTGACAAAATTTAAATATTTGAAAATGATAGATAGAAAAAGAAATAAAAAAGGTTTGCACCGTTACAAACCTAATCAGCCGGTGTCAGTCCACTCCAGGATATAGGCCTCTCCCTAGACACGCCACTGAGTCCAATATTCAGGCAATATTAAACACTAAACGCTTGGTGTCAAATTGTTTCCAAGACAATTGGCTTGCACAGAATTTTTCGTGCGTTTTGTTTTTCTTTTCTCCCTTTTTTAACCCGATTTACATATGGGCCGGGCCGACCAAACGGGCCAATACCTTTTATTCAAATCGAATCACGTCGCTTCCCATAAAATGAACGTACACCCTTCACACAGATTCCCAGTGCTTGATCCGGGGTGTTCGCGACCGATTTTGCATGTCAAAAATGTTTATACCGATTCTAGGGAAAACATTTCGCGGGAAAATGAGAATGGCTACCGAGCAATGTAGTTATCGGAACTCGATTGTTTTTATTATGTTACTCTAGCGTTTCATCCGGTTTTTAACGAGTTATTATGTTCTTTTTTTGGTATTGTTTGAACCTATTTTTGTTTACAACACGAATAACTGTAGCGCATAAAACGGGGAGCGTAGGTATGGATGTAATTGGGCGTTGCTACAGTATAATCTTCTATCTATAATATAAAAATGAATCGCTGAATGTGTTGGTAAGCGCAAATCTCGAGAGCAGCTGAACCGATTTCGCTAATTCTTTTTATAGAATATTCCTTGAAGTACGAGGATGGTTCTTACGGAGAGAAAAATAAAAAATAAAATTAAAGAATGACTGTTAGGCGGTAAGAAGTTCGCTGGGTCAGCTAGTCTATAATATAAAAATTAATCGCTGAATGTGTTAGTAAGCGCAAATCTCGAGAGCAGCTGCACCGATTTCGCTAATTCTTTTTTTAGACTATTCCTTGAAGTACGAGGATGGTTCTTACGGAGAGAAAAAAAAAAGAATTGACTGTTAGGCGGTACGAAGTTCGCTGGGTCAGCTAGTCTTTCTATAATATAAAAATGAATCGCTGAATGTGTTGGTAAGAACAAATCTCGAGAGCAGCTGGACCGATTTCGCTTATTCTTTTTTTAGACTATTCCTTAAAGTACGGAGATGGTTCTTACGGAAAGAAAAAAATAATTAAGAATCGACTGTTAGGCGGTATGAAGTTCGCAGGGTCAGCTAGTTATATGTATTTTTTGCTTTTGCTAGTGAAGTTGCGGTGAACTCCCTCTTTATTTTAAGAGGGTATCTTAAGCCGAAAATTTCATACTAACGGAGTGTGGTTTTAGTTTACAAAGACCATGCGGTCGCAATGAAAATTTACTAATACGTTTAGAGGATACACGTCGAGTTTTTATGGAGCATAATAATAAATTGTAACTAGCTATTAAAAAAAATAACTTTGCAAAATTACACTATGATATTTTTTTTTATATTTCAAATCTGCAACCGGAGTATGACATGACGGAGTGCATGAAATGACTAATAAATGTTAATGAAGCGAAAGAGGTCTGTCTTTACCTATCCCTCGGGGATACACGCAACTATATGTAATGTATTGTAACCAAATCTCGAATAATATTCTCTTTACATATTGCAAAAGGTCTATTGTAAATTGAAATCAAACTAGCATTCTTTTTTTTATAGATTTCTATTTTATATTTGAGCTTCGTGTATTGGTTCGTGTACTTGTATCAAAGTATTTTTACAATATAATTCCTCATGACTACAATGCTACTAATATTATAAATAAATGTGATAGTCTGTGAAGATGTTTCGATGTTTGTTACTCAATCACGACAAAATGGCTGCACGGATTCACTATATAAAACTGGGAGAAAAGATCTGAACTGAGACATGGGATAACTTTTGCAGGGTCAACTTATAATCCTGATATATCATAAAAATTTTTTGTTTACACAAAACAAACCTATATCCTAAGGGATGACAGTACTTCGCGAAGAACCTTCCTACTAGCTTAGGAAATGTGACCACATTTTAAAGTCAAATATTTTACGAAGGTAGTCACTTAGTTGTGCGAAACTTTATAAAAGGCCGAGATGTGATGGATGGCGGCCTCGGCACCGCCACCAAGTGCTCAGGATATTAAATTTTTCAATGAATTTCAATGCCCCATTTTCACAATAACACATCTTTCGTGCTGCGACCACCACTCGAAATATTAATGGAATTACGTGCACTCTGGATTCTTTGGCGATGCTTTTAGAGAATACACGACACTGCGTAATGAAATTGTTATTTTCGTATAACATTTTAGCGAGAAATAGAGTCAGGAACACAGTGCAGTGCAGAGAAAAGTGTTTAGTTCCATCTAATTTCTAATTTCAATGTCCTTTAAGTTAATATTCTTTTTAATGCACTAACCCGTGCTAAAGACAATTTTTAAAAACCTATTTAGAGACTAAAAATTCCACGCATTGAATTTGGGATTTATATCCTTAAAATAGGTTTTTAAAAATTGTCCTTTATGTTTGTCAATGAACTACTTATTAATTTGTTTTCAAGCTGAAGTGGGACATTAATTGGTGACCCTTCACCAATAAATGTCGCGGGGGCTTCGCACATATTAATAATAGCGACATAAACAGAATAATAGCGACATAGGGAAAGAACAGGAAATTGGTAACGAGAGGATGTAAAATCATAGCTACCCTGAAAACAGCCTCTCTCGTTACTGATAGTTAACTGATGATGACGTCAACCCTTAGTGCGTACTCACAGCTGGGGCACGGGTCACTTACTGCATCTAAGGAAGGTTTGGCCATACTCCACCACGGGGTCCAAGTCGGGGTTGATGGAGGATTGTAAGACGGTAGCGGGACTTACTGTCAGAAGTTATCAAGCAGCTTGCAAGCTTCTGAGTGCTTAGTGCGAGTTTTTTAACTACTCGATCGCGTTAACGTAAACTCATATTTCGAAGCGCCACCTAGCGACAAGTATGGAAATTAAAATTGCTGAGTGCGAGTTGTAATGGTTTACGTTGAGAAGTGAACACGTTTACCAGCCAATACACGAATAAACGCGAGTGCGAGTCGTACTGTGACAGCGTTTTGCCAGTTCGAACGGTTAATTTACTCATACTCACTACTCAATGCTCGATTAATGCGGGAGTAAAGTTATTCGATTGGATCTGTCAAACTCGCACTAAGCACTCTGACATGGCTTAACGACTGCCATTCGATGTCAGTTGGCACCGATGTCATAACGTGCCTTGCGATGCACGCGATAGTAAACTATCGCCCTTTTATATGTGGATCTCTCACCCTCGAGGACTACGTGATAATTAGTGGTTATACCCTTAACGCATCCTGAGCCACGGCAGATACTCGTACTACAGCCGTGGCATATGAGCACGGACAGATGGGTAAAAGGTCACTGATTGGGTTCCAGACAGATATCGCAAACGTGGTCGACGAAGGCGGAAAAGGCAGGACGTTCTCTCATTTTTTTCCTAGGTGGGACAGTATTGCTCAAGACAGAAAGTAATGGAGGATCATAGGGGAGGCCTTTGTCTTGCAGTGGACTAATATAGCCTGAGGAAGAAGTGTCCTACCTAATGAATAAATGAATGAACGAACGAACGAACGAACGAACGAACGAACGAACGAACGAACGAACGAACGAACGAACGAACGAACGAACGAACGAACGAACGAACGAACGAACGAACGAACAAATGAATGAATGAATGAATTAATGAATGATTTATTTGCCACAAACAAATATGCTTACATAACAAAATTTAGAAAATAAAGTGTTCTTGCGACAATGATACTATTTCAGCGTTTGCTGTTTCTATTCGAAACAGCGCTGATTTTCAAATAGCACCTTCACACCAAATAAGAAATAACCTGTCATGCAGGTAGGGCTTAACATGAAAAGAACTTAAATAATGAATTAAAAATTAATAAATAAATACATTTGTTCCAATTTGGGAATATTACAGAAAATCGAATTAGATACAGTTTATGTAAATTTAAGAGAATTTTTAAACTTATTATTGCTGTAGTAGATAAAAACATTGCTAATTAGATAATAACATTGAAATGTATTGGTGAGTGTCTAAATTGCATTTTTTTTTAGTGAATTGCATGTGCTGTTGGTTGTTCATACTGCTGTATAATACACAAACCGGGGGGTGAGCAGCAGCGCCCCCTGCAGTACAATTCAACCGAAATGCGATCCCCAACCCACATGCCCAGCGTGGGCATGTGGGTTGGGCATTACCCCCTATGATAGCACGATGTGACGCTCTTTAGGGGAGGGCTATGTCCAGCAGTGGACTAGTATATCCTGACGACGACAACGACGACTGCTGTATAATATTTTTATTGTCTTCGTGTGTGTGTGTGTGTGCGCGTGTGTGTGTATATGTGTGTGTGGGGTTGTGGGAAACGCAAATTAATAATTCATTAACATATCAATAAACACACACATTTATATATACTTACAAGTATATTTATTTATACATATTCATTTTACATATCTATCTTAATATCACAGATCTAAATTCCTAAGAATTCTTAGTCTCCCGCCAATGACACTCAAAATACGTCCATGATGATGAGAACGTCATATGTTTTGTTCCACACAAGAAAAGTTACACAACTCTCTACTGCGAATCTATTTACTAACACCATATTGTATGCTTGCTAAGTCAGCTGTAATGTAACCGTCTGATTGGTAACCTTATGCATATTAAATCTTGTAACCGATCAAAATGTAATTGTATTTTACGTTGCCAATTGCGTCAGCAACAATTACAAGCTTGTCTCTTGTAAGGGTGACAACGAAAGTTTAAACAATTTTAGAACATACCCAACGTAAGTGGGACCTACCCTTTGAACTCAGTGGACTTTTCAATTTTACCGAGTGGCAGGAATTTATGCCCGGGAATATTGCACTGTTTCCTTTTCATTTTGAAAAGAGCATTCGTTCTCTTAAGCTTACGGCTCGACGCTTGTGCCATTTTGTTTAAAAAAGGCGCGTTTTTTTTTCTAGCTTCCGCTGCGCTGCTTTCTGAGTCGAATGGATGGAGGCAAAAGGGATGAGGTTAACTTTGAAATTTAAGTTGGTTTACTCAATATGTTAAGCAGAAACATAATAATTTAACTATTTTTTACCTTATTTTGGGGCACATGCCCTCTCTTGGAAAGAGAGAGAGAGAGAGAGTATGGACTTGATTACCAAGCATGCCCACCGTGGATTGACAATTTCACTGACAGGTTTCTGACACTCAGGTTTCTAATATTATAAATCTAAATGATTAAATAATAAATAAATATTCATGAACACATTACACAGGTCTCGTAAGCCCTATACTAAGTACAACTAAACTAACATCTTGTGTTACGGATGCTAACTCGACGATAGACTTAATACAATAAATAGGTACATAGATAACATCCAAGACCCGAGACAAACTAGAAAAGTTCGTAGTTTGACCCGGACGGGGATCGAACCCGATACCTTCGGTTTTATAGTCAGCGTGCCACACCGCTGCGCCACCGAGGCCGTCAAATCTGAAAGCTTGTGAAAACGAGATGTCTGTTTCTCAATCACGCAGTAACGGCTGAAATGGTTTACATGAAACTTAGCATATCTGCAGTTAGACAAAGATCGGAGACATAGGACTGCTTTATTGGTATAGTTGACAGCCTTGGTTGATCTAGAGGCTAACAATCTTGACTACCGAAACAGAGGTTATGAGTTCTTGTACCAACGGCCTCAATCTGGGTGTATTTCCACGTTTGTGATATCCTAACCCGGTAACCATACTACAGGTAGTTTCCAAGTGGTATAAGATTGAGTGGTTTATACGAGTAAGTAATTTAAAAAGATAAATGAAGAAGTTGTCGCTTAAAAATAATATATACATCATATATTATTTTTTAAAGACCACTTCTTCATTCCAATCAGTATCATTCATTCTTATAAATTACAAGCAGACCCTACAAATGTGGTTTTGGCATACTGATTAGCTTACTACCTATTCTAGACCTACCAGCAATACACAAAAAAAAACATAAATAGTATTTTCCAAGGTCACGAGCACTAAACATTATAAATGTAAATTAAACGCGTAAAGTCCGTATAAAAACAGTTTTTATTAAAAAACATAAAATTAAGCAGAAATGTGAAGCCGTTTCGACGGAGTTTGATAACAAACTTTGTTTGTGACACAAGTTTTTTATATATAAGAATAAATTTTTTGTTCAAAATTTTACTTCCCTTATAATAGTATATAATATATCGAACTATTGGTTTCTCTACAGCCGCATTTAAAAAGTATTATGCATCTTCTAGTATAGTGGGGGTATGCACTTCATGTGATAATTTGAATTAAGGCAATAATTTATTTTATGCCACACCTGGCAATTAAGTGGCTTTTTCCGCACGCTGCGCGTACGGAAAAAGCCGCTTTCTGGCCAAGTGTAGACATAGACACGGGAGGTAATAAAGAAAGCTCTCGATCGCATATTTACGTCCCTCGCTTGCAGCTCGGGCCGCAAACTTCTGCGATCTCGGCCTTTCTTTGTATTACCACCCTAGTTGTGTAATGTACTATTATATTGTATCCAGATAATAGACAGCGGTATCCAGTTAGGTGGGTATCAAAATTGACTAGCGTCATTATGTAGGCTTTTCTGTAGGCTAGGCCGACTGAGCTGTCAGGATGTTATAGGTGACGCCATGTAAAAAACAATGTCCCAGGCACTGCAGCGTATGAGTGGTCCCATCACCAATCTAGTGTCAGTGAGTCGAGGTGACAAGGACGCTTTATAAATGACCTCATTACGAAGATGCAAAAGTTTTGAAGCATTTTTTCTACCCAAGTTTTTTTTGGGTAGAAAAAAATAGAGTAGGTTGTTTTACGTACTTACAATAAGCCCTATGAACACACCACTTCAAAACTCACTCACACTTTTTACGGGACTAATCATAAAGGCGTTTCGGGGCGCTAACTAGGATTTGGAAAACCAATGGAAAAAATATCAAAACTTGTTATATATATATATATATATATATAACAAGTTTTTATATATATAACAAGTTTTTAGTTTATATATATATATATATATATATAAAGCTACAATATAAAAAAAAGCTACAAAAGCTAAAATATAAAAGTGAACATGAGAAATTTTAACAACTGTGATAAATATTTTTAGAACTTACAGTCTAGAATCTGTGATCAATAGATTAGAACTTTTATCGATATCCTCTAAAATCATAATACAAGTTGTGATTTTTTTCCATTGGTGGCGCTAGTTAGCACCCCAAAGCACCTTAAGTATTGATTGAATACATAGAGTAGTGTTTTGTTAAAAGATTAAGTCACTGAAGACACTGAAAATTCAAACGAAATCTAGAATCGATGACGTCATTTTGCACTGTCATTTGAATGAGAGAAATAAAAAATAGTACAAAGATAATTAAAACTGTTTTTATACGGATTTCACTCGTTTATTATATTTTCACAATTTTCCGACATTTCGGCACTTTTACAGGTACCGTGGTCTCGGATGACTGAGGACAGTCATCAGTCAGTTCCTCAGTCATCCGAGACCACGTATAAAAACAGTTTTAATTATATCTAGTACTCGTGTTAACCTTAGAAAATACTATAATAGTACAAAGGTTTATAAAATTGCAACCTAAGGCAAAAATCTAGGACTAAATAACATAAAAATTACCGTTTTTGCTATAAATGCTTCTTGTCTCTTATCTCGTTCTCGGTCGAGGGTCCTAAAATCACTATTAACATGACTGAGAGATTGGTCTAACACTTGTAGAGCAAACACAATCTGTAAGAGAAGATTTTGCTCATCCGGAACATGAACGATCGATCGAATTACGCGTTTGAAAATAGGCCAAGTAAGTATGTTTATTGTGTTAAGGCGCTTAGAGGCGCTATCGCCACCAATGGAATAAAAATCATAACTTATTTTACAATACGTTTTTATCTAAAAGTGAACATGAGAGATCTTAACAACTGTAATAACTCTTTTTAGAACCTGCAGTCTAGAACCGAGGATCAACAATCTACCACTTTAATCGATTTCCGCCAAAAACGGCCGTTTTTGGCGGAAATCGATTAAAGTCGTAGATTGTTGATCCTCGGTTCTAGACTGCAGGTTCTAAAATAGTTACTACAGATATTTCTCATGGTTGTTTTTTTTTTTTAAAACGTATTATAAAACAATAGGTTTTTAAATTATAAAACAAGTTATGATATTTATTCTGTCGGTGGCGCTTGTTAGCGCCGCTAAGCACCTTAACATTTTTAACTTAGAATGTACTGACCCATACTATCTCGAGTCACTATAAAACCATCGTCGAAATGTTCTCCTGCTAAATTTTGAAAAACTGTAATTACGTCGTTGTAATTTAGGACAAGCTATGATTTAGTTTCATACGTGGCGCTAGTGTTACTACAAGAAGCCCCTCAAGGCGCTGCTGTAGCCTCTGACATACTGTCTTGCTCACACAATGTAAAATGTTTATTGATTTTAATAAATTTTGTATACTTTTGGTTAACGTTGTCGGAGGGTATGTAAGATAATAAAATTACGGAGTTTTGTGCCCTATACTTTGATTTTAAAAAAGAAGAGTTGTTTTCAAAATCTTAAATTTAAATATCAAATATTTGTAATCAAAACAACAAAAAAAATATATCTTAAATATCCGTAATTTTATTATTGACCAGACTCTAAGCTCACATTTATCAAAAGTGTATAAATTTTATACACCTTTTTATACACAATAATAAAAAATATTAGAGTGTATGAGGGAGACGGTAAGTCAGGCGTAAGAGCAGTCTTAAGGATGTTTTTACTTGGAGCAAGCTGTGTCGCTCACAAAATTTAAAAACATTTGGTGATTAAAATATAATAATTAAATATGCTCTTGATAAATAATTAAATAGATGATTAAATTGCAAATATTTAAGGTATTTTAAACATAGCTTGTACAATTTTTTCATTAAGAAAATTTAACTGCAAAATTATACATTTATGTACAAATTTTCCCTTTAAAAAAATAACGTATAGGAAAATCAAAATATGTTTACAATATCCGTAATTTTATTATTCATCACACCGTTAGACCATATTTATCGAAAGTCTACTCATTTTATTACAATGTACTAAATTAGCGTTTGAAATTACCAATGCATTGTTAGCACTCGTGGTAATTAACCCCTTAGTGGCAATATGTATATACTACATGAAAACAAAATACAAAAATTAAAAATGTTACGCTGTGCGAAAGAGACGGCAAGTCAGCTGTAAGAGCAGCCTTAAGTAGAGTTTACAATTTGAATGAAGACGCACTCATTCGTCCAGCAGGGCATGTTTGCCGATGCGCGGCTCTCTAGCCTCCACGCACACAGCACACTCCATTTGATGAAGATACCGCAGCGTGCTTACTTCCGATGAAAGCCGCTTTCATGATTTCCTTCCACTCTTTTATTTCCAACCTTTCCAGTTGATATTTCTTAGGAACGAGCGAGATTGAATAATAAAGTGTACGCTTTGCTTGACATCGTCTCGTGTTGATTTTGGCTCTTGTTTTGCTTCCTGAAATGGATGACTTATTACGGCTTCTTGGCTCGTACTTTTTATTTTTCTTTTGAGGCATAGAGGATATTTGTACAGTTCTAGGCAGTCCCCATCGCTTTTGTTTTATTTTTTTTTTTTTGTATTATAATTTTACTCAGTGTACAACAAACGCAACCGAGATTCAGTAATATTCTTTTGTATAAAATATTCCAAAAGACCGTTCTAAATTCTTTTTTAAAAACCTATTTAGAGGCTAAAAATTCCAGCCATGCCGGGACTTGAACCCGCGACCTCTGGCTAACCGTGCCAGCGCTCTCCCAACTGAGCTTAAGGGCGACTTACATCAGTGAAATATCAAACCTCTTTTCAATACTCTCTGTATTACGCACAGGCAGCAACATCTGGCTGAAGTAATTTGCATCACTTGCAGCCCCGAGTACCTTACTTTGCAGTTAGGTTTTACATCGGAATGATATCGCTGTACCCACGTGATTTTTTTTATTCACTAACCCGTGCAAAGGAAAATTTTAAAAACCTATTTAGAGGAGGCATGTGTAATTTTTTTTGCCTCTTAATAGGTTTTTAAAATTGTCCTTAGCACAGGATAGTGCATTAAAAAAAGAATATAATCTTTTTAGTTAAGTTTTAATTTTTTTAGTCTGTGTTCCTTACTTTTAAGTAATTTTGTAGTGTTGCTATATTTAATGTAGAATGCTGTAAACAATCCATTGGGTGCACAACAGACTTGTTATGTTTTTGTTCAGAACTTTAATTTCGTATTCTATTTCTGTAGAATACGAAATTGCCATGCCTATGTATCTAAATAAATAAATAAATAGACCTGGATTAGAATTTATTGGAATCAGCAAATTATTTCATGTTAAGCCCTACCTGCATGACACGTTATTTGTTTTCTTATTTAGTGTGGAGGTGCTATTTGAAAATCAGCGCTGTTTGGAATAGAAACAGCAAACGCTGAAATACTATTATTGTCACACGAACAATTTATTTTATAATTATTGTTATGTAAGCATATTTGTTTGTGCCAAAATAAATCATTCATATATTAATTCTATTTATTCCAGGTTTTTTTAAAATAAATAATTGAATTTCGATCTATTTATTTTTTTAATCTATTATTTATGTACATCCACCAACCCGGAGTTGACCCCCGTGACGGAGTATGGCCTAACCTTCCTGCGATGTAGCATGAGACCCGTACCCTAGCAGTGGGGACATGCAAATGTTGATATCGACATGAACCTACCGACTATATTTTTCATGCATTCTCCTCCATCTAAAGGTAGTCTGGAAGAGATTTATCTAAGCTATAAGACCGCCAATTGAATAACATTACTTAGATATAACAAATCACGATTGTATTTTTTTTCTGGCTTTGCAATAAAGTGATCTCTATCTATCTATCAATCACGGTCATAATTAAACAAACATAGTATGTAGATTACGTAGGTGCAAAGTAGCCGTTGAAGTATAACCCGCTGTCTTTAAGTTTAACTCTGATTAAGTGACCTTTTGCCTTTGACCTTTAGTGATATTTAGCGAACTTTTGCACACTCAAAACAGCCTCTTCAGTAGTTGGATAAGATTAAAGTTGTGGCACAAAATCACGGCATTACTAATACTGAGAAAACAATCAAACAGCTAAATACTTTTTGCTTAGTTTTAAGAATTATAAGCGAATTGCCACGACACTTTACCTTATATAATACCTAATAAACTATAAATGTATTGTTCCTCGAGTAAGTAAATATATGTATAGTTACTGAGAAATAAATTCCTAATTAATAATTATATAAACTCTGTTAATTAAGACCTTTGAAAACACAAAGTTGGGAGTTTTTTGTCAATTATTTTCTCCAAAATGATCTAGTTAACTTGTAACGTTAATTAATCACAAATACGACTTATGCGCTCTAGCATAGTACTTCAAGGGCCTTGTTAGTGGTCCCACAAAGAGGGCGTGAAACGACGCGGATAAGGCTTTTCATATAATCACGTGGGTACAGCGATATCATTCCGACGAAAAACATAACTGCAAAGTAAGGTACTCGGGGCTGCAAGTGATGCAAATTACTTCAGCCAGATTTTGCTGCCGTATTACGTACAGGCAGCAAAATCTGCCTGAAGTAATTTGCAGCACTTGCAGCCCCGAGTATCTTTCTTTGCAGTTAGGTTTTTCGTCGGAATGATATCGCTGTACCCACGTGATTATATTATTTCTTTGATGCACTAACCCGTGCTAAGGACAATTTTAAAAACATATTTAGAGGAGGCATGGGTGAAATTTTTTGCCTTTAAATAGGTTTTTAAAATTGTCCTTAGCACAGGTTAGTGCATTAAAAAGAATAATATAATGACTTTTCACGTAAAATTTACGAAGAGTTGAAGCCCACACAGAAAGGACGAGTCAAAGGCGCAATTTTTATTGTATTGTATTGCTTTATTTCGGATAAATAACAATCTATAGGTTGTTAGTAAAATGACATTCAGTATTAAAGCTAAACATGTCAGTGAGGAATCAATCACTCGAGTTAAGCAAAAACAGGCGCGGTCAGGTGCTGGATGGGTGACCGTCCTGTTACTACCGCTAGTGGCATTTTTCCGAGCGCTTCCGTGCTTCGCAAGGCTCGCTAAGCTGTGGGTGCCGGCTGTCATGTATTGGCAATCGTTAAGCCATGTCAGAGGCCTTATGGGCGGCTTGATAACTTCTGACAGTAAGGCCCGCCACTGTCTTACATACCTCCACCAACCCGGACTTAGCCCCCGTGGTGGAGTATGGCCTAACCTTCCTGCAATGCAGTTAGAGACCCGTGCCCCAGCAGTGGGGACATGCAGGCTTGCATTCGCATGTCAGTGAGATCACAAGCCATACATAAATTCGAAATTAAATTAAGCTATTATTATTGAAGCGCTCCTGGCCCAGTCAATCAATCAAATCTGCGCGGTCAGGTGCAGGATGGATGACCGTCCCCTGAATACCGCTTGTAGAATTTTTCCGAGCGGTCTTACTGTCAGAAGTTTTCAAGCTACCATAAGCCTTAGCCTTAACCCTATACTCTCTTTCTTTCTGAGAGAAAGCCTGTGCTCTTCACAGGCTTTCTCTCAGCTTTCTCTCAAGGTAAAAAAAAGACTATTTCTAAACTCATTAAATGCATTTTTATCTTTAACTATACCCCGTACCAAACTTTTTTAATGTTTTACGTTTTTCCTATATTTGGCTCTAGGTATGCCGTTAGTGACATAAGTGTCCAATAATGGCGGAAAGTTTGTCCGCGAAACGCAAATATAAAAGTATAAATTTACTTGGATCGCAGACATTTTTGACGCGATTTCGGTCAATTATAGTCCAAGCTTAGATAGATTGATAGATAAAACATTTATTTAAAGAAACAGTACTCAAAATATGACATTATTTATTTACAAGTACATTCCTTACAGCAGATAACACTACAACAGAAATGCTTAAAGTAAAGATAAGATAAGAATATTCTTTATTGTACACTGGAAAAACAACAAATACAAAACAATTGCAAATATACAAAGTACAATTGGCGGCCTTATTGCTAAAAGCAAAAATAAAAATTAAAGTAAAAATTACTAGTAATCTCTATAAGTAAATTTAATTTAATGAATGCGTGGTTTTTAAGATTTGAATGAAACGTTTCTTATACAGGGTGTTTAAATACAGATACGAAATCCAACTAATCTTAACCGTAGAAATTCGCTAGAGATTCGCCCGCTTTTGTGAGATAAAAAGACCGTACGAGTAATTGAGACGCCGATATTTTGAATACATCGCGCGTTAAGAATTTAAGATTATAAAATAAAGATTTATGTGTGGCAAATGTCCGTTAACTTATGTTAGCTTGACAAACTAATATTCATAGGTATAAAATCATCATCGTCAGCCATTCGATGCCTACTGGCAGGACATAAGCCTACTTCATGGTTTTTCAAGCTTCACGGCCTTATGCCGTCCGCATACTATGTATCAGATTTAGGAGGACTTTTCCCGCCGCCTTTTCCCCACTACATTACGGCCCGAAGGTTTCTTTTCGGCCCGGCTTTCACTTTTATGTTACATTGTTCTTTGACATTCAGAAAACAGAATGTAAATTCTTTACGTTAAAATAAATTGAATTGAATTAAATTTAATATCCAGCGACTTACCACCAACGTAACCCACTGGTGGGGGTCTGCCTACGCTGCGTCATCCGAATGGTACAGTCGAATGGTATAGAATGGTACAGAACGGTCTATTAGCTTTTAGAATATACCTCGAGTCGCTTCGGTTTTCGCCGAAAGCACACGAGTGTAATATACTCCTGCTTATAATACTACTTCGTGGTCTGTATAAAACTTTAAGTGTCATATTAGTTCCGATATTTCTATTACACGAATATATCCGATACTATCCGATAGTAGCCGAGGTATATTCTAAAATCTAACAGACTGTGTAAGATTATTCTTAGAAACCTCCTCTTCCTGTTTCACTGTGAAGTTTAATTTAGCTGAAACATATTAAAAAGAGAAATTACACTCCTCACCCGATTCCGTTTTCTGTTATAATAAGTGAACAAAATGTCAATTAAGAAAACGTTGAGATTTTAGCAGCGAGATTGGTAATAAGCGTTAAATTTGCGCCTTGATTACTGCGCTCGTGTAATTTGGGGCAATTACCTGCCTGAACAATATTACTAGGCAGATGATAAAGGATTAAGGAGCTGACACACCAGCTTTAGCCATCTTTCTTAGTGAGAATGTACGAATAAAAGAGAAATCTATATGCATGCTAGGTACACAAGTTTAGGGTCATAAGCTAATCATGAGCCCCGTTGCGCGGGCGGACAACCCAGGACAGAAAATCCGGGAGCAAAAGAACGAGGAAAGCCGACCCCAAATAATGGGATGAGGCAAAGACAAAGAAGAAGAAAACAAATTAATAAATGAAAAAATGAATAAACTAATTTTATTTATAATGAATGAATGAATGAACGGATGAACTTATGAACGGATGAACGAATCAACGAATGAACAAATGAGCGAATGAGCGAATAAGCGAATGAACGAATGAACTGATGAACGAATGAATAAATGAAAGTAAAGTCTAAAGGCTAATCAATCAAAGCTTAGGGCGAGATAAATAGTCGCTTCTAAGAACGAGTCTTAGCGAAAGCACTTGCTTAAGAATCGATTTGTCTATCATAGACAGTATTTTAGCACTCTCTTAGTCGCGAAACACGAACTAATTCTTAGCATTGGCCTAAGAACATGCTTAGCTAAGCAAACGTCTACTTTATTACTTAGCTAAGTTAGCCTGAAGTAATGCTTAGGGAAGCTTGAGCACGGACTTGGGCTAAGCAACGACTATTTATCTCGCCCATAGAGTTCTTCGCTTTCGTTCAATATTAACGTGATATAATTTATTTTATACTACGCCTCGAATCCCTGTTATTATCTTTGAAATAAAAGAATGTTATCTACATTAAAAAGAGCCTTTGTATATTTTACCAAACGAACACATAATTACATTATACTATAGTGACATAACTTGCTGAACTAAATTAATTAGATGAGATCGCGTTCGAATCAAACTCGAGACCTCATTAATGATGTGTTTATAATTGCAGGAGCCTACTCTTGATCTCAGGTCGTATGATCTATTAATGATGATTGATATTAAACGTTGTGGACTGAAAGAGGATGTAGAGACTAGAATTTAGAAATGAATGTTACGTTGGTCTGGACATAGGATGAAGGAAGAAAGATTGGCGAAACAAATATATATTACGAATGTGAGTGAACGGGCTGGTAAGGGACAACCCAGTCGACATACATCGACCAAATAGGGGATGTATTAGCAAGGGGGAAGATAAAAAGTACCCGGAACTGGCGTGGGGCATGCCACGACAAATGAACGTTGATGAAGCGAAGGTGATCTGTCAGGATCGTGGCAAGTGGCAGTCCCTGGTCTCTGCCTACCCCTCTGGGATACAGGCGTTAGGTTATGTATGAAAGTATAATATCAACCCTTTGTATGTCCCTACTGCTGGGGCATGGTCACTTCCTGCATCGCAGGAAGATTAGGCCATACTCCACCACCGGATCCAGACCCGGGTTGGTGGAGGGTTGTAAGACAGTGGCGGGCCTTACTGTCACAAGTTATCAAGCCGCGCATAATGTTTCTGACATGGCTATTATCTAGGTATTACTACGAGGGCTGCTACTTATGTATGCGGAACAGAAAAAATAAACAAATGCATATGGCTAAATATGCTTTTATTGTTTTTCAAAGTATTCTCCACTATGATCGATGCACTTTTTGCATTTAATGAAAGCAAATTGTAAAACACTTTTTCCACTCTGATTGAGGTATCTCCAAAACGTGCTGTTTGAACGCATCTACGGCATCTTCACGGGTCGAAAATCGTTGACCACGTAATTTATTCTTTACATATGGGAATAAATAGAAATCATTGGGAGCCAAATCAGGGCTGTACGGTGGATGACCCATCAATTCTATTTTTTGACCATCCAAAAATGTAGTTGTTTCCTGAGATCTATGACAGCTGGCATTATCATGGTGAAGTATGATTCTGCGTCGCTGGTTGTTTTGGCGTATTTCTTCAAATACTTCCGGCAAACAAATGGTCGTGTACCACTCCGAATTAACCGTTCTGCGATTCTCCAGTGGTATTGTAGCCACATGGCCATTAATACCAAAAAAGCAGGCCACCATTTGCTTTACAGTGCTTTTTGCACGAGAAATTTTCGTAGGGTTCGGCTCATTTTGAAACACCCAAACTGTTGATTGTTGTTTAGTTTCGGGATCGTACGCGTAGATCCAGGATTCGTCACCTGTGTAGATATTATAAACAGATTTTGAGTCGCCTCCGTTGAATTTTTTTAAGGTTTTCTTGCACCATTCGACGCGAGCATCTTTTTGATCCTGAGTTAAGTTGTGGGGGATCCAATGTGAAGAAATTTTTTTTACAGACAAATGTTCATGTTATATCCTATGAATGCTCGTCATATATATGCCCAGAATAGCCTCTATCTCGCGATACGTAACATGGCGGTCTTGCATTATTCGTTTTCGCACAGCTTCAATATTTTGTGGCACAACCACCGACTTCGGGCGACCTTCTTTAAACTCACTAAACCAGTGATACACAGTCGTTTTTGATGGAGCTTCACCACCGAAAGTCGAAGTTAATTGATCTACGCACTGTTGTTGCGTTAAACCACGTCGAAAATCGTAATAAATCATAGAACGAATATTTTCACGAGTGAGTTCCATTTTTTCAGCGATATGACATTTTAAACCCAACAAAAACAAAACACTAACGTATAATAAGAGAAAAATATTAGCGGCCAGCATTTAAAAAAAGAACGAATTTGACCATGGAGGTCAGACATTGCGTTTAAAATTATTGGAATCCCAGATTCCGCAAACATAAGTATCAGCCTATGTACTGTCCAATAAAATGTAATGAAATTAATGTATTAGCGGAGTTTCAGAACGCCAGCTTCTCAATCGAAAGGTCGTGGGTTCGAATCCCGGCATGTCCTTGCATGACTTTGTTTTCTTAACTTATGTACATTTATGTAATCGTAGTAGCAATGCCAGTTGCTAACCGTGAAGGAAAACATCGCGTGGAAACCTGAGTGTCTGAGTTGTGCTCAAATGCGTTTGAAATTGCCAATGCGCGGTGGACACGCGTGTTAATTAAGCCCAAACCCTCTCTTTGTAAAATAAGGCCTGTACCCTGCAGTCAGGGGTAGGTAAACAGGTCGTTTCATTGCTATGCCACATGGAGGGAAAGTACCTTGAGTAAAATTTTCCATCTACAATATAGATGGAACATTTTACTGAAAGGAGACATAACTTTATAATAATAATAATAAATTTGTTTATTCAAGGTAAAGGTTACATAGAGATACATCTACTGACATTAAGTTATTCTAAGAAGAAAAAACATAACATAAAATTAATGTACTTGGGTACATGTCTGCTGCCATAGCTAGGCTCACATGTAGCCTGTGTTTATGGCAAGCAGGCCCGTGCCTCTGGCGAGGTATATGGTAAGATATAAATTGTCATGCTTATGATAATTACAATGGAGATATGAAAGTAGAAGGTAGTGTATAAATTAACATTAACATTTACATACAAGCACATACATTGCTTCTGGCCCCACACTAGGATACCCTATGTCGTGGGAACCAGAAACAATGACATCACAAACATGTAAACATTCAAGACCTGGGTTTTTTTTTGTTCCCAGCCGGGATTCGAACCCGGGACCTCTTGCATGGCAGACAGACGCGCTACCGCTACGCCAGAGAGGTCGTCAAATTTGAGAGACTAAACAGGATGTTAACCAAAACTAAAACTAAATGGTTAACTACAGAATAACATGCTGTTGTACGTGTGTGTATATTTAATTTAAAATTTACTTAAACTATAAATTTAATTAAACTTTAATTTAAAAAAACATATTTTTTTATTTATTTGGGTTATTGAAAGATAAGTGTGTTCGTTATCAACCCTTATATGTCCCCACTCACGATGTTTTCCTTCACCGTTAGCGTGTGGTATTGCGACTACAAATTCGCAAATGTACGTAACTTTGAAATTAAACAAAGTCATTGGTACATGCCCACACTCGGGATCGAACCTGGGATGAACGCTAACGGTGAAAGAAAACATCGTGAGGAAACCCGCGGCTTGGTTGGCTCCGCACGTATTGACTAGTCTTTCCTGTGGGCTAGGCCAACTAAGCTATCAGGATGGTATAGGTGCTGGGCAAGCATACACCATCTATAAAAACCATGTCCCAGGCACTACAGCGTCGGAGTGGTCCCTTCACCCATCTAGTGTGAGTGAGGATACCACTGGACGCTGTATAAATCATCTCATTACGTAGATGCAAAAAGGCCAATCATCATCATGTCCCCACTGCTGGGGCATGGGTCTCTTTCAAGAAATGTGTACTATCTACAAATAATAACCACAACATGCATTCTTTTTTAAAAACACAAACTTAATCTAGTGCTAGTCTTATGCAGTACCGTTAGTGTTGGTACTCTAGCTAGGTAACAAACAGAAAAGGAGAAAAATCTACTTAAGACAAAATTAATATACTTAACCTTTTTTTTGTTTACGTTTGTAGAAAAGAACCGAGTCTTAGTTTTAATTGTTATTTTACAGGATCTAAACAGATTTTCTTAATCGTTTGCGTTGTAGTCGAGAATTGGAACTGCATTCATAGATTTTCAAATTAATACTTGCTTGAACTGGAAATCTAGCTGAAGATAGCCTTATTGTCTGCTGACCGGATCTAAAGTAGTACAGCGTAGGACATAATGAGACAGAATACAATGGGAGTAACTAAAATAACTAAGCCTAGCAGGTGCAATGTCAGTTACTTCCCTAATTCTTATGAATTCATTTGCTGAAGAGCAAGCCTATAAGCAAATTTAACATTTTGCAGTTTGGCATTGATTGTAATGATTACAAATACAATATCTTCAGTACTGATATTTGCTTAGGGTACAGATGTCACTACAACTATCTAGCAACTAGCACTAAGGGGGCCCGGGAACGGCCTAGGGAAGTTGTCAAGCCGCCCATATGGGCTGCTTCATAACTCCTGACAGTAAGGTCCACCACTGTCTTACAATCCTACACCAACCCGGACTTGGCCCCCGTGGTGGGGTATGGCTTAATCTTCATGCGATGCGGGAAGAGACCCGTGCCCCAGCTTTAGGGAAATACAAGGGTTGATATCGAATCTAGCAACTCATGGTAGGCACTATGTTGTCTCGAGGGCAATCCGAGCCTGTCTAGTGATTATTTATGCGTGAAACATGGCCATATTAATTTGTAACCGACATGTTATCAAATTTATACACGGTCTGGTGGATCGTGTTATTAATTAAGAGTATTGCTTGATTAATTTATTAATGTTAAAAAATACGTAGAGGTTGCGTCGGTGAGTCGGTTGCCTGCCTCTTATTTGATGAGGTGCGGTTTGGTTCCGAGCATCTGTTCCGAAGTCTAGTTTTATAGATTTAAAATAAGTCTCTTCCTGCATCGCAGGAAGGTTAGGCCTTACTCCACCACGGGGGCCAAGTCATGGTTGATGGTTGTCAAGCCGCCCACAAGACCTTTGACGTAGCTTGACGACTGTCATTACATGGCAGCAAGCACCAACGGCCTTGCGAAGTACGGAAGCGTTTGGAAAAATACCACTAGCGGTAGCCACGGGACGGTAACCCATCTTGCACCTGACCACGCCTGTTGTTGTTTAACTCGAGTGATTGATTCGAATCACTCTTTTCGACTAGAGTACGAGCGCTTCGTGCTCACAGTGAAGAAAATATATTAATTTATTCAGTTTAGGTAACTACATTGTCAATTTGTTTTATGTATAAAACCTAAGCAGAATTACATTAGAATATAATAACAATTTCTTAATTAATACAAATAAATCTGTTTAATCAATTAACAATTAAAATAATGCATAGGTAATAATAAAAAATAACAATGTCAATTCAGTTGTTCGTATCAGGACCTAAGCTTTTGAACTCGTGTCTCCGCTATAGGGTTCATCATCATCAACTAATTATGTCCCCAACGAGGGGCACGGGTTTCTTCCCTGTATAGGCCATACTCCGCTACGGGGGTCAAGTCCATAAAGCGATACGGTTGCGTGATGAATAATTGTTTGCGCTCTCTCTTTTTCTCTCTCTTTCTGTCTCTGTGTATCTCAATTTCGTTTGTTAGCTTTTGAATGAAATCCTCGTGAGGAAAAAAGGGTTTATTAGAACTTTTGGTGGATGTTAAGCTCGGTCTGCTGTGTGGTGTCGGCCTAGAGAATAGCACCTACCCGAATTCTTCCCGCGGGTGTCGTAAAAGGCGACTAAGGGACACAAACCAGGGGGTGGGCAGCAGCGCCACCTGCAGTACAATTCCACCAAACTGGGCATTACCCCCCAATAATGGCACAACATTGCGCTATGGCGCTCATTAGGCTGCTATGTACAGCAGTGGACAAATATAGCCTGAAGAAGCTTGGTCGACTATGGAGTATCATCACAAGGAAAACAGGGGCTTATGATGACTTGGATGACTGGTGGATGCTGCAAGCTTGTGAAAAAATCATCGTGAGGTAAATTGAGTGTCTGATCAGTTCAAATACCTCAGCGGTTGAAAAAAATCATAATCATCTTTTACTCGGCGCACCCTGGGCAACAAACAGCGAGTCCCTTACGCTGATTGCAAATCCTTTCACCACGATCACGACGCTAAGAGGAAGATCTTTTGCCTTTAAAAGTGTTTTCTAATAGGCTTTCTTTCCAAGGTACAGAACCCTCAAAACAGGAGAAAAGTGGGATGGGTGCTGCAACAATATCTCGCGGTAAAGCTAAACCGCGCGACGTGACTCGAGTCAGTGAATTAGTGGCGCGAGGTGTAACCCGGAAGCCCCCTGGTCCTTTCCTAAAGCCGTGGACTCACGTCAGCGGCATGTTTCATACAACTAACTTCGAGTCTTGGCATTTACTATGGAAAATTGATGTAATGTAACGATACTTCTTTGTAATAGCTGGCCAGCGCAGCCGTCCCGTTAAGTTTGCATTATTTTAAATATAATCGTGACGTTCTGTTTAGGTGTCAGCCAAGTCAGGACCCGTAGCTAGGCTAGGGTTTCTATAGAAAAATAAAAATAAAAAGATATTAGTATTACTAACAAGCGCTTCAGTAAGTACATTGCAATGTTGGTCACACACAGGCAAACAGGTAGCTATAAATTTTAAATCAATTAGACACGGTTAGGCTCAGGGTCACGTGTCTCTAAGCTGCTTTAGTTATTCCAAAGGGTTATAGTAGTACTGTAATAGTTGTGTCATGGACACTATTGGCTGTCTAGCAACGATCGTCGATTGAGCACACTTTACGGCACAACCAGAAAAAAGAATTACAATTATGATTTCCGACATACGTATAAGAAATATCAACGCGCCTCTTCAACTCATCAGGCGACCCAAGAGCTAGTAGCTACCTCGGCCAGCGCATCAGCCTGGCCATTCAGAAGGGGAAGGCACCCAGCGACCTGGTAATATCCTCATCTGCAGCGGTGAAGACTCTTTTATATAAACTTACACGAGTTAGAAATCAAAATCCGCACACAGAAATCAAAATTACAAGCGCGTGTGGCCGCAGCTTTCTGTCCTTGTCGACTTGAGTAAGTAAGACTAAGCTCTCACTGTACACTGAAATATGTACGCCGTTGTTACACTTAGCAAGGATGTATATGAAAATATTAGCAAGGCTTTCGAGGTCAGTGCGGCTACGAGGGTGAATTATGATGCGTTCGGTTGATGTAACTAAGTTCTGTTAATGAAAACTTACTCGTGTAAGTTGTATGTATATTAGTAAGCATTATTTATTATCGGCTGTCATGTAATGGCAGTCGATAAGTCATGTTCGAGACCTTATGGGATAACATTAGAGAGTTAGGCCCGCCACTATCTTACAATATTCCACCAACCCGGACTTGGTTCCCGTGGTGGAGTATGACCTAACCTTCCTGCGATGCAGGAAGAGACCCGTGCCGCAGCTGTGGGGACAAACAAGGGTTGATGTTGATCGATTTGTTTCAATTGTTGGAATTATATTTGCCTTCCCCCGCTCTCTTTTATTGCCATTCCGTAGTTTTTAGCCTAGCTGAAAGAATTTTCTGTGAAAATAAGTCCGGCTTTGAAAGTAATTTTTATCTCATTGCATGTTATTTAGGTTGTTTTTATGGTTTTCTTCTTCTTCTTCTTCAGGCTATATTAGTCCACTGCTGGACATAGCCCTCTCCTAATGAGCGCCATAGCGCCCTGTCTTCAGCTTGCCGTATCCAGCGTCTGCTGGCAATTTCTATTGGTTGGTTTCTATGGTTTTATTGTGGAATAAAGTGTACAAACATATAGACTTAACTTTGGAATTTGCAACGTCTTTGATTCGTCAATATAGCAGTTTTCGCTAGGTACAAGAAATTTGTGTTTAAATAAGTCCGCCTTTGATCATAGAATAACTCAATCCTGTTTTTTAAGTGTTTCATTTTGTATTTTGCGCAATAAAGTGTAACAAAATGTTAGTACTCTTCTTGACTCGATAGCAAAATCGATTCTCTAACAAACTAGGTTTTGTTGCTCTGAATAAACGTGCACTGGCTGTTGTCCCATAAACTTTGTTTATACGGCTAGGGGTCTGCGGGTTTGAGCAGTTGAAATCTCGGCGAAAGGATAACGTATCTTCTTCCCATGTAACCCACGACGTGATCAGATTTACATAATAGAGGCCCGTGGACCCTGCAGCATGATCTTTTCTATGTAAATGAACTTTTCCGTCTTCGTTCAATGGATTAGGTATAGGTGAAATATATTGGATGATTGATATTGACGGCAAATGACGAAGGGTAGCTGTGGGTATGAATGAAATTATCGTGATGCGTTGCCAGTGGAGCATTCTATATTTGTGTACTTTTTGTGTGTACAGTCTATTTATCCTTACTTGGCCAATTTAGTAAACAAGATTCTACCCGTAAAGTATGGATTTTAGTCGCAAAGCGCCATATTCCCGTAAATGACGTAATCGGGGAGACTATTTTAGATAACACGCTGTCAATTTTATAAACAAAGTACATTAAGTTGCGAGAAAATATGTCGTTTTGGCATCAAATATCAATTCTGAGGTTAGAATCTTGTTTACTAAATTGGCCAAGTAAGGATAAATAGACTGTACGAACACCACTGGCTGGATTGTATGTTAATTGTGTTTGTGTATTTTGTTGACTTTTTCTTGTCTTGTGCTGGATATTTTATCAGAAGAAGAATGAAACTGTGATTCATTTTGATTAGGGTGTTTTATATTTTGGCACACTTGCTGTAACTCAAAATACTACTTGCACTTTATATTGATTGTGTGTATTTTTCTACATGGTCTTTTTCCTATCGATATTCCACAGTTTTTTTTTTGACAAAACATGTTTGATTTCTTTTGAAGGGGCTACCTTACCCAATACTTTTTCCGCGGGTGTCGTAAAAGGCGACTAAGGGACACAAACCGGGGGGTGGGCAGCAGCGTCCCCTGCAGTATAATTCCACCGAACTGCGATCCCCAGCGTGGGGATTATGATTTCCTACATACGTATAAGAAATATTGACGCGCCTCATCAACTCATCAGGCGACCCAAGAGCTAGTAGCTACCAGGCTATGATAGCCCCCTATGATAGCACAACGTGGTGGTCTTTAGAGGAGGGCTAGTCCAGCAGTGGACTAGTATGGCCTGACGACGACGACGACCTTAATCCACCCTTGCCGGGATGGTCCAAGGTGGCTCAGGATAGAGAGAGTTGGAAGACATGAAGGAAGACTGTAAAACAATATTATTTCTTAATGATTTGCGATACTCATACATAGTTATGTATTAAACGCGCCGAGTCTACCCGAGACCACGGCCACTCTAACGCTGCCGAAACGTCGGAAAATACGGTAATTACGTTTAACCTAATAAATAATCGCGATTTGACCGTTTAATATATAATCATGTAGAAAACAAAGAAAAAGTAAAGTCCAAAGAAAATTATTAATACATCCACATTGCTTGACTTTTTGTAAAATATGATATTTTACAATATATACAATATGATGATGATGATGATGATGATGATACAATATAATAAGTATCACACACAATATATACGAATAATTGAAGCAAAGAGTAACAACGTTCTTAAACTTTATACTTAGACGTTTTTGTGGGCACAGGTAATCTATGTGGTTTGAAAGCCGTGGTTATGTTATTAGGTAAATTAAAAACTTTTAAGTAAAAGCGTAAAATGAAATAAAATTAGTATTTTACGTCATTGGTTGACAAGAGAAGGTTAAGTTTGTTATTTTATTAAAATTCAATCGAAAACTCAATTACAAGTTGTTTAATAATGTTTATTAATAAGCTTATGCAAGGTTGCGGTAAAAAGTCGCAATTTCTCAAACGCCTTAATTAAGGTTTGTGTATTCACTAGTGAGTGAATAATTTATAGCTCGCCAAGATTGAAACGGCTTAGTAGAGCTGAGTAAACAAGAGACAGGCATAACATCACAAGAAAACATAAGGCATATAGTTAAAGGTGAAAACAAATAAAGGAACACACAATATGCATTTTGTCTCTTTTGTGATATCAACTCTTTGTATGTCCCCACTGCTGGGGCACGGGTCTCTTCCTGCATCGGAGGAAGGCTAGGCCATACTCCACCACCGGGGCGTCATAAGGCCTCTGACTTGGCTTAACGACTGCCGTCTATCGACGGCAGCCGGCACAAACTGCATGACGTGCCTTGCGAAGCACGGACCACTCACTACGTCCGCGGACAGGTCCGGTGATAAGTCGCGAGATTCGTACTTACTTAGCCTTTTCAATTACCGCCGCGACACGCCATGTTTCCACAATTGATTTCATGTATTCTATTGAATTTCACTATAAAATGTTACTTGGAGCCGTCATTTTTACTTTATCTGTTAGTGCATTTCATAAGCTATTCGGAAGTATACTTTATTTTGTGGTAGCTGCAGCAGTTCTATATCTATTACAGTTTTTCTAACAATGGTACCGGCCGCTTGGCGTGCAAAAATGTCGCTAAAATGTAATTCGCGAGCGCGGACGTTTAAGGCTTACGTGGCCGCGCGACCCGGACGTCTAAGTGGTTAGACAGATAGAAACTGTAAAAGGACACAATATTTTAAGCAGCTATTCCTTGAGCTTTGCTTGGCATAGTTCCAGCCAATTCTCGGAAAGTTTAATTAATTGATATTCAATCTTACACACCACACATTTCCTTCGGCTCTCTCGGTTGACATAATTCGAAGGGTTGAAATGTTCGAAATTAATTTTGCATCCGCTGATAGCACGCCCAAGTTAGGTAATTAAGGGAACTCCCTATCATATATATTGGCTGGGACCTAGTTACCGGAATTATGTGCCAAAGTGATTATCCAGGTGAAAACCTTTAACTAATTTGCACCTTGGTTACCGTACTGGGATCAGAAAATATGGAGCTGTTTTCAACATTTAACCTAAAACTAAATAAGACATCGGCGCGGTCAGGTGCAGGATTTACAGGAGTTGGGCCATACTCCTCAACGAGTGCCAAGTCCGGGTTGGTGGAGAATTGATAGTGGCGGGCCTTACTGTTAGAAGTTATAGGGAAGAGCGGGTGATTGTGCTCTTCCATTATAAAGGGAAATTTCCACAACAAACATTTTATAAATGACAGTGACTCAATCTGCGTATTTGCTTTGCGAAAAGTTGTTTGAATGGTGGTTTACATTCTCACTGATACATATTATTGTATAGAATCAGGCGTTACTTTGCGGAAATCCATAATAGCATTAAGAAGTGAAAATTACTTTGCTAAATTCCGCTAAAAATCTCACCAGGGCGGGCGGTGCATTAACTAACCGCATGGTGCTTGTGGGATTTTTGGCGGAATTCAGCAAAGTAATTTTCACTTTTTGATGTTACATATTATTGTAAAAAGTGTACAGATGATGTGACAGCATAGATTTTTTGGCGGAATTTAGCAAAGTAATTTTCACATTTAAAAACCTATTTGGAGGCTAAAAATTCCACCCATGCCGGGATTCGAACCCGCGACCTCTGGCTATACGTGCCAGCGCTCTTTCCAACTGAAATTTTCAAAAATAAAAATAGTATAATTTTTCACATTTTAAAGCATAACTTCAACATATTTTTTATAACTGACCAGAACTCAATGAACAGATTTGCTTTGCAAAAGGTCATTTGAGTAGTGGTGTGGTGGCTGAGTCACCTATGCCCTGAAGGCAGCGGCTTATATTGTATTCTTTATGGCTGTTTGGTGTCGGCCTAGAGAATAGCACCAACCCAAATTCTTCCCGTGGGTGTCGTAAAAGGCGACTAAGGGACACAAACCGGGGGGTGGGCAGCAGCGCCCCCCACCGTACAATTCCACTAAACTGCGATCCCCAACCCACATGCCCAGCGTGGGGATTACGGGCATTACCCCCCTATGATGGCACAACCTTGCGCTCATTAGGGGAGGGCTTTGTCCAGCAGTGGACTAATATAGCCTTCAAACAAGTGATCACTTCTTTGAAGACTTTGCTCACACATTTGGTCACATGTTGTTGAATCTGCCAGATATGTGTTTCACACCTTTGAGCTCACAGTTCTCAGTAAGACTTCAAACATGGACGATAATTTGGTCGACGCAGTTTGCTTATATAATTTAAGTGAGTGTAATTATTTATTCGTAATAGGACATGGTTTCAGATCCCAAATATGTGGCTCTCCTTAAAGCAACTCTATAAACTCGAAAACGCTCTCGTTAGTCCACTCCATCGTTAGTTCGATTGATTATTTACGCACGACAGCTCTCTACGGCGACGCTCGCGCAACTGGACTCGCGCGCAGTGTGGAAGGCACACAAACATTTGGCATTTGATTCATTTGATGTGCGCTAAATAACCGTGCCGGAACGGCAAAGCGCACTTAAGTGTTCAAATATGTGACAATAGTAACAAGCGTCCGTCCAACACATGTGCACACGTATGTGATCACTTCTTCGAACTTCTGTCTGGCGCCGGCATTACGTTGATTTTTTTTATTGTATTTAGTTTGACACGTACAGCTTCATACTTACAGCAACCCACTGAGTCACAAACTTTGCCCCCACTCAGGTCAAGGGTCACTTCGAGCAATGAGATAACGGCGATGGCAATTTATCAACTTCACCTAGTTTCAGTGGCAGATTCGAATAGAAATTATGAGTTTTCGCAACTCCAGATTGAGTTTTGATGATGTTCATGACAGGAAAGTAATGTTGGCAGAAATTATTTTCGACTGATCGCTTTCTGATCACTTTTTTTCAAGTTCGTGAGTTAAGGGATATCTAGGGTATATTGTTTTTTGAGGGGAATATTGCATGTAGGGCAACCCTACATTTAAATCCTACAACGGCACCGAACAAGAGGGTAAGGTAAGCAGGGTGTTTGGCTTACATTTATGTAAGTATGTTATTGTAAATACGTCTGATTCTTCGTGTTTGCCTAAGTGTCATATCATAAGCAATATGGAATTGCGACTACAAATTTCTTTAATATTGAAGTAGGGCGCTTTTAAACTTTTTTGTTATTTTAATTACATACTGTATGAAATAACGTTACTCAATATAATTTCGAAAGAAATTGCAAGAAACGACCTCTGTGTCGTAGCGATAGCGCATCTGCCTACCATGCGAAAGATCCGGGTTTGAACTCCGGCAGGAGACAAAAACAAAATCCCAGGTTTTGTATATTTACATGTTTGTGATGTCGTTTTTTCTGGTTCCCACGACACAGAGTATCCTAGTGTAGGGCCAGAAGTAATGTATGTGCCTGTATGAAAAAAAATGACGCAAACATTGAGAAGATTTTTATTTATCTTTATTCAAGTGGTTTTTTTCTTTTTTTTTTCTTTTTTGGTCAAGCTGATAAGTTATTATTATTTATTAGCTACTTCATCAGTATTTGTATATTTCATTTTAGTTAATTAATTATGCGCAATACTTGGAAAAAATAAAAGGAAAACCGGACCTAAAATATTTATTATTTATAGGTTAACAATGCGCCTTTGTCTTTAATGAACTACAATCAATCAGTGCGTATTTGACCACTAATTGACGTAAGCCGCTCTCAAGGCACGTATCTTCTTTTAATCCTCGGCAATCCCTATCCAGCCGCTACCGGCAATCTGCCTCAAATCCGTCGACTCTTCTAGCTAGTGTGCGTCCTACGCTGCGTTTGCCATGAACCCTGTTAAGAATAGAAGTTTGATTTCTGAACGCACCCATGACGGGCGGAACTACTTGTCATCTGTCAGAGGAGCTGAAAAATTGCCCTCTTGTTTCTTGCTTGTTAAACGTGTGATTTCCCAAAATTGTGAGTCAATTAGATTGCTGGGCTTATATCTCCGCTTGAAGTGCAAGATAAGTTCAGGGACGGATCCCAGTGTTGACAGTGTTGTGGTCGGGCGACGGATCGCCTAAAATAGTGAACATCTCATGCAATGAAAACATGGTGCCGTGAAGGTGCCTTGTAGGTGGCTTTCTAGGGAAAGAGCTCTTGGGATAGACGGTAAAGTCTAGCGATCCCTAGACCTTTTAAGTGCACCCATCCCGGACGGCGCCGTCTGCCAAGTCGAGAAGCGTCGACGAAGACAGACTTTGTAAGTGCCTTGTTTTCTCATTAGTTTTTAAGTAGTAGTGTTTAGGTGTGTCCTATACCCAATAAACCCTACTCCATTAATTATACTTTAATAGATGAAAGTATCCTTGATCACCCGCTGCTTGAGGGGTCATTCCGTTATTGCGTGATCCAAACATTTCTCAAACATTCACATTGTAATGAGTAAGATTGAACAGGACATTAAATTGTTTTCATTGTTTCATTGTTTGCCACTTGCCACGATTCTGACAGATATCTTTCGCTTAATCAACCCTACAGTAAGACGTTTATAGACAACAGAAACAATAAGACGGACGGACGTCACTCCGGTAGTTTGTTGGGTTTAAAATATTAATGCCTTCTGAAGTTCTTTCGTAATTTAATTTTCAGAGGTTATCTCCCTAGGCTAGTCTCCTCCGTGGATTAATTTTTCGATCCGCTCTCGTTCAGTAAGACTCTTAGCTTTAGTGAAATCATTTTCAAGATGGTTAATATTTTCTCCTTCCCCATCTTCGTGGATTAGGATTAAGTCTTAAAATGGCATTTGATACACCAGGTTTTTAACTAAATTGATATATTTTACAAGAAGTTGTAAAAAAGATTCGTAGTATTTAGAGGCTAAAAATTCCACCCATGCCATGCCATGTGTAATCATGTGGGTACAGCGATATCATTCCGATGTAAAAACCTAACTGCAAAGTAGAGACTCGGGGCTGTAAGTAATGCAATCTACTTCAGCCAGATGTCGCTGCCTGTACGTAATACAGAGAATAGTGTAAAGAGGTTCGAAATTTCACTGATGCCGGTGAGTCGCTCATTAGCTGAGTTGGAAAGAGCGCTGGCACGTATAGCCAGAGGTCGCGGGTTTGAATCCCGGCATGGGTTGAATTTTTAGACTCTAAATAGGTTTTTACAATTGTCCTTAGCACGGGTTAGTGCATTAAAAATAAAAATAGTGTTACCTATCATGTATGCAGATAAAAACTACTTTAAGATAATACTGCCGGCAATGATATGGTTTTGAAACGACTTACGCGACTTTATTAACTACTACTTTGTATCGCCTAACAGCATTTTTTTTTATTTTTCTCTCCATAAGAACCATCCTCGTATGTCAAGGAATATTTTAAAAAAAGAATTAGCGACATCGATTCAACTACTCTCGAGATTTGCGCTTACCAAAACATTCGGGGAATCATTTTATATTATAAATAGAAGATAGATACACAAACACATCCGATATCAACCCCTGTATTATCCCTAATATACAATACAATACGATACGATACGATACGATACGATTCGATACGATACGATACGATACGATACGATACGATACGATACGATACGATACGATACGATACGATACGATACGATACGATACGATACGATACAATACAATACAATACAATGCCTTTATTTGTCAAATATGGGGTTTACATACATGCAGGTGGTGAAGATAAGAAAAAATGTACTACTGCGAATCCATGCTCCAAGTCCGGGTTAGTGGAGGATTGTATGACAGTAGTGGGCCTTACTGTCAGAAGTTATCAAGCCCCCCCTAAGGCCTCTGACACGGTTCATCGACTGTCATTACCAACGGCTTAGCATGCCTTCCGAAGCACGGAAACGCTCGGAAAAAATGCCACTAGCGGCAGGCACGGGAAAAATGCCACTTGGTTTGACTAGGCCACGAGCGCTTCGGTTTGACTAGGCCACGAGCGCTTCGTTCGACTATGCAACGAGCTCTTCAAGCAAGTGTGTTGCAGAATAAACTACTCTAAGATTGGTTCATTCTGTAAGCAAACCTTATATGAAAGAGGTCGTAGGTTGGAACCCCTGCTTGCACCAATGACATCGTTTCCCGTTGTAACTTTTGTTTATTCGTAGATTGTAACTCAGCCTCTATATTCTAAAGAACGACCAATAGCGGAACGCGCCGTTTTTTGCTTCTTACACCTAACTAAGTACGTACGCCACGCTCGCTTTATCTCTGGAAATTTATGCCACGTCACAGGATTTCTACTTGAATATTCATAACAGAGCGCGTCGTAATACGAACAACGCCGTGCCCGTATGTTATTCCAGCTACAAATATAATATTGACGCAGCGTTAAACAGTGGGCTGTGGCAGCATGCTGAAATTTAAATGAGTGACGAAAATTTTACGAGTCGGCCCGTTTTCTGTATGGCTTCTTGGAACGTCTTTATTTTTTAACAGCGGTGCCCTGCGGTGTTACCCGCGGTTTGTTAGGGAAAATAAATCATGTAACAACAATAAAAGATATTTTTCTGCTATAGTCTTTGTGCTTATCCAGGGTATCAGCTAACTATATACCAAATTTTATTAAAATCGCACTAGCCGTTTAGACGTGAAGAAGTGACAAAATGCACTCACACACAAACTTGTTCCGCGGTGTTACCCGCGGTTCATTAGGGAAAACAAATTGCATATTGACAGCAAAATGCATTTTTTTTGCAGTGATACGTAGCTTATGTGTTAGTCCAGGGTGTCAGCTAACTCCGTACCAAATTTTATTAAAATCGCTCCCGCCATTTAGACGTGAAGAAGTAACAAACATACACACTCACACACTCCCAACTTTTGCCTTTAAAATGTTAGTGTGATGCTAGACACAGCCAACAGATCCTAAGTTAACGTAACATACACTATAATAGAACTTATAATCTATCCTAACACACATACAGACGTACAACAGTGCTCTTGGCTGAAAGTTACTTAGAAAACCAATTATTACTGACTCATAAACTTAAGCTTACAGTGAAGGTAAATATCGTGAGAAAACCCCAGTGTCTAAAATGTTCGAATACCTCAGTGCTTGAAACTGCTAATACGCGGTGAGGACGCGTATTAATTAAGCCTATACTCTCTCTCCCTCTGAGAGAAAGCCTGTGCCCTGCACACTTTAACTCAGTTAAAGAGGTCCCGGGTTCGAATACCGGCTGGCAAAAAAAAAAACCCCAGGTCTTGGATGTTTACATGTTTGTGATGTCGTTGTTTCTGGTTCCCACGACACAGGGTATCCTTGTGTGGGGCCAGAAGCAATGTATATGCCTGTATGTAAATGTTATGTTATGTCGGCCTAGAGAATAGCACTAACCCAATTCTTCCCGCGGATGTCGTAAAAGGCGACTAAGGGACACAATCCGGAAGGTAGGCAGCAGCGCCTCCTGCAGTACAATTCCACTGAACTGCGATTTCCAACCCGAATGCCCAGCGTGGGGATTATGGGCATTACCCCCTATGATAGCACAACGTGGCGCTCTTTAGGGGAGGGATGTCCATCCAGCAGTAAACTAGTATAGCCTGACGACGAAATAAGCTAGAGACGCAAATAAACTGAACTTTATTTAATGTTAGTTTTATTTTTTAAATGTCTATGTCTTCAGTTTATTTAGAGTTTCCTTCAAAAATTGTTATTAATCAGTAACGTATCTGACTTTAGTTTTTTTCATTCCCACTGCAGAGCACAGTCCTTCTCTCAGAGAAAAGCTTAATGGGATTAATTATCACGTGTGCCCACCGCGGATTTAACATTACAAGCGTTGAGGTAACCGAAAATTTCAAACACTTAGGTTTCCTCACGATGTTTATCTTCATAGTTAGCTTTAGTTTCTGAGAAGTGCTGAGGTATTTGGTATGTTTGTTATGATTGTACTATTTTTATTTTTAATGCACTAACCAGTGCTAAGGACAATTTTAAAAACCTATTTAGAGGTTTGTTATGGTGTGAGATAGGTTTCGTTTAACTTAGTTTATTTGTACCGTGGCCAAGTCGTGAAACGACCACTGGTATTACAACTTATTTAACTGTAAGTAGCTTCATGTTGCATGAAAGTTGCGGCTTGAAGTTAAATGAAAAGTTACTAGACTTATTTATGTACAAGTTTTGTGAAAACGCTTTTTAAAAGCAGTTTGAGTTGGTCTTTTCGTTACGACTTTTAAACTGCCTTTCAGGAATGTGTTAGAAGGTTCATGGGATGAAATGTAAAGGTTTTATTCAAACTAGCGCAGTAACTGCGGCTTAAAGAACGTAAAAATTCAAACTGGTCCATTTTCAAATCTAGATAAATTTGGGGAAAAATAATCCAAACGTAGTCTTTTGCTGTGTGGTGTCGGCTTAGAGAATAGCACCAACCCAAATTCTTACCGCGGGTGTCGTAAAAGGCGACTAAGGGACACAAACTGGGGAGTGGGCAGCAGCGCCCCCTGCAGTACAATTCCACCAAACTGCGATCCCCAACCCGCATGCCCAGCGTGGGGATTATGGGCACCACCCCCCAATGATGGCACAACCTTGCGCTATGGCCCTTATTAGGGGAGGGCTATGTCCAGCAGTGGACTAGTATAGCCTGAAGAAGAAGAAGTCTTAAGTCCTTAATTAACACAGTTTACATAATTATTATAAACCATAGAAATCATGCGCTGGCTTTAATTCCAGATATCATTGTCATCTAAATAATGCTTTATGTTATAGAAGCCCTTTTGGCACAAACATTTATAACAAAAATTTTGAAAGGCGTTTCAGGCAAGCTTATATCTTCAGGGATTTTATTATAAAAGCGTATACAATGCCCCATGAAGGATGTATTAACCTTTGCTAGTCTAAATAGTGGGAACGAAAGTTTATTTTTATTTCTAGTATTAACAATGTGTTGGCTAATTAAAGTTTTAAAGTCACTGATATTTTTCCTGACGTACCTAGATAATGTTTTCATAGCTATAGTGACTGGCAATCTATAGGTATGTAAGTGATTTCCCCATTTAACCTCAAAGTTGGGCCATTTTCTTTGTTAATCTTATTTTTATTTAGAGGCTTGGATCACCATGTGATCATGTCAGCCCCATCAGACCAAATCACAATGTTTTCATGCACTACCTTACCTAAATATAAGTACATAAAATATATATTGTTTATTAATAACTAACTTATAATATTTTACTGTACATTTTATATATTAATAAGGCTGCACTTGAGGTGGGATAGTGCAATAGGCTCTGGAATGTACCAACATCCATTACATTTAACTTCAACTCTGCTATTACGAGTATATCTGCTCTTTGCACTGAATACTTGGTACACTCCAACAGTATATGTTGCAAATCTTCTACTGTTACAAGTTTCACAGTTGAGCCATTGTACGTTGCAAGTGCCAAGATATGTAAACATCTCAGACACTCAAGTTTTTCTTCACGTTTAGAGGGTGGTATCGCTATTACAACTTCCCAAATGTTCGCAACTTAGAAAACAATGGGATTAGTACAAGTTTGTATTCAAACCCACAACCTTCCGAATGCAAGACTGCCGCTGTGTTTTATCGCTGGCCAAAACAAAATTTAACTGCGCTTGAGGAATATTTATTATTAAAATGTAATTAATAACCTACGTAATACAGAGAATATTGTAAAGAGGTTCGAAATTTCACTGATGCCGGTGAATCGCCCATTGTCTCAGTTGGAGAGAGCGCTGGCACGGAGAGCGAGAGGTCGCGGGTTCGAATCCCGGCATAGGTAGAATTTTTAGCCTCTAAATAGGTTTTTTAAAATTAATAACCTGTTACATATTGTAATAATATAGTATTACATTACTTAGATTGAAGAAATCATTGTTGTATTCATTTTTCTGGTTGTGTGATAAAGCGTTCTCTATCGACCTATATATTAAACGTGTCTCCTGCTTAATCTCTTGAACAGCAACTAAAATAAATATAAATAAAGAAGAGTGCAAACTATTTTTTTTTACATAAAAAAGGCCGCTAGAATCAATCTGGCGCGGGTAAAGGAAATGAATTCAAAGAGACCTAAGGAGGTCAAAGCTCCAGGCAGAGAAATGTATTCCTTAATCCTCAGTCAATAAGGTGTCAAAAGCCTGTCGAAAGTCAGTGCCAATTCACGAGGAGGAATCAAAAGCAACATTAATTACAGTTTTAATTAAAATTTATACAGAAGTAGAAAAAGCTGGATGCCCTGTATTCTAGACTGTCACATTGCAAATAGGCCGCCTGTACACTTTAGGAAAAGAAAGCTGTACCTACCCTTAGTTTGTTTCTTTAAACTGGTTTTTCTCTTTCATACTTTTTGTAAGTTGTAATGTTAAAATTGTAGCCTCTGTTGTGGAAATTTGTGTTTCTCGTATGTTACAAAATCTTGGATTTTTGGCACATATTATATGAACCCTTAGAATATCCCGGGTCTCTTCCGGAATTGCAGGAAGGTTAGGCCATACTCCGTCACGAGGGCTAAGTCCGGATGGGTGAAGTATTTTAAGACATTGGATGGCGGGCCTTACTGTCAGAAGTTATCAAGCCGCCCATAAGGCCTCTGACATGGCTTAGCGACTGCCATTATATGACAGCCGGCACCAACGGCTTAACGTGCCTTGCGAAGCACGGAAGCGCTCGGAAAAATGCCACTAGCGATAGTCACGGGACGCTCACTCACCCATCCTGTACCTGACCGCGCCTGTTATTGATTAACCCAAGTGATTGATTCTAATCATTCGGTTCGCCTAGGCCACGAGCGCTTCCATTTAATCCACTTACAGCTATCGAACTACTTACAGTATGGGTGAAGGTGCCACTCGACGCTGTATAAATTATCTCATAACAAAATGTAACCCTGGATTAACAGGTACAGAATTATTAACTTAATTCCGAACTAACTTGCTTGATCTGTGAACCTGAAATACGAGTATGTTAGTAATGTGTTGTGCCTACGCAAGTTTTACTAACAATATTTTTCTTCAAATATCTTGTGTTGTCCTTGTGTTGTCAATTCCAATGTAGAGATGACATTCCTTGCCACGACAGTAAACGAATATATGGTCTGCGAACGTTCTTTATTGACTCTACTTCACAAACAAATGGGTCAAAATATTTTTATTTCTACCTAGGCTATTAAATCACAGGCTTTCAAACAGTTAGATTTCCCTGCAAGCCACTGCACGAAAAAGCGAATTGCGGCCTGCTGTGAGAGATACACATAAAGGTGTATTTACACTGCTCCAGCGACGCTACGAGCATTGACCAATTTCGAGGCGTTTGGGTAAAAGAGGATAAAAAGTTACCGTATCCAGCCGGCGAGAATACAGATACCTATTTTTTTTTTGTTTCTTATAAAGTATTAGAGTAAAAAAGGAAGCTGATGTAGCAGAGTAGTGAAACGCCGGCATGGATGTATGTACATACATACATGCATACATACATACATACATACATACATACATACATACATACATACATACATACATACATACATACATACATACATACATACATACATACATACATACATACATACATACATACATACATACATACATACATACATACATACATACATACATACATACATACATACATACATACATACATACATACATACATACATACATACATATTATTAATGTTACACCAAACTATTAAATAATCCTTCATTAACGACTGCGGCAGAGCCCAAATTGAGGGAAATGTGTTAAAAACGTCGGTCAAAAAACAAGTAGAAGCCCAGCGCCCCTTTACATTATTAGTATTATTTATTTATTTCCATGTTTTAACTCCTAATACATAGGATCGAAAACATAAACAATTTGCAATAATATGACCAACAAAGGCTTTAAAGGTACATAACAAATTGGTAGTTAGCCAGTGACGGCTCACGATGGGCTGGTTGAGAGAGCGGAATGGGAGGTGATGTGAATGAACTTACTTGGTGATGGTGGATGATGGCTCGCTTTAGCTGTTCGGCAGATGATGAGCGGTGATGGATGAGCTGATGCGTCCAGCGCACGGAGAACACTCCTGCACTGTTCACTTATAGTCTAATATTGTCAATATATTGCTCTTTGAGCTGATAAAGTTTCTTGTTCACCAAATGTCTATCACTTTACGAGAATTCCAAAGAGTATTTATCACGCGCGTATATCACCGTGCGAATGTGTTTGCAGATGGATGGATAAAATTATTAGCGAGCGAGCGGCACGAGCGACGGCACCGGAACGACAGAATAATGAACGAATGACCACAGATTCAGGATTACGTCGCGCGATCGATTCTCGTGCGAACACAAATTAATAAAAGAACAGTGTAAAAGTATGAAAAAAGGAATAGAAACATAATATTAAGCTAAAAGCACTTGAAAACTTTAAAATACGGTAATATTTACAGTTAAGTTATTTTATCGTTGTAAAGCCAATAGTAATGGTGACAGAATGTTGTAATCCCCGTTACATTAGTAGGAAACAGGCATTCGGCGACTGGCAACGTGTAAACAAGCCTCTAAGAGCTACTGTGCAAAACAAAATGAAGCGGCAACTCGAACGCGAGACAAAAGCGTGTGGGCGTTCATCGGCGAGGCCTGTCGTTGATACAACTCTTTGACACTTCATTCATTAGTGAATGGGGAGGAAGCCATTGGGGCGTTGATGAAGCCTTAGAGCTAACGCGATGTTTAGTTAGTGGCGTCGATGTCTATGCAAACCTCAGCGAGTTTTTTTTTTTTTTAATAAGGTCCTGCCACCGTTTATATCGTGGCAACCTTGAAGTCAATTTATTATTAAAATAATATGTCAAAATTAATATGTCCTAGGTTTGAAATTAGTTCAATTACTCTATTATTATTAAAATATACAATTAAATTATAGAAAGATGCAATATTATTAAAATATACCATTAAATTATTGAATAAAGCATGATAAAAATTTAAGTCGTGAATATTAAAGTAAAATAAGAATAATCCTTAGTTTTAACTTAATCTAATGGGTTTGAATGTTGCCCCTTTTTCTTTTTTTTTTTTGCAATTTTCTTTTTCTCTCCTTTTTGCTTTTTGTTTTCAATGTCTTTTATTGTAGTGGTTTTTTAATTTTTTTTTTCCAGGTTGTTTTGAAAATCAAAAACTTCTATTAATCAAACACTAACAATTAATTGAAAAGCTCACTTAAAATAAGTATGTAGATACAGAGACGTGATAAAACCTAAATAGAAAAAGTGTAGGTTTTTTTTCAAAACAACCGGTTTCGATTCCCGAACGGAGTACAGATGTTTTTTGAAATGTATGAATGCAGTTTTTCTTGTTATTAAAATCGATGATATGGTTCGTCAGAACAGATCTGTGTTTGTCTTATAGTTTCAGACTTTCCCATACTGACCGATTTGAATGAGACACCCTGTATATACATAGGTATTATTACTATTATTTTTTAATAACCCATTTACATAATTTTAACGAAAAAGAAAACAAAACGAGATTAAAATAATGTTACCATTTTTAGGATTAGAATATAAAATTTGAAAATATAAAGTTTCACGTTTCACCCCGACACCTTTTCTCTGTCTACTCCGACGAGTAGTCTTGAAGCAAGGCACTGGGGTACAATATTAAAATAATTAAAACTTAAATTATTGCCTCTCTTAAAATAGGCCTCCGTTCTCGCTCGGCTAGATCAGAAAAAAATTTTTTTGAGTCGTTAAGACTTATTTAGGGCATTTGGCATGCCCGGGTTAAAACCGGCTCCCATTCGCCCTTGAGGCCGCACGCGTCACCCCCAGGGCGAAGGCAAGGAAGGCATCTCGACTCTTGGAGTCGGCCATAAAGGCGGCGAACGCCTCGCACCTCACCGCTCTTTCCAGGCGTATCTCGCAATCGGCCCTAGCAGCTCCAAAACGGGGACACTCCTCCAGCAGGTGCTCCAGCGTTTCGGAAGTCTCGTCATCATCCTCAGCGAGATTATGCTCAGCAGTGTTTTTTTTATTTAAGAATTTTTATTAATTTACACCATGTAAGTAGAATTATTACTGATTTTATGTGGCTTAAGATACTCGCTAAGGCTAACGCGACATCTCAATTGAGTCTTATTTATCAACATCTTCCAATTAGTTAGTACGAGTATATTGAAAACATATTAGAGGCTAAAAATTCCGCCCATGCCGGGACTCGAACCCACGACCTCTGGCTAACCGTAGCAGCGCTCTCCCAACCTTGCTGATGCCGCCACTTGCCCATTAGCTCAGTTAGTCAGTTAGCCAGCATCTCAATATGTTTTTAAAATTGCCCTGAGCACGGGTTAGTGCAACAAAAAGAACTTAATTATTATATTTATTCCAATCTTTCGGTTCCACTAGGCCACGGGCACTTCAATAACAATATATACAAATCATTATCCTGACGGTGACTGTGAAGCGGTGTTGCGGTCAAACAAAAGTCGGTGATACAACTTTTTGAAACTTCATTCGTTATAGAATTGGGAGGAAGCTATTGGGGCGTTGATGAAGCCTTAGAGCTCACCCAATGTTTAGTTAGTGGCGTCGATGTCGATGTCGAACCCACTGGTGCAGTAAACTCAACTGATAATAATTGTTATTCATTATTCTTTCAGATAAATGGCTTCCATGTTCGCTTAGTATGTAAGTATAATCGCGTGCACTGGCATGTAATGATATAAAATGAAAAGGTTTTATTAAAAGTAGCGCAGAAACTGCGGCTTAGTAGATGTTACAAGTCAAACTGGGTGTCCATTTCGAAAGCTTGATCATTTTGGAGAAAAAATGGAGAAAAAAACTCCATACTGAGTCTTTTTAAAGTCCTTAAGTAACTTTTTACACCTTAGAGCATTGTCACATTAACCTCTTTAAGCCTGATGTATGATAAATTGACAATTTGAACTTTGCTAAGGTACTGAAGGAAGCGCGAAAAACGTAGCTAAGTATTAATCCAGGGAAGGAAGAAAAACGTTACCTAAGTATTATTATTATTAAATTATTCAGTGTACCTATAAAGATTGTACAATTGGCGGGCGTAATACTAAATAGTATTTTATTGTAGCCAACCAACAGGTGACGTGTTAGTAATCAACTAGCAGCAAGATGTCAGCTAACTTCACACCAAATTTTATTAATATCGCTCCAGCCACTTAAACATAAAGAAGTAACAAACATACACAAAAACTTTCGCTTTTATAAAATTCGTGTGATGATGCGATGTAATGTGATGTGATGTGACCGCTAAGCTAACGAGGCAGTCCGCTTGTCCACTCTTGGTACAATACTTACTAAGAATGGGGCGAACGGGAAACAAATTACAAGAAACAAAAGCACTACAAAGACAAACAAAAGGGAAAACACAACCGACCCCCATTCAAACGAGACGCAATCTTTATTGGAAAGCCCTCGATAATATCGACGTTTGCCCTTAAATACCTTGGCCGATCAAACAAGGGGATTCTAACAACGCCTGGTCGTGGACTCGTCCAACCTTTAAAGCTCTTTTTTTCATATTTTTCTTTTTCTTCTTGTTCAGGCTATATTATGTAGTCCGCTGCTGGGCATAGCCCTCCCCTAATGAGCTCCATAGCGCCCCGTCTTCAACTTGCCGCATCCAGCAACTGACGGCAGTTTTTCGCAGATCGTCATCCCACGTGGTCGGAGGGCGTCCTACGCTACGTTTGCCGAGTCGCGGTCTCCACTCAAGAACACGTTTACTCCAACGGTTCTTCGCGAAATATGGCCATGGTTATTTTATAAAAACCTATTTAGAGGCCATAATTCTACCCTTGCCAGGACTCGAACCCGTGACCTCTGGCTATCCGTGCCAGCGCACTCCCAACTGAGCTAATGGGCGACTCACCAGCATCAGTGAAATTTCGAACCTCTTTACCTTAGCCTCTAAATAGGTTTTTAAAATTGTCCTTAGCACCGGTTAGTGCATTAAAAAGAATATAATCTTTATTTTATTTTTTTGCATTTCTTATCTATGAAAAACCAACAGCTAATAAACAATGTAATAATTTTGGGCAAGTTCAATTATAATCTGCTTTTAAACACCTTTTGGGTATGACAAAATATACCCGACCTCTCCAACGCCGTAAGGAAATTATATGTCTCATTTAACTATGACTCATATTAGACATAGAAAATAGATAGTTAAATAGTATTAATGATTCACAATGCTCATACTTGTACATAGATGTGCATGATCATGTGTATGTTCATAAAAAATCCTGACTAGACCCGTCACCATTAGACCACGGGCCAAGTTCGGATTGGTGGAGGCTTGTGAGACTAGTGGCTGATCTTGCTTATTCTATTCTTTATTTCTTATCCTATTTATTACTGTGTTCAATGGCCATCATCTCGCCTCGCCTAACACCTATTTTGTTGGAAAAAGGGGTTAACTCCAGGTCCCGGAAAGTCCTTCGGCAAGCGGCTCCGTAAAGCCCGAATAAATTTGCTTAAGTTTGCAAAGCTCGACGGGGTGTTAAGCGGTTGAAAAATGTCCCTCGGACCAAGTAATAAAGCTGTGCTGTGACAACAGCACAAGATGTATTGCCCAAAAAAAGAAGAGAAAGGAAATAATGTGACTGTTGCGGGGTTTTTCCTTCCGTTTCGAATAGGATGTGGAGAGTTGCGATGTGTGAAGTAGGGTAGGGTGGCTGGGCTCATAGAAAAGTACTCAAATTTACATTTAATTTATGGTTTTATGATACCTACAACTCGGTAACGTGTAGTTACCGAGTTGTAGGTATCATAAACCACTTCCAATTGCAATTTAAGCCGGCTTTTGACATAATATATATTACATCTTGAAATAAAATAAGTTATCGCTCGTCATGCACTTTGTTCGAGACCGGTATACTGTCATATAATAATATTATAGCTATAAATCTAAATGTACAACGAGCGATAAAGTATTATATCTCGAAATGTAATATACTACCTATATTATATTACATCCCATATTGAAAAACCCGCTTTAGTCCGCCGACCCTAAAATTCCAAAATTGTAACCTTCCACTTTATATATACTAATGTCTGCATAGTATTTATATTTCATTCTACGCACCACAGAAAACTCTCAAACTCTAATCATTCTTACACTGTAGAAGTAAGTCATTACGATTTAACGCAAACTTTTCTATCTAACTCTGCCTTTTAAAAATAAAGGTACGGCGTAACAATACACTGTCTCTACGTACACTATTTAAGAACACAATGAAAAAACATTGTTGTTGCGTAATATAGCTCGCAGGAAACTCTTTTGCGAGCAAATATGAAGCGCAAAGTTTTACTTTTCAATACGTAGAACGCTCCCGCAATAAATAACATGAGTTCCCTCCGTATATTAAACGACAAAACATCGATCCGTGCGCTCGTTCTCATAACCGGTGGTTCCGTAATCAAAACTTTTCGTATAACCCGCACGGCGGCCGCTCGGTTTTGCAACGAGGCATAATGAAATAACCTTTTGTTAAAAATTGCCTATTCCGATTGTTTGTGTAGCTCGAATTTTCTCGTGAGCATTGCTAGATATAACTCTTTGAGCACCTAAACATTCAACGTGATTAAATTTGTAAAGGTCATGTACCACGTTACAGTGTTTGTCTACCTGACAATACAAATAACATTCCATATGGGACCCGATTTAACATCGCAAAAAACCAGCTGACCTACTCGTATGTAATAAAGAACAACTGGTATTTGTTCACAATTAATTCCGTGACCTTATTGCATAAATATCAAAACAAGTTATCCGTATTATTCCAATATGTTCTTTTTTATAGGCTGTTTTTTTGAAACAAATTTAAATTATTTCATGATTTAAGAGTCGGTTTTGTTTTTATTGATGACTTGAAAACGCCTTTTAACTTTCGAACCATAACATACCATAGGATGTAAAGATTGGATAAAGTTTGAAATTATCAATATTATTTGTTGATGTATCATGAAAATTGACAGCGTAAAAATTCGAGGGAAACGAGGTTTTCAGGAATTTTTTATGTTACCTGTATTTTTTGCTAATACAGGGATATTGGGGGAAAAGGGGTTATTTTTGTTTTGTCCACAACGGAGTACTCTATTTTTCTCATAGATACGCATGTTGAAATCTTGAAAGAGAAACATTGATCATGGTTTTCCTCATGCTTGGATATGTATAAAGAAAGTATATATAACGAAATAACTCTGTTGAATCCGATGAATTATAAATGCAAAAAAATATATTTTACTATTTAATTGAAAAGGGGCTTGCCGAGGCAAGTGGCAGTCCATGGTCTCAGTCTGCCCTTCTAGGATACGGGCGTGAGTTTATCCAGCTATGGCACCAGTAGTTACCGGAACCGGCGTACGTATAAGTACCTGCTTATGTAATGTTATGTCTAGCGCCAGTTTCAATTAACCGTTCCGCACCAAGTTTTACTTTCGGTCAGCGGTCAAGGATGGCCGCGTCGGTCCTCATATATCCGCCCGAGATACGTAGCCGACATCTGGTCGCTGGTAATTTGCGAAGTGCGCCCGCGGCCGCCGGATATGGCCTTATCGTCCTCCGCAATTTTTGGCTCCCCGTTGTTATTTTTGTACAGCTCTGGAGGTCATCGCCGCGGAACGCCATGGGTGAGATATCAATCTTGCCTGATGAATCTATGTTGCAAATGCGCCCAAACATCCTGAAATTGATATTGAGATATTTGAAACTTATACAACTTTGTATTAACTATATCTGACGGATCGACCGGATAAAATGTTTCTTTATATGTGATTGTGAATTTTCCTATTGCCTTCGTATTCGGATATGTGTCCTAAATAAAATCTATGAACACCAACCACTGATTATATTCTTTTTAATGCACTAACCCGTGCTTAGGACAATTTTAAAAATTTACCAACCACTGTTCAAATTATGTTTCAATATTGCATATAGGTATTTAACTATCTAACAATTAAATTGAATGCATCTTGCGCGTCAATCGCAGTTCACCTGTAGGTCCTGCTAAGATTTTGGCAAAGATAACAGCTTATCACTGCTGCAGAGGCTAACATTGTTATGAAAATGTTCACGAAGTAATGGAAAACAACTGTGTTTGATAGATCTTTTAATACCCTGACGCCTCAAAGCCTTGACGATAGTCAGACCTGAGATTACCCCGCTTAGGTCCAGGATTAGGACATTGTATGTAGTAAAGCTCTCTCCAGAAAGCCAGCAGTACTGTGATGTCTCGGCGGGCCTCCTGAAGGGATCCCAGCTTCAATGAAAGCAAAGTCTTGACGTGTAGCTCTGGAATAGAAACCTATGTTAAATGCAGTGGATCGAAAGTAGTTTCTTGCACTTGTGTTTATCAGAATCTAAAGCTTGAGGTGGCAGCGTAGTCTTCATCTACGCCCGCAACAATAAAAGTAGACTCGGCGTCTATCTGCGCTTGGTCAAAGACACTCCTTACAAAACAAACAAAACACCTAGCATATTAAACCGTTTCGTCAATGGTCATTTGAGAAGTGCGCCCGCGGCTATCGGATATGACAATATCGGCCTTTGCACCAAATTTTTTGCACATCTCTGTTATTTTTGTCCATAATTTTGTGCATTTTTGATTTAAGTTTCATTCGTGCCTTTTTGATATTTTGTGTTACCTTTTCGTTTTTTTAAGGGTTTTTTTTTTTAGTAGTAGGTACCATTGGATTTACAAATTCATAAACTATACAAGTTTACAAAATTCACACTCAAAAACGGGCCCTGTCCGCTCAAGTTGTGCTGCAGAGTAAATTAATCTATGATTGGTTCGCCTGATTCGTGTTCGCGCTGTTCCGATAAAACCTCGTTTATTTCAAACCTCATCCGACAGCGGCGCGAAGGGCAATTGTGATCGCAACGGTGATTCTCGATAGAACGACTACTTGCCCAGACGTGTGACAAATAGTGTTGGCCACTCAGTGTTTTCCACTTGTTCTGGTGGCTTAGAGAATCCTTTTAGCGAGTTAATATTGGATGTAGTGGCCAGTTATTTTTTTGTGTCTCTGATTGCTTCAGTTAGTGGTAAGATACCACACCAGCCACCGCATGATTTATAAAAATACTCAGTTGCAAATGATTGACAAAGGATACATAATTGTATTCTTTTTGTTTTACCCTCTAAATAGGGTTTTACAAAGGATACATTTGTGTTACTTAAAACTACTAGAGAACTTAAGTGATGATTTTAGAGAATATCCCTAAATCGATAGTCAATTTTTAAACAATTTTTATTTGTATTTGATTCAAAGATTACTGTTATTTTCGGGATCACGTATTTTCAGTACAGTTCGAGCGGTATCGGTGCAAGTTATTTGAGTTCAGGTACACCTGGTAAGACACGAGGTCACATTTGTTGGGTTTGTAAAAAAAAGTTGGCGAAACCGGTGGCGATAATAGGAAATTTGCGTTACCACGGTAGTGTGGCTGTAGCATAACAGGCAACAAATTGGCATAACAGGCAACCGTTTGTTGATGCTCGTAAAATTGTGGCTAGCCATCTCAACTCCATTACAGAAGTGTTCGTAATAATCGGTTGACGACGACGTTTTCGTGGCGTGTTTAAGATATAATCAAATTCTATCCGTGCAGATGTTACGCACCGCACCCGGTTATTGGATCCCTTACGATATAATATGCGGGGTTTCATATTCGCATTGTGCCGCGCGAATTATTTTTTTGCTACTCCCGAGGCAGGCGTAAGTGGTTTTTGATCTTTGAGCCTCGCTGTAAAAATCACTTTGTAGCTTAGCGCGGGGCAGGAAAATGTTAAAATATGCAACAGCAGGCGCGGTCAGGCACTTGATAGGCCGCAATCCCGTGACTACCTCTAAGATAAGTATTTTTTATTGGACAAAACAAACAAAAAATAATTACAAAGATACGGTACAATTGGTGGCCTTATTGCTTAGAGCAATTTCTTCCAGAAAACCTACGGTGGAGACTTGCTTAAGGAAGGAAGACCACTAGTGGCATTTTTTCCGAGCGATTCCGTGCTTCGGATGGCATGCTAAGCCATTGGTGCCGGCTATAATGTAGTCGAGTGGCAGTCGTTAAGCCATGTCAGATAGAGCGGATTGTGGTTTCAAACTGTCGCAAACGTGGGATCCGGTCTCAAGATGTGTTCAAGTAGAAAAAAGTCACATGGCTTATCGTCCGACATTGTCAGTGTAGTGTGTCGCAACCCTAATAGTGCTTTGTGATGGCTGATTGAGGGTAGTCTGAAACGAGAAGACTGACGGCTGGCACCCGTTTGCATCTTCGGCTGATGAGCCGAAGATGCGAACGGGTGCCAGCCGTCAGTTTTCTCGTGACCACGATGACTGTAACGTCGTCGAAACGTCGAAGTAAAACAGCAATAAATTACTACGCGATTAAGCCCCGACAATATTCTAACTATTGATAATTTCTGTCATTAAAAAGTTAAAATTACTTTGCTGAATTCCGCCAAAAATCCCACAAGCACCATGCGGTTAGCTAATGCACCGCCCTCCCTCCCACTTTTTCAAGCAGAAGCAAGACGTTTTTGCGGAGACGGTCACTTGCATTTGGGAGCCTGAGGATGCCTCGTGTTAGAGGCGAAACGCGTCGCGTGTTTTCTCACACGAGTATTGGTGTTGATGGTGGTGTGTTCGTGTCTTGCTTCTGCTTGAAAAAGTGGGAGGGAGGGCGGTGCATTAGCTAACCGCATGGTGCTTGTGGGATTTTTGGCGGAATTCAGCAAAGTAAAATTAACTTTTTAATGCTATTATGGATTTCCGCAAAGTAACGCCTGATTCTATACAAAATATCTGTCATTAAAGTCTGGCACTGTCTTACAATTCAATTCAATTCAATTTATTTCAACGTAAAGAATTTACATTCTGTTTGCTGAATGTCAAAGTACAATGTAACATGAAAGTGAAAGCCGCCGCCTTCGGGCCGTAATGTTGTGGAGAAAAAGGCAGCGGAAAAAAAAAATCCACTCTGACCATCTTTTCTCAAGTCCTCTTAAATCTAATACATTAGATACCACCTATACGCATAAGATTCCATGATTGCCATTAATAACTTTAAATGCTAAGGCATTATTTTTTTTTTTTTTGCATAAGCCGTGAAAACATGACAAGTGCTGCGGCCAGACACACGAACAGCACTCGTTCACGAGCATAACGCAGAGGTCAGCCATCATCAGTCTCAACCATTTTGGAGGGAGATAGATGACCCGGCCACCACGCCATCATTCGAATGACCTTTAGCAAACCTGCAGATCAAGTTTTTGTCAGTTATAGAATGTATGATATATTTACTAATATGCAATCACGTCGTCTGTACAAACTTAAAATATGACATAACTAACACTGAGGATTGCAGTGATTCGGTTAGTGCAGTGATTCAGTATTTATTTAATAACTATGATTTACTCGTTGTGGAATTGGTCTACTGCCAAGGGCTTACATCATTTATAAAGTCATCTATTCTATAATAGGCCTTTTTACACAGCGCCTTTTTAATGAAATTTTTAAATTTGCTTTCAGGCAGGGATAGAATATGTTCTGGAATTTTATTGTAAAAACGTACACTTAGTCCTACAAAAGATGCATTTACCTTGGCTAATCTGAATTTAGATAAAGCAACTTTGTTTCTGTTCCTAGTGTTTACGTTATGGATATCCCTGTTTAATTTAAATGTTGTTATGTTTTTTCGTACGTACATTATGTTTACAATCCTCCACCAACCCGGACTTGGCCCCCGTGGTGAAGTAATGTGTAATTTTCCTGGGTTGCAGAAAGACACCCGTGCCCCAGCAGTAGAAACATACCAAAAGTTGATGATGATGATGATGAATAATGAAATCCTAAGAAGACCAAAAGTAACCAACACAGCTACGGTGATTGCCCGTAAGAAGTAGAAATAGGCAAGCCGCAATACCGTAGACGTAGACAAAGCAAAAGATGGGGTGCAAAAGTGCTAGTTTGGAGACTTATCCTCCTAAGCCCTGGCATCTTAAAAATAGGACATCACGAATAAGTTTCTTAATTCACACCCAATGATTTAGTCAGAAGTCCGGAAAACTTACTGTTCCAGGTCCAATATTTTCCAAATCTTTTTTTGGAGAACAAGAAGAAAAAGTTCTTCAAAATGTACGTAGTTTTAGAATACTTGAAGTAACTGTTACCTCCAGGGCTTAGGAGGCTAGAGACGAGAAGTGTGGGCAGGCAACCAATGAGCTGGACTGACGACCTAGTCCAAAGTGGCAGGAAAAGACAGGATTTGGAAAGTCCGCGACCGAAATAAATGGCATGCACTAGAATTGCTATAGTTTAACGAAGAAGAATAAAGTAATAAGGCGCTTACGGTGTCCAGCCACATGAGCACTGCATGGCCCATTATCGACACCTCAAGCATGTTTTCTTCAGCAAGATGGTACAAGCAAAAAGGCTGGTCTAAAGAACTCACCTACCCTTTAAGGTTTGCGGTAAACGTTACATGCTCACTTTTGGCATCCCCAGCGATCAGTGGCTGGAACTAGCGGAAGACCACGACGAGTTAAGTCAACGTCACACTGAAGGACGCACTACATATGACCAAACCTGGTACCTGCATCTAGCTGATGTACGCGCGAAGAAGCATGCACAGGCCTTAAACTCCAATCAAACTCTGAACTCTCCCGTCTAGATAGGAGGTTTCTCTAAAATATGACTTTTTGGTCACAAGCGTCAATGCTCAAAAACCCTGTATAAATCACCTGTAAGATATATAGATAGGTAGATAGATAAAAACATTTATTTCCATCTATGCACACCCACACAGAGGTACAATACAAGAGAGCAGTTTGCGGTTGTGGCAGATGAAAAGGGGCTCTGACTCAGCATATGCTGGAGAGGCTTGACCACTCCAGCGCTGGTCTTCCGTTAGTACCCGGTGGTGTACCGACGTGCAGCACTCGGAAATGGAAATAAATAGACAAATTGCTGATAAATTGGGTATGTCAATAAATGTCAAAATCAGCATACATTAATTTACGATTGCATTATAGGTTTACAGTATATAATTTTATATGCAGTAAATAAAAAAGATTGGATTAAAAATTTAATATGTAATTGAAAGTATTAGGTATATTATACAACTTAAAGGTTTTTCTATTTTACTTGGGAGTGATTTTTTAACTGTCAAATATATTTGAAATAAGAAAAGTTTTTATGACGTTACCAATCGAATGACCTATCTGATTGTTTAACTAAGTATAGAATAATCAGCCCTAAGCAATATATTTGAATAGATTATGTATTAGGTGTCATGTTATAATTTTCAAACAAGTATTTTTTTTTGTAATAGCTCCAGATTTTTTCAAATACTATGTCCAGTATTTTTCACGGATCCAAATTAAGGGTTAATAACTATGATTTACTCGTTGTGGAATTGGTATTGAAGTTGTATATTATACAACTTAAAGGTTTACATTAAATAATTTTATATGAAGTAAATGCATAGATTGCATTATAAACGAAACATATTATGTAATTGAAAGTATACCTCCGCAAAAGGGATCGACTTTATTTCAATTGACATGTTGATAAGGACATTACCACAAACTGTTGACGCTATCTTGCATATTGTAAACCAGAGCATACTGACTAAAACTTACCCGACAGACTGGAAGATTGCTAAAGTGACTCCACTCCCTAAAAAGCCCAATCCTGCACAGGTCTCAGATCTGAGGCCTGTGAGCATTCTGCCCTGTATATCAAAGATAATAGAGAGGGTAGTATGCGATCAGCTGTCTGAGTACTTGGAGAGGGCGGGCGTACTACCGATGCTTCAGTCTGGGTTTCGCAAAGGGCGAGGAACTGCTACAGCACTACTAGATGTAGTAGACAACGTACTTGCAGCCCGAGACACTGGCAGAAGTACGATACTGGTACTGCTTGACTTCTCCAGGGCTTTCGACTGCTTGAACATACCCCTCTTGTTATCCAAGATGAGTTATTACGGCTTAGACAGTGCCGCGGTTGAGTGGTTTGACAGCTACCTTTCTGATCGTGCGCAGATTGTATCTCTGCGTAAGGCTGACGGGAGCACTCTCTCTTCGGCTCCCTGTCTTCTTGCTAGAGGAGTCCCACAAGTTCGATCTTGGGGCCTTTGATGTATATCCAGTACAGTGCTGATATAGTCACATCAGTTAAAAACTGCCAATACCATTTATACGCTGATGATCTGCAGTTGTACATCTCATGTTTGCCGGAAGAAGTGGTAACAGCAGTAATCAGTCTCAATGAGGATTTAGAGAGAGTGGCAAACTGGTCCGAGAAAAATAGCTTGTCCCTTAATCCCGATAAGTCCAAGTGCTTGATACTTGGGTCGGCGGCTCAAATCGGCAAAACTAGAGACCAGCTAACCCATACTGGGCCTATCTGTATCCGAGGTGAGCCAATTGAGCTAGTGTCTGAGGTCAGGAACTTGGGCTTATTGATGGATGGTCAGCTCCGTTTCGAGGGTCATGTCGTAGAGGTTGTGGCAAATTGCTTCTATCGGCTAAAAGTACTGTACAGGATACGGGACTACCTCAGTGTAGACATGAGAGTCAAATTGTGTGAGTCGCTTGTGCTGTCCAAACTAAACTACTGCGACGTTGTCTATGGGGGTTGTTTGCTACGCAGGTCTGAAAGGTTGATACAGCGTGTGCAGAATGCGTGTGCTCGGTTCTGTTTCAAGATTCCCCCCCGATCCCATGTCACGCCTTATTTGAACGACGCGAATCTGTTGAAGATGGACGCACGACGGATGCTTCATCTTGCCGGCCTGCTGTTCGGTGTCATCAAGTCGGAGACACCCGAATACTTGTTCAACAAGATTGAGTGGTCTCGTAACAAGTACCGTTGCAAGTCGAGAACAATAATACCGGCGCATCGAACTGCAGCCTTCCGAGGAAGCTTCAGATTCGCGGCGTCTAAATGCTGGAACGACATTCCTCCTCCTCTTAGAGACCTTACAAGCAAATATGCCTTTAAGGTAAAACTTAAAGGCTATTTGTTATGTATCCACGAAACCTAAACCTTTCTTTTTTTTCCAGCATAAGATGCTACTTCTTCTATGTCTATCCTTCCATTATATAACTCGAGATCGCTTCATTATATTGTGTTGTATAATATTACTATGCCGTATTGTGCTATGCTGTGTAGTATTATATTGTATTGTATCGTATCGTATCGTATCGTATCGTATCGTATCGTATCGTATCGTATCGTATCGTATCGTATCGTATCGTATCGTATCGTATCGTATCGTATCGTATCGTATCGTATCGTATCGTATCGTATCGTATCGTATCGTATCGTATCGTATCGTATCGTATCGTATCGTATCGTATCGTATCGTATTGTATTGTATCGTACGTCGTGGGTCTCGATGCGACTTTCCGTGAGTCACTGTCACCAGGCCCTTGCTGAAAATCAGTGCTGTGGGCAAAAAACCTGCAGCAAGTACTGAGCCTGAGGCCGTTTTACCACCGCATGGACATGACCCGTATGCGCTTGCTGTGTTTTGTCGTATTTGTTTGTTTTTATTACTTTTTTTAATATTTTGTTCTATTCTACGATTTGTATATGTCTGTGTGGCGATAAATAAATGTATTTCTTCTTCTTCTTCTTCTAAATAGATAGAGAACACTTTATTGAACGTAAAAAAGGAAAATACACATATATTTCTTAGCATAAGAGTAAAGACGGTGGCCTTATAACTTAAGTAATAACGTTAATGTCTAGCAAATGTCAATTGAGCGTTGCTCTTTGTTCAGATGCCTTAAATAATTCACTCTACGAGTATTATATTATTTTTAATGCACTAACCCGTGCTAAGGACAATTTAAAAAAAAACCTATTTAGAGGCTAAAAATTACGGATTAATAATTAATTATTATTATTAATTAATTATAATTAATAATTGTTATTATTAATTAATAATTTAATTGTTATTAAAATTATTAATATTCTCTGTACGTATTACGGAGAATATTGTAAAGAGGTTCGAAATTTCACTGATGCCGGTGAGTCACCCATTAGCTCAGTTGGAAAGAGCGCTGGCACGGATAGCAAGAGGTCGCGGGCTCGAATCCCGGCATGGGTGGAATTTTTAGCCTCTAAATAGGTTTTTAAAAATGTATTCACTCTACTTAGTTTCCTACTGTCAATATGCGAGTTCACTGTAGTTAATTTTTTTTAAACTAACATTAGAACTCCAAGCATTATTAGCCTAAAAATTACTTCATAACTATTTCTAAATCTAGGGCCTTCTAATGGACTTTACTTCTAATAATCATTATTCATAATAGATATTATCACAAAGGTCACTGTTTCTATTTTTAATTTAAACATCAGCGTAGCTCATAAATCATATTTATTTGCGACGGCCATTGACCAGTATAATTTTGGGTTGGTTTGACACTAGCAAGAACGTTTATGATGTATCTACCTAGTAATTTTTACTTGACTTTGGGTGTCATGAACTCAGAGACTCTCAGTTTACATGCCATGATCATCAACTCATTGTGTCCCCACCGAGGAGCACAAGTCACTTCCCTGAGGAAGGTATAGGCCATACTCCACCACGGGGGCCAAGTCCGGATTTGTGGAGGCTTGCAAGACTAGGCTAGTTTTACTGTCAGAACTTTTCAAGCCGCCCTGAGGTATCTGGTTTGATCAGTGGAGGCTTGAGGAGGCTTGCAAGACTAGGCTGGTTTTACTGTCAGAAGTTTTCAAGCCGCCCTGACGTTTCTGGTTTGACTTTACGACTACCGTGGACAGCCGGCACCAACGGCTTAGTGCCACTAGCGTAAGTCATATATGGCTTACACATTCATGCACTGAATGCGACCAGTGTTGCTTAACCCTCGTGATCGTTTAAGATCACTCAGGCAACCGGGACTACAAGCAATTCCTGCAGCCCCGACTGCCCGATTTATATGCCATAAAAACTTATTAAAGGAAAGTGTAAAGTGAAACCACTGAAAAACCTTTAGAATTCATTCTAAAGGTTTTTCAGTGGTTAAATTTCTTTTTTATAGTAGCTTTTCGTGACGTATTACTCATACAGACAGCTAACTGTTTGCTTTTTTCGCAACGCCATGTTAGTAATAACACGTCTGCCGTCGTAACTTTCATTTCGCCTATACGCGGTACAAGGAAACATACGCACGCGAAAAATAATCGCAGTCCCGTAAAACGGACCCGTAAAACACCAGTCAAAGTGGTAAACTCCTTACGGGGAGAAGTGAAGCTCCTGAGCGAAGTGAAAATTAAAACAAACAGCAACTCCTTTAAGAATAAACGACGCAACTCGAAAAATAACTCGATTCGACAATTCAGCTTCAGCGCCGGCGAAATTGGAAACGTTGCAAAATGGCCGCCAGCCCCTCTATATTTGTCATCTTAACAGGGGCAAAACATTCCTCCCTAACAAAATTATACCACGGCAAACATCAAGAGAATTAAATTTAAAGACTCGCCTTTACGTCTAATAGGCCGCTTTAAGCGAAATCTGCGGCCAAGTTGCGAAAATAAACATCGGCGCTTTTACGGAGCCAGCGGAGTAAGTAATTTTAATTTGAATAACCGAAGAAGTTGGCTTGCTTACCTGGTTGAAGACTAAGACCCACTAGACCAAGTGATATAACAAGTTATTTGTGTGGAATATATAAATAACATTAAGAGCGTTTTGGTTTAGAAGAAAAAAAAAGACATTTATTGAAACAAATTAACACATCATAGGAAAGAAAAGGCATACCAATCATAAAACAAACAAAAAAAAATAGCTTTTGTAATTAATTAAAAGGTTAAGCTGTAAGTTCTTATTGTATATATCAAATAAATAAATAAATAAATAAAGGAATTTTACTCGATCTATAATATAAAAATGAAACCCTGAATGTGTTGGTAAGCGCAAATCTCGAGAGCAGCTGAACCGATTTCGCTAATTCTTTTTTAAAAATATTCCTTGAAGTAGAAGGATGGTTCTTACGGAGAGAAAAATAAAAAAAAGTCGGTGGTTTGAAGTTCACTGCATCAGCTAGTAATAAATAAATATAAAGTTAAGCGCAACACAATGACTTAGCCCAGTTCCAAACAAGGATATCCTGTGATATGTTAATTCTTCCAATGATTTTAAAAAACCTACCCACCGAACTTGTTGTTGTATTCTGTAAATTTCTTGAACAAATTAAAAAAAAAACAGGTAAGCAGGTCACAAACATGGAAACACACCCAGACTTAATTTCTTACTGGAAAAAATAAACCTGAGTATTTCCGGGTGTGCCGAAGCGGAATTCCAACGGAAAACTGTAAGTATCTTATACATTACTTATATTACCATCGTAATCATACCATTTCAAGTGAAATACACGGGAAAAAGTGAATAATCTCTCAAAATATCTCGAAGGTATTCCGAGTTTGCAAACTTTGCACTCAACTTTGTGCTGCTTTTTTATACACTTTTCCTAGTTTTTTTCAGATAAACCTTTAGTTTATGAGGGAAAATTTCACCACAATTACAAAATTCTTTACGAAACTGAAATCGGACATATATTAGAAAAGTTATCATAGTTTTAGTGAATCACGGGAAACGCCGCCGTGTTCCCGTGATTTTACCAGTAATTAGTGCGTGTGCTAATTGCAATGTAATAGTAATATACAGTTTAAGGAATTAGTTCATACATGAGTACCAAACCGTATTTTGTATTTTTTTACACACTGCACGACAATAAGTTTTGAATATTATCATAATGACGAGCAAAGTGGAGGAAGTGGAGTCAATAAAGTGAGCTCGAGGCAAACCGGGTGGTTTTCATTCCATCCAGACTTTTGCAAATATTATTTTTACCTCTTTGTCCAAGAATGGATATAAGTAGTAATTGGCTGCATGGAAAAACTAGATCACTAAAGAAACTTAAAAATTCCACCAAGCTACTAAAAAGTCCACACAGGAAAGAATAGGTCCAGGTGAAGTCCAGGTCCTTGTCATAGCGGTCAGAATTCTCAGCATTGATGGACCCACTGATTGGAAGCAATTAAGCACTTCAGGCAAGAATAATCAGTAATAAAACTAATTTTATACGGATTTTAATCGTTTATCTTACATTTTTACAATTATCTGATGTTTCGGCACTTTTTCAGGTGCCGTGGTCTCGGAAGACTATTCGTAAGAATAATCAGTAGTAATCACTGCATGCACGCGCGTCTGTTTTGGGTTCTTTTAAAGGGTAATTTAAGAAATAAAATTAAAGTCAGTGGTTTTACCTGAAATTATTATACATAATTATATTATTTTAAACTTCATAAGATACTCAAAGTGACATGTGGCGATGTTGCGTGTGCAAGCTTTGGACCACAACTTTGTACATCATAGTATTACTTATAGTTATACCGAGTAATGCTTGTGATCTGCTTTATGCAGCAAATAAATATTAATAATATAACCTAAATATTTCTATTCATTCAAGTTAAAATTAGAGAAAAATCTGGTGAAAACAAAACTATTTATTACTATTACTAAACTATCTCGATATATTGTTGCAAAAAGTTCAGACTTTTAAAAAATACAGATCTTTCTACTCAATAAATTCTTGTAACAACTCAATTCTAACAAAATGATATGCAGTGTAGCAGAACTGGAACTTTTGTATTTTTCCTTATTTATTTGAATAAAATATCGTAAATCTTTAAAGTGTACAAGAACCCAAATACAATCGTCGCCTTCCACAGTATTCATGCTGCATTTACAGTGCGTTATTAAAAAATGTAATAATATTTCCCGTTAGAATTTACTAATAAGACTCTTTTTTTAAATAAGCAAAAGTAACAAATTAAAATTAAAAAAATTTAAACCACCTTGTAACATGACGCCGCTCATTCATTTGTGTGAAACAATGGGAATTCCTATTATTTTTCCTTATTTTAATTTATTTAACACTGTTATACATGTGACCACAATACTATAATTATTAGATTTTGACGCTCATTAAGTCGATGTCTGGTGCTATGACGAATGAAAATAATTTGAGTCAGAATGTCAGGTCGGAGGTGAACGCGGGAAAGTTATAACTCGGGCCTAACTTGCTAAGCCTACCGGTCCACGCCGGTTGGAAATCTTTGTGATGTATGGCGGCGTGTCGGGTTTACACTTTATACGTTTCACTGAGGCTCGAGAGTTTATGCCGCACAAAACTTTACAAGACGGATTCCTTGGTCGGAGCCAAATAACTCATTGTTGTTTATACTTATGACTGGAGCAAAGACTCACAAACAAATAAGTTAGTAAAATAAATCAAATAAGCAGTGTGTGTTTGTGTAAACAAAGATTATAAAGTTTATCCTCATTATCAGGCTCTACATGATTAAGATTTCACATACATGATTTTTTATCGATTGACGGGTATTTATTATTTTTATTCAAATAAAAGGATCAATAAATTTAAAAGAAATTTATAGTGATAATTATAGGAATTGGTTCTGAATAAGGTGTTTTTACATAAATAAATGTTTGTACTGATTTACAGCTTCAAAAATTACTACAAAATCTCAGAGTAAATTTTTTGGATAAAATATGCAAAAAAAATATTGAAATATACTAGAAATCTAAACAGGTTTTTGTTTGAAAATTTAAATGTTATTATGTTTATTATATACTTTTACCACATACTCCGACCCTATTATAACTTACTCTGATCACAGAGTATGAAGTAACTAAAATGGCTCTAATGTTCTAGTTAAATCACTTATCCCCGGTCTGGTACACTAGCAACTAGTCAGTTGGCCAGTGCATACAGATAAAAACATTTGACAGCTGTTAACAGTAGATTAACAGATTGTTAGTTTACGAGAAACTGGGGGTTACTGATAAAAACTATGTAGGTTACGTTGACCGAGCTGATTACCTAAAACCACAGCTACAAAACTAAATCTTGAAAGTATTAAGACATTGAAGCGTAGTTCCTAAAAATCTTCTGTCCAGCTAAGAGCCGGATTCTGAATTGAAAATTTCACTAAGTAAATACTTAAATAGTAACGTTATGACACGCTCTTTGTTGAGAAATTCATAGAGACAGCACTACAGTTAAGTATTAATTTAGGGAAAATTTTAATTCAGAACTTGGCCCTAAGTCATTTAGTTTTTGAAATAGGTTTACAGTTACTAACTTAATGCGGAATTCACCTATTTGATTTCTTATCTGAAGAATCCGACGAGGTTGAGTGATTACGAAAATTTTAAGTATATTGTTATCGAAGGAACAATAGCTATACCGTCTACATTCTTTCTGATTTTACCATCTATTGTCCAAAAGCCGTAGTTGTGGTAGATGTTTTAGTAGTCCTTTTGTCTGTTTTCCATTGTCTGACGTATTGATTGAATGAGTAATCATTTATCACACGTTGAATTAATTCACAAGTAGTAATGCAGAGAGCCATCACTGGAAATTAATGCTACTTTATAACTTACCTCCAACGTTGAGGTATATGCCGTTATGGATGAAATTATGATTTAATGTAAGTAATCTACTATCGATAACAACCCTTGTATGTCCCCACTGCTGGGGCACGGGTCTCTTCCTGCATCGCAGAAAGGTTAGGCCATACTCCACCACGGGGGCACGGGGGTTACAACCTCATAAATGATTACGATTAAACCCGTTATAACAATTCATAAGCATCGCAAATCACTGAATAATTAAAGCAACTATGTAATATTCCTTTCTCAAATCTAGTCACTCTTTTAGTCCACAATGATCTCTTATCAAACTACATTGGAAAAACCACCAAACGCTTACTTACAATACTGCTTAGGACTACAGCAAAACGAAATAAGATATGTGGAAAAACTGGCTAGTCAAACACCAAAAGCGATCTGTTGAACTTTCTAACATAAAATGAAAGCAACAATACGGAGCCAATTCAATATGCCTTTATGTCCACGCCACGGTATAACGTGGTAGCTGTTTATATTGTAACATTGATATTTGAGTTGGCCTCGCGTTCTCCACACAGGACTAACTTCGACAGCTATTTGACGGGTTCAGAAAATGGCTGTACAAAGAAATTTTTTTCCCCAGAATTTTATTAGCGTATTAACATTCTTCAGTTAAATAATCCTTTAGCCCGTCTGGGCCAGCCGGATTCGGGACAAATTGGACAATTTTAATTAGATCCAACGAAGAAAGGTTCGCCCGAAAGTAACTTAATCTTTTTAAGGGCTGTTAGAAAGATTAATAGAAGGGACGGTCAGGTCATTGAATGGTATTTAGTAGTCTCCAGAGTTGTGTAATGTGGAGGATTTGCCGCAAGCATTCGTCCGCCACACAACGAACATTTTTTTTTTATATTCATGGACATATTACACAGATCTCGCTAGCCCCATACTAAGTAAAACTAAATGACTTGTGTTATGGGTGCTAACTAGACGATAGATTCAATACAATAAATACATAGATAACATCCAAGACCCGAGACAAACTAGAAAAGTAAGTTTCCTAGTTTGATCCGGCCGGGGATCGAACCCGAGACCTACGGTTTTACAGTCAGCGTCCCAAACCGCTGCGCCACCGAGACCGTCAGTTGTATTTTCTAGCATTTGTATTTTATAGCATTGTATTTTATATTTAAGTTTGAGGACTTACATTTAAGATTCGCCCGAAAGTAACTTAATCTTTATAAGGGCTGTTAGAAAGATTAGTAGTAGGGGCGGTCAGGTCATTGAATGGTATTTATTAGTCTCCAGAGTTGTGTAATATGGAGGATTTGCCGGGAGCATTCGTCTCCCACACCACGAACACTGTATTTTACATGTAAGTTTGAGGACTTACATTTACGGTCCGCCCGAAAGTAATTTAATCTTTTTAGGGGCTGTTAGACAGATTAGTAGTAGGGGCGGTCAGGTCATTGAATGGTATTTAGTAGTCTCCAGAGTTGTGTAATGTGGATGATTTCCCGCGAGCATTCGTCCGCTACACCACGAGCAATGTATTTTACATTAAAGTTTGAGGACTTAATATGTTCAAGGCAACTTACAAAATCCAAAATAAGTCTACGAAATAAAAATTGGTCTCAGATAAAAGGACGATCTCGGGTCCTGTTTTGGAAACTGCATTATCAAATTTTTAAATTCATTTGTAAAACTAGATATCACTTGCGAAATTTCATAGTTGTAAGACAATGGAAAGTACTTTATTAAGTTTGGTTCCCAGTTTGAGTGAGTTTTATATTAGTTATGTAAGCTTTGTTAACTAATGACTTTGAAAAGACTAAGTTATGGCGTTTTTTCGTCCATTATTTCTCGAAAGTGATATAGATTTTGAAATGGACCTAATTTGACTTGTTACGTTCATTAAGCACCAGTTTCTGCGCTACTTTTAAATAAAGCCTTTTCATTTCATTGCATTAAGCATTGAACCAAATCAAACTAGAGAATAGCACCAACCCAAATCTTCCCGCGGGTGTCGTAAAAGGCGACTAAGGGATACAAACCGGGGGATGGGCAGCAGCGCCCCCTGCAGTACAATTCTACCAAACTGCGATCCCCAACCCGCATGCCCATCGTGGGGATTATGGGCACTAACCGCCAATGATGGCACAATCTTGCGCTCATTAGGGGAGGGCTATGTCCAGCTGTAGACTAATAAAACCTAAATAAGAAGAAGAAGAAGCATTGAACACCGAGTTGACAAGAGACACCACGACCATCAGCGCACTTACCAACAGGACATGGACACCCATTTAAACTTGTAACGTTCATTACAGCCGCAGTTTCTGTGCTAATTTGAATAAAACCTTTTTGTTTGTTGTTTGTGAATATACGTTTTTTGCGTCATAAACAGCAGTGTTTTTTTTTCCGTTAAATTAGAAGTTTGATTTTTTACAGCTTCAAATACCGGTAAACAATATGTACATGGTTTAAATTTAAAGATGCTTCCACGCGTTCCCAACATAAAAAGGTCATGACAGACTGACGAGCAGAGGGGCGAACAGACGAACAACAACGTGATTCTACAAGAAAGAAAGATAGAGAACACGTTATTGCACAACCAGAAAAATGAATACAGCCATATTTTCTTAAATCTAACTAATGTTGGACAATTGGCGCTCTTATCGCTAAGATTCCTTATTCGTATTCCTTTTTAACTTTCATTTTAAGATACTTCGTATTTTAAAATACGTAGCCTCAGGTCTGAAAGGGGTATGAAAAGCGTTAGAAAAATGTTCTGCAGTGAATACTGAACTTAGAACAATGTCTTTATTCTTTAACGGCTGGAAGTTAACAGTTTCGCACGATTAGTCTTGGCATTGAGCTGTTTAATGGATATTGGATGCGGCAACTCCAATTATATAGCTTTATGATTCTTTCCCTTCTTTTTCCGAACTTACTTTGTTCCCTTTTTCTTTGGGGATTCATGGCCCGATGGTCGCTTAATTTATTTATGCTCGAGAACTTTTGCGTTCAATATGCACGAACTACTGTCTTGAAAATTTTATTTTATTTTTATATCTTGGGAGTATCGACAGCTTACTGGAATGATAGTGCTAATACCGAAATACATCAAATAGGACCAGAGTGCTTAGTGCGAGTTTTTTAACTACTCGATCGCGTTAAAGTAAACTCATATTCCTATGGCATCGAGGAAGCGCCACCTAGCGACAAGTATGAAAATTAAAATTGCTGAGTGAGAGTTGTAATGGTTTACGTTGAGAAGTGAACACGTTCACCAGCCAAAACACGAATAAACGCGAGTGCGAGTTGTACTGTGACAGCGTTTTGCCAGTTCGAACGGTTAATTTACTCATAGTCACTACTCAATGCTCGATTAATGCGGTAGTAAAGTTATTCGATTGGATCCGTCAAACTCGCACTAAGCACTCTGTAATAGATAATCACATTTATATAAATTAGCAGTACTTCTGTTTTCCGTGCTATTGTGAGACATTTGACTAATGCTTTGGCATTTAGGGTTGTTAATGGCAATCATGAAATCTTATTAGGTATACGCATAGGTGGCAATTGGTTTAAGATGACTTGAGAAAAGATGGTCAGAGAGGAGTTTTTTTTTTCCGCTGCCTTTTTCTCCTCTACATCACGGCCCGAAGGTAGCGGCTTGACATTCAGCAAACAGAATGTAATTATTTTACGTTGAAATAAATTGATTCAATTGATTTAATACAGTTAACAAAAGCGAAAAGCCAAGCGCAAAAGCACAAAAGACCTATAAATATATACTTATACTAAAGATCACATTAAAGCATACGAGCATACAAGCATACTGCACAAAGTGTAGCGAATCTTAGGTAATATGAATGTGAGGGATTATGTTTTGATGTTTGTCACCCATCGGTTTTTTGAATAATAGAAATACTTTTTATCCTACTATGAAACGAAAAGAAGGTTATGTTTTAAGTAGATAATTATTTATGTATGAAGACTGTGATTGTATTAACAAAGGAAGTGTAAACTGAAAGGTATTAACGACGTATCACTCCAGTGATTTTTTTTTTTATTATTTATTAGGCACACAAAACAGATATTAGATATTTAAAAACCTATTTAGAGGCTAAAAATTTCACCCATGCCGGGATTCGAACCCGCAACCTCTGGCTATCCATGCCAGAGGTTGCGGGTTCGAATCCCGGCATGGGTGAAATTTTTAGCCTCTAAATAGGTTTTTAAATTTGTCCTTAGCACGGGTTTGTGCATTAAAAATAAAAATAGTATAATAGATATTAGATATTATTAGATAATTATGAAATCATAGATAACATACTGTTTAATCGATTGCGCCAGAAGAAGGGTTATGTTTTTCGAGTGTAAGTATGTATGTATGTATGTATGTATGTATGTATGTATGTATGTATGTATGTATGTATGTATGTATGTATGTAAGTATGTATGTATGTATGTATGTATGTATGTATGTATGTATGTATGTATGTATGTATGTATTTATGTATGTATGTATGTATGTATGTATGTATGTATGTATGTATGTATGTATGTATGTATGTATGTATGTATGTATGTATGTATGTATGTATGTATGTATGTATGTATGTATGTATGTAGGTATGTATGTATGTATGTATGTATGTACTGTGTTTATTTATTTATGTATGTGTATTTCTTTGTTAGGCTTTGCTACACACTTTGATATATTTTAGCTTAAGATATGTCGTTAGATTTGTCTTAGCTGTAAGAATGTCATTTTTATGCAGCCGGGTTCTCTGTTTATTCAACAACTCTTTTTTTGTTTATAAATGCCATTCTACCTCCCTAAGCGACAAGCAGGATAAAAACAAATTCCACACAATGTCACCTCGATATTAAGAAGCCTTATTTACAGGTACATCGCAAAATGAGACACGAGGGGAATCTTCCTGAGACAAAGCGTAAGGTCACGTGGAGGTTGCATTAACGTGGAATATTCTTTGAACGACAGTTTACTTACACTTTATTGCTAGGAAGCTACGGGTCAGTTTTGGTCAAGGTTTCAAGATATTAAGTGTTGTCATGTACCTTCCAGCGGGGTACTACTCGGGCGAAGTTGTTTAGGTAGCTATAGCGTCTGTACATTTCCTGCAAAGGAAAATGGTTTTCAAATGCACTACAATGCAATACTTTGCTAATATAAAAAGCTAATTTGAAATCGAAGGATTCCTTTATGATAAATTTGAATAAATATAAATAATTGTTTGTAATTTAAATAATAAATTCTTGAAATAAGTTCATAATTAATTAATAATAAAAATAGATATTAATTAGACAAAAGATACTATGCTAATAAAAAAAACTACTTTAAACTTGAAGACTGCCTTAATGATAAATTTAAATAAATAAAAGTAATTATGTGTAATTTAAATAATTAATTATATTAATAATTACCTATATAATAATAAAAATAGGTATTAATTATTCAAAAGAATCCTTAGTTTGTATGTATTATTGTTATTATTATAATTCTTTCCTGCATAAAAATTTTGCACTTAGGCGAACTTAATGTTACTCAGAATTCACATACCTCTGCGATTGAAATTTCCAATCCGCGGTGGGTTTGTGTGGTGATTAACCCTATACACTCTCTCTCTCTCTCTGAGAGCCTGTGCTCTGAAGTGAGACGCATATGGCAATATATAAATATTTTCTAGTTCCTATAAAAGCTGCAAGATACAGTAACGTTAGTGTTTTATTGTAAAATTTGTAAGTACTGCTTAGTTATTTTAATACATAATGTTTGTCCATTCACTTTAATTTTATGTTATCTTAAGCTATATAAATAGATTTACCTTAGCAAGGCCTGATCAGGGCCTATAATATGAGACTCAAACGTGTTTAAGATCATTGTACTGTACTATTATAAACGATAATAAATGAATACTACTTGCATTTTAGCCTTTAAAAGTCGGTGATTAGACCCGTTTAATATTACCCCTCAAGAATACAAACGTCAGTTGATTTTATGTACGTCTACGATTGTATTAATTACTTACACTATAGGAATTTAAGCACATATGAAGTATCCTTTAAATTTTATTCACGTTAAAGACATAAACAATGTTTACAACAATAAATATATTGACTAATATACTGCTCTCAAAAATACTTAATGTTTATAGGAGTTAAGATGTTGAAGGTATTATTGATATTTATAAAAAGTAAACACTCCATTAATGCAATTTAACTTACCCAGGCCTGACCTTGAAAATAACAATAGAAAATCATTGTTATTTTCAAGGTCAGGACTAGAGACTTTACACGAGAAAAACTTTGGCACATAGTATGTCTACGCTATCATAGAGATTTTATTGACTGGAGGTTCCATTGTACTTATTGACAATCATTCTTCTCTTGTTCTTTTGCATTGTCATTATATATTACACATTTTCTCGTTAGTAAACGGTAGTTAGCGTTTATGGAGTGTCTAAAAGAATCGTTTTTTCATGAATAGCACGGTACGATTGTTAGATAAAACATACTTAGGAACTAAGCCGTGAATGAAACACCACCGAATTTCATATAATACAAATCTGTCCGATATCTTTCACCCGACGTGTACCTTTTTCAAAATGAATGTGCCCTCAGGGGCTATAAATCCTTAAATATTAAAACTGGGCCGCCACTGGACGGAGACAGTGAACTGTGAAATAATAAAGAAATTTTTGTTGACCACCAACACGCTGTAAAAGGGGTAAAAAGGGGTAAAATTTCAAAGTGTAAAAATGTAATTTGAAAGGAGAAAATAGTAGCACAAGCTCTTAAAAGTTTAGAAACACTCTTAACGAGATATTCGATAGTCTCTGCACCTTAAACTTAAACGATCACAGAATGACCGACAGAGATAGATAGATACATAGAGAACACTTTATTGCACAACCAGAAAAAGAATACAACCGTGATTTCTTAAATCAAAGTAATTTTATACAATTGGCGGTCTTATCGCTAAGAGCGATATCTTCTAGACAAACTTTGGATGGAGTGGATTGCATGAAGAATATAGTCGGTACGTGATTTAAAATACACTTTTTTTTAGGCTTAGGTAATTAAAACTTTATGAAAGCCTCATTTCAACAACAATATTCCTTAAAACACTCCAAAAACGCTTATTAAAATAGTCAGTGGAGGAGATTTTGCAAGGAAAAGACACAATTACAGATTAATCAATTTGACTCTTAGGAGTGCTTTAATGAAATCGTATTGTAATAAATATGGTTGTTATTTTTTAGGTAAATTGTACTAGGTGAACACTCAGATTTTGACTACAGCGAGCGTCCGAGTGATCACCAACCTAAGACATATTGTTGATAGAGTAAGCTTCATACGCACACCACCATTTTAGTTACATTTAGTGAGCTTCATCAACAAGAGCGAACTATGCCGAAGTAATATTAATATTCCGAACTAAAATAAATATTCATTATAAATTCATTTTTACCGCGTTTCTGGTAAGGTTATTCTTACGGGATCTTCGATAGCAACCCCTGTACCGCCACATCGATATCCCCACTGCTGGGGCACGGGTCTCTTCCTGTATCGTAGGATGGTTAGGCCATACTCCATCACGGGGGCCAATTATGGGTATAAGTCCGTGACATGGCTTAATAATGTCACAAGCCTTATTTAGGCAATATTAGGCTTGATAGTGATTATGAGATAAGTGATTGATTCCAATCACTCGTTTCCACTAAGCCACAAGCGCTTCGGGATCTTGTACTACTGATATTACGATTCACACGGGGATGACATTTATACTTGCGTTAGTCTGGGTGTATTTCAATGTTTGTGATGTCCTTGGCTGACTATCATAAAATCGGGATTTTTAGCTTGGCACCAAGACTAGCTATTGTGTTTTGTGGAAGTAATTCTACAAATATGAAAGTTTGTGAAGGTTTTTGGATCTTTGCATGTTTGTTACTCAATTTCGCAATAATAGCTGAACGAAGTTACATGGAACTTAACAAAAAGGTAGACAAATATTTGAATAGAGACGCAATACCAGGACATCAAGAATTTGATGTCCAAGTAATGTGTTATTTTAGTAAGAAAGAGCGCTGGCACGGATAGCCAGAGGTCACGGGTTCGAATCCCGGCATGGGTGGAATTTTTAGCCTCTAAATAGGTTATTAAAATAGTTTTTAAACAGTACTGCACGGCGGCCTTGTTACTAAACGCTGTCAATTGTACTGTTCTATGCTATAGTTTAAGTTTCTTATGTAATTTCTGGCGTATATACAATAAATAATATTCTAATCTTTCCATCTATTGTACAGTCTCAAAGCAGTAACAAATGTGTTTTTATGTGAAACTGCAGTATAGCTAAACAAAATAAGGAAAAACTTAAAGCAATAAAAATAATCGCCTTTTCAGTGAGGTTGCATAAAGTGCTTGGACGTTTTTAGAGTTCCGTAGTCATAGAGTGCCAATAGGAATAATTACGTACTAAGAAACATCGCCCGTCATCCGTCAAAGAGTCTATTCGTAAAAAGTTAGCAAAGCTACAATTGCTTCTTCTTCTTCAGGCTATATTAGTCCACTGCTGGACATAGCTCACCCCTAATGAGCACCATAGCGCAAGGTTGTGCCATCATTGGGGGGTAGTGCCCATAATCCCCACGCTGGGCATGCGGGTTGGGGATCGCAGTTTGGTGGAATTCTACTGCAGGAGGCGCTGCTGCCCACCCGGCACCCCCCGGATTGTGTCCCTTTTTTGAGAATTGGGGTTGGTGCTATTCTCTAGGCCGACACCACAAAGCAAAAGCTACTATATAAAAAAAAATACCAAGAGTGGAAGGGATAGTTTCTGAACTAAGAGTTTCGCTAAATAAATACTTAACTGTAGTGCTTTCCCTTCCAATTTCTCAGCAAACAGCGTGACTGGACGATACGTAGTATCTACTTTGTAAATTCTCAATTCGGAAACCGGCCCAAAATATATTTCCGATATTATTTCTTAATGATTCGCGATACTCATACAAAGATATATATTAAACGGGTCAAATCGCGATTATTTATTAGGTAAATCGTAATTACCTTATTTCCCGACGTTTCGGCAGCGTTACAGTTGCCGTGGTCTCGTGGTCTTTTACCTAATAAATAATCGCGATTTGACCCGTTTAATATTATAACTATGTAATTCCGATATGTTATAAACACATTTCCGCTCGTGCCCTAGTCGAAACGAGTGATTGGAAGCAACCACTAGAGTAAAGCAACAACAGTCACGGTAGGTACAAGATGGGTCACCATCCCGTGACTAGGTACCGCTTGTGGCATTTTTTCCGAGCGCATCCGTGCTTCACAAGACACGTTAATCCTTTGGTGCCTGCTGTCATGTAATCCTTATAAGCCTTATAGGCGTCTTGGTAACTTCTGACAGTAAGGGCTGCCACTGTCTTACAATCCTCCACCAACCCGGACTTGGCCCCCGTGGTGCCAAGGCCTTTTAACCTAGCCTTCCTGCGATGCATGAAGAGACCCGTGCCCCCGCAATAGGGACATAAAAAGTGTTCATATCACACATCATCTGCGTTAATTTGTGTATTTGTCGGTCCGTCTATTCATTTTAAAAAAGTAACCAAAAAGCAAAAGTTAAAAAAATACCAAAAAAATATATATTTCAAATATATTATGAACATATTTTCGCTGGAATTGACCAGAGCGCGATAAGCACGCGTGGTAATTAAGGCAGTATTCTCTTTCTGCGAGAAAACCCGTGCTCTGCAGACGTTTATAGGCTACGTCTTCTTCTTCTTCTTCTTCAGGGTATATGTCCACTGCTGGACATAGCATCTCCTAATGAGCGCCATAGCGCCCTGTCTTCAGCTTGCCATATCCTGCATCTGCCGGCAGTTTTTCACAGGTCGTCATCCCACCTAGTCGGAGGGCGTCCTACACTACGTTTGCCGAGTCGCGGTTTTCACTCAAGAACACGTTTACTCCAACGGGTGTCGGTTTTTCGCGAGCTATGGCCAGCCCGCTGCCACTACATAAAATTTTTTTTTCAGAATATTATTTTGCTCTTTTTATAAAAAAAATGGTGCCCTCGGATGGGTTAACAATCGGTAGACCAGCAAGACGATGAGTGGTTGACATTACAAAAACTGCCAAATTTGACTCGGGTCAAATTGACTCCTATAAAAATACGTTTTTGTAAATACATATCTCAGACTCAAAGCTACTGCAGAAAGACAGTGGGTGTGAACCAAAGACATTGTTTTTTAAGTTATGTACATTTGTGACGTTTGGTTAGCAATACCACTCGCTAAAGTTGAAGAACAACATCGTGAAGAAACCCTACTGCCTAAAGTGTTAATCTCAGCGCTTGCTACGTACAATGGTCCAACCATAAGGCTAAGTGCGCAAGTCTCAAGTGTAATTTACTAAGGCTATACAGAAGAAAAGGTGCGAGAAGAATTGTAAGAATTGAAGCCCAAAGAATATGTAAGACATTATCATCCAGTCAATGTTTACCTGATCATTGTGAATTATGGATCCATTTTTTTATGAGACAAGAAAATTTGAATTGGCTCTCAATGGAAATTTGAAAATCGAACAGTAGTATTTTTAGTTTTAAATAATCGACGTTTTCAAAATAATTACAAGTGGCCAGTGTCTTATACATAAAAACTTTTTTTCGAAAAACTTTCTGAGTGGGGAACCCTCACGTACGGCGAACTTGCACTTGGCTTATTTTTTCTATAATCCTTTGTTAGGAATGTGAAGGTAAGGAAAGGTACCGCTATCAGAAATTCCTTTGTGCAATCTGTTTCTGTATTCATCAGAAGAAGGAAAAGAAATGGAAATAATTAATAAAGTTCTATTAGAAATTCTTGTCCGAACTCTCAGGAAGAAAACTCTCTAACTCACGTTGAAGTTGAAAAACAAAGAGAGTCCTTACTAAATTATGTTTATTGCTTTAAATCTTCGTTCAGGTTCAGTCAAAAATGAATGAAGAATGTAAAAGGATTCAGAATAACCAAATCATATCTTGGTACCACGTAGCAATCTTAGGGCTGATTTTTGAATCCCGCGATAAAACTTATCCGTCTAATAAAGTATCACGAAATATAAAAATGTCACTGTAAAATAACGAAAGAAAGGTAATTACATTTTTGAAATGGTTGTTTAATACTATATTCGACGAATAAGTTTTATCCCAGGGTTGAAAAATCAGCACTTAGAATGTTTATTCTAGGATTGCTCCGTAATGTTGTTATGATCATTAATAAGGAAACATACTTATGTTTCCTTATCAATACACTTACTTAGAGAGCAATTATACTTATAATTGCTCTCTAAGTAAGTGTATTGATGGATAGTTATTGCAAAACAAATTTTTTAGATCACAAATTCGTCGTCTGAAGATTATAAACATCCGCCGCAGGCATTTTTTTCTGTCCTCTGCCATCCTTATTCAGCCTTTACCAGCATTCTCCCTCAGCTGATCTGCCTCAGCTGCTTTCCAGTTTGTGGTATCCACTCGAGAGCACTTTATCCTATCGGTAATCGGATCATCGGAAGACGTAGCCAGATCACAGCTACTTCAATTTACAAATCTCATATCACTTAGTTACAGATAGAAATAGGTGCTTGTGCGAATATTAATACGGATACGGATACGGATGCGGATACGGATACGGATACGGATACGGATACGGATACGGATACGGATACGGATACGGATACGGATACGGATACGGATACGGATACGGATACGGATACGGATACGGATACGGATACGGATACGGATACGGATACGGATACGGATACGGATACGGATACGGATACGGATACGGATACGGATACGGATACGGATACGGATACGGATACGGATACGGATACGGATACGGATACGGATACGGATACGGATACGGATACGGATACGGATACGGATACGGATACGGATACGGATACGGATACGGATACGGATACGGATACGGATACGGATACGGATACGGATACGGATACGGATACGGATACGGATACGGATACGGATACGGATACGGATACGGATACGGATACGGATACGGATACGGATACGGATACGGATACGGATACGGATACGGATACGGATACGGATACGGATACGGATACGGATACGGATACGGATACGCATACGCATACGGATACGGATACGGATACGGATACGGATACGGATACAGATACAGATACAGGTACAGATACAGATACAGATACCGATACAGATGGGTCGTTCTTCTTTTTTATCGACAATGACTTGTCTTCTTCGCCAAAAAAAATAATATTTTGCTCATAAATACTAAATTACTTAATTTTTTTATAAGAAAATACACTTGACAATGCAATAATTTTAATATCCTCAAAACTAGATTTTATTCATGATTATTTTTTACAAAATCAGTGTGACATAGTATACAAAAAGCGTGACGGAGGTGTTATACATACTAATAAAGTGTGTCCCTCTATGACTAGTAATATAAACAAAGTGCTCTCGTAAAAAAAAACACACTTAAATTTTCTATCCAAGAACATTTACTGAACTGCTTAAACTTTTTTATTACATTAATAAGAAGAAATAATTTTTTATGTGTATATTATTAAATAAAAAAATATTTTATTGGCTGTCTCCCTATGTATACATATGATTTTAGTTGCTACCTTCTGTCACTCATTTTATGGTACAAAATAGTGTGTGTTAGAAACTTTGACCTTGGTCACTAGGTTCGAGAATAGTCCCCCTCCACCCCGCACTCGCGCTATACGTTCCCACACCCCGGCAATACCAGTCAATCGCCCGCAAACAGAAATAGGAGGTGCGTGTGTTTATTCAGCGACCGCTCTGTCACGTAAGTTACGACTTCCAAATGTTATTCTAATTTTGGGGTTTTAATATTAACTGACTAATTTATGATAAATATTTCATATATACCCAGTTTTTTGCGTAAATTATAATTAGGAAAATGCTGAATATCTCGAACACTACTATTTTACACCTCTGTCACGTAGCACCTCTGTCACGAAAATGTGTGACGGAGTGGTATAACTCGTGACAGAGTGGTCATTTTTGTATGGAACTTAGAACATTAGTTAATATCCATAATAGATGATTGCTTGTTTTTTTATGTTGGTTATTCTATCGTCAACTATTTTATTACTTTAAGGTATTACCATCAAGTAAATGAAAAAATAGCATTATCTGCGGCTGAAAGACACGGTGTCGTGAAAAAAGAAAGGGTTAACCCTGAACTTGTTGCAGAAGTAAAACGTAAAGATTTAGAAAGATATAATGCTCGCGAAAGATATAAGTTAGTTAAGGATATGACACCAAATGAACATAAAAAAATAAAAAAACTAAATAAAAGACTAAGCAGATTAGGAATAAAAAGAGTATTTTAGTCAAAGTACTAAGTAAAAGAAAAATTGAGTACACTTACTTAGGAGTAGCAAAAAGTGGTGTGGATGAAGATGGAGATGTTCGAGTGATGTTTTATAAATCTGTTGATGATACTGGAAAATTGTTTAAATTGGTAGAGAATGATGCGTCAGATGTGATGTATAAAAATTTGTTACAAATTATTCCACCTCCTAACCTATTTAAAAGAGAATAACGCGTGTTTTACGAATACGATCAACCAATAGAAGTTTTTGAAAAGTAGAGTTAGTGATAAGATATTGTAAGACTAAATTAATATCTACCAAAGAATGGACACCAATCATCAAGACTTGTAGTAACATTGTAAGTATATACTATGTTTGTTATTGTTTTCTAAAATTAAAAATTGTTATAATGTTAGTTTTGTTCGGCGGACGTAAACATTGTTTACCACTCCGTCACTGCGTTGACCACTCTGTCACAATTTTGTCCCCCTTAAAATTTCAGTTCAAAGTAAGTTTTGAACCACTTTATTGTTAGTATTTACAAAAGTAACGTTTTCTAGTATTATATGCTAAACAATAAAGGTGTTCACTAGATTTTTAAGCGACTTTATTGGGCGACTTTCATAATATTAAAAAGTTTTATGTCTTATGAAGCAAAAATGTGACGGAGTGGTATTGGATAATTTAAAAAAATGATTATCTAAAAAAATCCGTCCTATGGAGCTAGATGATAGTAAATGTTTATATTCTTGATAAGAAAGTAATAAGAAACTGAAGTTCTGATTTAAAATGAGACATAAAAAAAATTAATACTTTTGTGACTGAGGTGTTATTTTTTTCATACCATTCCTACGAAATTTGAAATGAAACGAAAATTACATGTCATACTTCGCTGCATTATATGTTTTTGTAATCTACAATAATGAAGCAATAATTTAAATTAAATTTCACTAAATAAATCAAAAGTTTATTTTTATATCAAATATAAAAATTTACCGGTCAGATTGTCGATAAAAAAGAAGAACGACCCAGATACAGATGTAAATGCCAATGAAGCTGCAGATGAAGATCAAACGTACAAATATACCAAATAAGACAACGAAAGGCGGGACATTTTGTGATGGAGAGGTTTCCAGCAGGCCAAATGATTACTTAAAGACTAGGAAATAGTGAGATATAGTCGTTGAGAACACTGCTCGTATTTTAACACAGCTAGGTCCTTTTCACGGCCTCGTAATATTATTACTTAGATCCGTTAAATAACTATGAAGCAGCTCAATTGCAGTATACTCTAGTTGTTTCACCTGCTGAAGATGTTTTAAAAGAAATTCTAGTGTGACAAGTTATTGGTGTACATTTGGAGTAGTGTTGCATGTACTAGTACCAAATACTTATAAAAACCGTGATAGAGTTTGACCTAGGTAATTACCACGCGTATCGGCAATTTCAAGCGATATTTTCCTTCACGACTAGCAACAACAATTTACTTTTATAATTTAAAATACTCATCCGCGCTGGGTGCGTCTGATGACAAAATCGCAGCCTATACTACGTTTGTCCTTTAGGCCGTAATACCTACGTGGCTGCTGAAAAGTATAATGCTATATTGTTTTTTCAGGTATACACGCTCTGACCGCCGCACTCGTTTTTTCAGGTATACAAAACGTCAATTAAAGTTAATCTCCGATTAAGTATGCTGTTGTCCTTTTCTGTTTCATTGATAATAAGTGAAAGATAATGATATTTAAATAAACATTAAATTTAATGGACGTCTCTGAGTGCGGCAGTGGGACGAATTGGTGTCTTCGCGACTTTCCAGTGTATTAATTGTCAAATTCTCACTTTTTAGCGCCAGTTTTTGAGCTGGTCCTAGTTAGTTAGCAGACTTAAAAATATATAATACTAGATGAAAACCCGGCTTCTTAAATTTATAAATTTAAAATTTGTATATACCTAGGGATTGTAAAAGTATATCTTAAAATCGGTGCCAAGTTCCAAACCAAAACATACATTTTGGCCACCGACTCCAAGATATCCTTATAGTGTACAGAGGTCAGTATTAATTTTTAATTTAAAAAATTTTTCTTACTATTTTTAGGGAATAGACAATGTGACTTTAATAATAAGGGACTAATAACCACAACAGTAAAATGTATGTATTTTGACTTAAATTCTGTTTTATAGGTGCAACGGAACCTGTTATTGGGCTATTCTACATCTGACTCTTAATTTTCCTAGTCCAATTTTAATTCCGGATTTCTAGGTGCAACGGTGCCCTAAACCTGGGTGTTCTGGAACTAGTCATCATCAGACTTCCAAATCTTTGGCTGTAGAAAGTGACAAAGAAATTAAATACTTAAGTGAAAACATCCAATTTCTATCTATAATATAAGCTTAGAATCTCTCAAGAACGACATTCGAGCTGATAATCTTGGGTATTCGACTCTTAATGTGTAGCAAGTGATAGTGAAACTCAACATTTCAACTTTATTTCCTGGTTTCTAGGTGCAACGGTGCCCTAGATCTGGGTGTTCTTGAGCTGGTCATCACCAGACTTCCGAATCTTCGGCTGTAGAAAGTGACAATGAAATTAAATACTTAAGTGAAGACGGCATATTTCTATCTATAATAGAAGCTTAGAACCTCTCAAGAACGACATTCGAGCTGATGATCTTGGGCTGACTCCTAATATTCCTAATGTAGCAATTGAAAATGAAACTATACATTTTAACTTTAATCCAGGGTTTATAGGTGCAACGGTGCCCTAGATCGGGGTGTGCTTAAGCTGGTCATCATCAGACTTCCAAATCTTCGGCTGTAGAAACTGAGAGTTGAATTAAGTACTTAAGTGAAAACCCCATATTTCTATGTAGAATAGAAGCTTAAAACCCCTCATGAACGACATTCGAACTGATGATCTTCCTAACAATGTCCACCACACACCAGAGAAAGAGTTACCGAATGAAAGTGTACCGAAAACATAGTAAAAAAAGTAATATAGGTACGCGTCGAATTGATAGCCTGCTCCTTTTTTGAAGTCGGTTAAAAAGTTTCAAACGTTTCGCGAAGTGTCAACGACTGAAGAAAAGTATTTATTATGTTTCCACACAGAACAATTAGATGTTTTCAGCAGGACGTTTCTTTTTACAGTCACATGATACTTTTTTGACGCAACGCACGCGATGTGTTGATTGGCGAGGCGTATCTAAGATGGCGATTGCGGTTTATTTGTCAGTGCAATTTACAATTAAAATTTAACGAAATTCTCCATAATCGGAATTTTACGGATATATGTTGTCGACTCGAAATCAATATTTTTTTATGCTTTGTTATTCGATCGTTTCGAGGTTTCGATCGAGTCTACCGTACCCCTTGACGAAATTATTAATAATTATAGATTATAGATATAGATGTTAGTACATGCAGGATGGCACAGAGACGCATTGTAGGCAAATCTATTCAGCCTGCTATCATGTTCAGAATGCTATTGTGCAGATTGGTATTGGTTCTAGCTCACGACCTGCTGATCTGTCTGATCGTGATCTTCTTTTTCGTCGTTTCCTCCTTCCTCCACCAGCCCATCCCCATCATTCCGATTATTCGCTATATATAATAATACATCGCGATAGATAGAATATTCTTTATTTTACACAGTAACAACATTAATATTTTTTATATAATAATTGTTGTTACTGTAATTGTACTATAAATTTATATAAAAACAATTATATAAAAATAAAGTACAATTGAGAAGCACGGAACCGCTCAGAAAAATGCCACTGGCGTTAGTCATAGACGGTTTACCTTTCCATGCACCTGTGTTGCTTAACCTTCGTGATCGTTTAAGGTCACTCAGGCAGCCGGGGCTACGAGCGATGCATGGCAGCCGCTAAGCCAAATCAGAGCCCTTAGGGGGCTTGAAAACTTCTGACAGTAAGACCAGTCACTAGTCTTGCAAGCTTCCACCAATCCGCACATGGCCCCCGTAATGGAGTATGGCCTATACCTTCCTCAGCGAAGAGACCCGTGCCCTTCGGTGGGCACAAAATGGGTTGATGATGATGATGATAGTGCAATTGACAACTTTATTACTAAAAGCAATTTCTTGCAGGCAACTATAATTATTTTAAAAGGCTGACAATGCCATGTCTCTCATGGTTTATTGCTCTACGCGAGGGAATAATAGGAACAATCTTATTTGGTATCAAAGTTGATCGCCAGAATTCAGTCCACGAGTTCAAAAGAAAGAGGGAAGAAATTAAGGGACTTTTATATTCCTTTGATTTGCTAAAAGTAACGTCAAACGTATAACAAAGCGACAGAAACGAGTAAACCTCTCACTGATTTTGCGGAAAACAAGTATATCAAGTGGAATACGGACCAACTCATCTTGTGAAAGTGACGTATAAGTGAATTTCGTCCCATGGGCAAAGATAATTATTCCTCTGTAGACTTTTATGCCTTTTAGAGAATTAAGAAATTTGTATCTAAGGGTTAGTTAGTACGTTAAGGTTTATTCCAAAAAGCACAGACAGCCAAACGAAAGGCAGGATGTACAACAGTTAGGGTTGGACCTCATCTGGTAGCACGGAATCGCCTTTGTTCCGCCTGTGCTACCACGTGCTGCAGTATGCTGCCGCATGCGAACGCTCGTTGTAGCATTCCGCAGACAAAAAAGGCAATCGCACGCGTCAGCATGCTGTAGCATGGGGTGGCATACTGCCGCGTTCTTTCATGATCAGTTTAGTTTCAAGCGCGAGATGGATAGGACCACGTTGTTGGTCACTGTATTCCGCCGACTCCATGTCATAGAGACAAGGATATTTCTGCACTAAAACTATCAAATTTTCGTCAGTCATTTTTATTTCCGTCCGTACTGCATGAATGAACAGGCTGCATTGAGCTGACGAGCGGCCGAGTGCGCCATTGTACGATAGAGTGAGACAGCATGCGATAGCAAGTGATCGGCGGTGAAAGGATGCGTTAGCATGCTATCGCGCGCTTCAGCGTTCCGGAGTCTCCCTGCCGACCATTGCATTTTGTCCGTGATGCCGATCGCCTCGAGGATTCTGCCGCAAGCTATCGCATTATGCTTTCTGTCTCGGTCTAGCAAATGGCAGTTCTAAGCGACAGAAAGAGAAAGGGTGACGGAAAAAGGTGATTCCGTGCTGCCAGATGAGGTCCAACCCTTAATATAACAAACATAACATAATTTAGCATAACACAGCACAGCACAGCACATTACAGCACAGCACAGAACAGAACAGAACAGCACAGCACAGCACAGCACAGCACAGCACAGCACAGCACAGCACAGCACAGCACAGCACAGCACAGCACAGCACAGCACAGCACAGCACAGCACAGCACAGCACAGCACAGCACAGCACAGCACAGCACAGCACAGCACAGCAAGCACAGCACAGCACAGCATAGCAAGCACAGCACAGCAAGCACAGCACAGCACAGCACAGCACAGCACAGCACAGCACAGCACAGCACAGCACAGCACAGAGCACAACACAACACAACACACACTAGGATATCCTGTGTCATGAGTACCAGAAACAACGACATTGATTGTAAACATCCAAGACCGGGGTTTTTTTTGTGTCCCTAACCAGGGTGTTATCAATATCACCACTTTTTACTGATTACTAAACCTAATTCTATGATTTTTACAGGATCCTCGGTAATTGTTCTTAATTACTCGTGGTAATTAAGAACATACTCTTTCTGAGAGAAGGCCTGTGCAGTGGGACGTTCTTAGGCTACATAAAAAAACAGATATATGTATGTATGTATGTAGGTAATGAAGTAACAGACTAACAGTGCTTCATGTCAATATTATGTAAACAAAATGTAAAAAAAAGAAAAAATTATTCAACTCAATAAAACTCTGTAGTTTTCTGAAAAAAAGATCCTCAAATGTTGCATTGAAACACTCTCAACGACATGCGCAGTACCAGTCAGACCACTGCTTCCTAATCTTATTTTGACTCTAAAGCCTTTTAGAGAGTCATATTTGGCCATAAATTACTTACCGCTGTGAAGTTCAGGTAACAAAAGTAACAGTTTAACAAAAAAAATATTATAAAAACCTATTTAGAGGCTAAACATTGTCCTTAGCACGAGTTACTGCATAAAAAAAAAGAATATAAAGAACAATTATTATTTTTTTCGTGTAGATATGCCAATTTTAAAACAAACCCTGTATTAACAATTTTTTGCACTTAATTATGTAATTCTGTTTGTAGATAAGTGTTAACTCATTTTATAATAATTGATGTACACGCGCTAGTACACTTAGGCCGTAGCTTTTGGATGATCAACAAAAGCACTCAAAAACTCACAAAAAGCGTCGTAACAGACATGCAATATCTGTGGACGGGCTCCGCGATGCCCCTAGGATTATGCCGCGACGCCCCCTGTTGGCAACTCTAGCAAGTGTACCAACATTGAGAAATTCATTCCCTCCAAAAGCAGCACGAATGTGCACACATTCGTGCTGCTTTTGGAGGGAATGAATTTCTCAATGTTGGTACACTTGCTAGAGTTGCCAACATATTGCCGGCTTACAAAAACCTAGGTAGGTACCTATAAATTATTACTTAAATCTAGGATACTGATCATAGTTTTAGGAAATATTACTAGATCAGGTAATCATAAATCACACTGTGTTAAAATCTTAAACATAGAACAGTATGAACTCTTATACTATTTAAAATTTAATTAGATAGTGAAATTAGACACTATGTAACTTACTCTACAATTGAGACAACGCATTGGAGATTTACATTAATAGCTTATTACTATACAACTGGCAGTACGCATATTTTAGTTATAGATCTTTTGTGCGCCTTGCCATTGGCGGGTTGCACTTCTACTGCCCGCACCATGTTATCTGAACCTGGAAACACCTTAACAACTCTAGCCATAGGCCAATGTAATGGGTCAGTATAACCACTTTCTTTTAGTATTACAAGAGCGCCTTTCTCAACATTAGGCATTACATTCTGCCATTTAGGCCTAGATTGAAGAACATTTAAATAATGCCTACTCCAAATTTTCCAAAAGGATTGTTGCATGTTATTACATATTTTCCAAAATCTTAACCTGTTAATAGGAGTTTCCGATACGTTTTGTTCCGGATATGAGTTAAGAGCTGTTCCTATTAGAAAGTGCCCTGGTGTTAGGTATGTAAAGTCATCGATATCATTAGATAGCGGAATTAAGGGTCTGCTATTAAGTACTGCTTCTATTTGACACATAACTGTGTTTAATTGCTCATACGTCAACAACGCCTTCTGCACAACACGTTTTAAGTGAAACTTAGTACTTTTTACAGCTGCTTCCCATAATCCACCGTAAACTGGTGAGTAACATGGAATGAAGTGGAATTTGATTCCATTTTGAGAAGCATATGACTGCACTTGTGATTTATGATCTGGGGTACCATATTTCTTATAAAGATCATTTAATTGAGTCTTTGCACACTTGAATGTAGACGCATTATCACAGTATACATCTGTAGGTAAACCGCGGCGTGACAGAAATCGTTTGAAAGACGCAAGAAAGGTATCCGTTTTGAGATCTGAAAGGAGCTCTAAGTGTATTGCTTTTGTACTAAAGCATACATACACGGCTATATAGCCATTCGATACTACAGAACGGCGCAATGAAGACTGCTTTACATGAATTGGCCCAGCAAAGTCAATACCTACTTTCTGAAATGGACGGGACGCGTTGACTCTGTCATGTGGCAAAGACCCCATTAATTGTTCGCTTATACACTTTTTTAACTTCCAACAAATAATACATTTGTGAATAACTTTTTTGATCTCTCTACTAGCATTTACAAGCCAAAACTTTTGTTGTATAGATGAAAGAACAATTTTTTGACTAGCATGAAGATTTTTAATATGTTCGCTACTTATTATTAGTTCTGTAACTCGAGAACCCTTTGGTAGAATAATTGGGTGTTTTTGTGAATAAGGTATGCTAGCATTATGCAATCTGCCTCCTACCCTAACTAGGCCATCATCATCAATGAAAGGGTGCAATGCCTTTATGTTACCTTTTACATTGTCGGGTACAGATTGGTTAGACCTCAATGAATTGATTTCGTTTTTCATAAACTTTTGCTGTTCATATTTAAGTATGAGAGTCATAGACTCATTTAATTCATTTGTTGTCACATAGTTAACCTTAACCTTGCCTGAGATTGTGCGCGCATTACGACAAAATCGCAATATATATGAAAGAATTCTTTGCATTTTATTTATGTCTGAATATTTGTTTAGAAAGTCAAGACAAATATCTTTCTCTGAAAGTGTGCACACTAAAGCGTTGGAGAACTCACGTTGTCGTAATTCAGGGAGATTAATTTGTTCTATTACCTTGTACTCCAGCGGTAAGCTGCTATCGCTGCTATGAAGAAACTGTGGCCCTGTCCACCACAGGTTATGCAGCTCCAAGTCGTGTGGCATAAGTCCTCTACTTAAACAGTCGGCTGGATTCTCTTCGCTGCTCACGTATGCCCAGCAATATTCGCTGGTATTTGAGTTGATATGTTTTACTCTGTTAGCAACATAGGTATTAAGTTTGGTAATGTCTGAGCTAATCCAAGCGAGCACAATTTGTGAATCTGAGTAAAGTATCACTTTATCAAATACGAGTTTCGTTAAAAGCGTGTTATGTACTTTTTTGATAAGCTTGCTGAGAAGTAAAGCAGCGTTGAGCTCCAGCCGTGGAACAGACAAACTCTGTTTGAGAGGATTGATTCGTGACTTTGAGCAAAGAAGGGTTATTTTAACATTACCTGTAGAGTCGATGACACGTAGATACACGCAACAGCCATACGCTGTGGAGCTGGAAGCGTCGGAAAAACCTACCAGCTGCAGGCATATCGCGTTTTGTAAATTCGCGTACCGATAAATGTTAATTGGTTTCAACGTACATAAACTGTTGTAAAATTCAAGCCAAGCATTTTTTAACCCATTCTTGAGTACATCATCCCAAGAAATACCTGCCTTCCAGATATCTTGCATTATTTCTTTAGCTTTCACAATAAGTGGTCCAGCCAATCCGATAGGGTCATAGAATTTACTTACAAAGCTTAATACTTCACGCTTGGTCTCGGGTATTTTATCGACCAAATTAGGCGCTGACAGTGTCAGAGCATCTGATTTAATATCGTAGTTAACGCCTAATGTTTTCATATAAGCACTGTCCTTTTGTAAGTCAATTTCCTCAAAGTATTGCCTCTCTTTTGGTATGTCGCTCAGTACTTCAACATTGTTAGAAGTCCACTTATGAAGTTGGAGTACTGAGCGACATACCAAAAGAGAGGCAATACTTTGAGGAAATTGACTCTAGCAAGTGTACCAACACCCCCCAAGGCATTGCGACGCACAGTTTTGGAAGCCCTGGGTCAGACCACGCTTGGCAGCCACCCCGGAAAATTGTTTTGTAGCGTAATTAATGTTTTTCCGGAAAACAAAAGTAGGCGCACGCATTTATGAGTAATACGAGTTTCCGGCCACAAAATGTACCTCCGAATGATTGCAAACGTACTCGAGCACTCAAAAACGGTTAAACAACTTTTGAAAAGCAATAAAGGAATATTAAAAGCCGAGGCGGGGAGGAAAATACATAATGTATGCCATCACTCACTCGTTCTGTCGTTCTAAACAAGCGGTAATACAATCTGTGTTAGATGAAATTTTGCGCTAAAGATGCGTCGTAAGCGACTTCCTGCCTCCGACGCGTGTTTACTCTTTTTTTACGCTCGCTCATTGAATCCTTTTTGCCCGACAACGGAAATAAATGAGGGTTGTTAACGAAGATTGTAGTTTATCGGATGTAGTGGACCATAGTTAATATTTTAAGGGTCGTTACTTAAAGTGTAAATTAAAATGGAACTTCATTAAATGTTCTTAAAAGAGTAATTATTTTTAGATAAACTTAATATATAATGATTATTTGTGCACTGTGTAAGAAAAAAACTGATTTAATTGTTCAATATTTGCCATAAAACTTGGTGAGGATGTGCTGAAGCAGGTGGATAAATTTCGCTACCTGGGGAACACTGTAAGATCCAAGTGTGACCTTGATGCTGAGATCAATAGCAGAGTGGGTGCCGCAGCTGCAGCATTCGGCATGCTATGTTCCAAGGTTTTCTGCTCTCATGACCTTAAGTTGGCTACTAAGATATCGACATACATGGCAATCGTGCTGCCAAACCTTTTATACTCCTCTGAGACGTGGTGCGACACCGACAGCTTCGGTGGTGCGGTCACGTATCTCGTATGGCGGAGGATAGAGTGGCGAAGCGCATCTTCTATTCTGAGCTAGAGGAGGGCAAGCGGAATCATGGCGGTCCCCTCCTCCGGTACAAGGATGTCCAAAAGCGACACATGAAGAGATGCAACATAGAGCCCTCCCGCTGGGAACGTTTGGCAGCACAGCGGCCAGAATGGCGTAAGATCGTAAACAGCCAAGTACATGAGTTCGAGGTTCAGCGCAAAGCTGACCTTGACACCAAACGCGACCAGCTAAAGGCTCGCCCACCTGCTGCCATAACATACAACTATGACAACGGCATTCTCACGTGCCCTCAGTGTGCACGGAGTTTCGCCGCGAAGATAGGCTACATAAGCCCTCTTCGAGCGCACCAGCGCCACATATGTGATTAGGGGTGTAAGTGGTCGCCATGGCCGAAATCGGTCGGATTAATCATCATTTGCTTAACAATTATTCATGATTAGGTTTTACTATAAAAATAGCCTGCATCGTAATTTATACTATTTTTATTTTTAATGCACTAACCCGTGCTAAGGACAATTTTAATCATAATTTATGTTAGAAAGATTTATTAAATTTTACTAATAGTAAAACAAAGCTTAAATTAAATAACTGATAGTTCAAAATTATATAAAAGTATTTCTTCGTTAAATATTTACACCAGAGATCAGAATGACCGAAAAAAAATTCCTGATAAATCTAAGAACATTTAATTTTTTTGCGCGTATATCTAAATATTTTTCACGAATATACGAAAGGCAAACACTTGACTTATTTTGTTAAAGAAGTTGTAAAATTCTACGTTTTCATGACGCGGCTGTAAATTGCAATTCTGCTGACATATTGCTATCATGTGAGATAAAAACTAAAATTTCTTAAATAAGTTCTAGAAAAATCCTCAGCAGGCGGAACTATAAAAACTCCGTGAAAAAAAAAAATCAGGTTGCACTTCTTGAAGTTGAAAATTTCACACACTTACTTGCGACTTTTAGCTGTTGGTTTTTTAATTATTTTTTACACATTGAATCCTTTTTTACGACGCTTGCTTTATGAAGTCCGGATGAAGCTTATTAAAAGTTACATACGTTACGAAAGATTTTGACATCGTGGAATACTAAGCTTGTGTTGCAACACAAGATACGTGTGCTTATATGATTAACTACTTACATTTCGCTTCTTCGGAAGTGTTATATACTAGTATGTAACTAGTTTGCACTTTTGACTGCTACCAATAGTGCAGCGGTATTGGTATGAACAATGGACTAGGAAGCGAGCGACCCAGTTTCGATTCCCGATGCGGTCATGTCTGATGTATCGTACCAATGACTTTGTTTTCTCAATGTTTGTTTTCTCAAATTCATGTACCAATGACTTTGTTTTCTAAGTTATGTACATTTGTGAAGTTCAAACAGCAATACCACTCGCCAACGGTATAAAAAAATTTAAACCTAAGGGGCGCTTTTACTTTATCTGTCCCATCAATATTGCTTTCATATAGATAGGTTTATAACAATTTAACATAACATTTACATACAAACACAAACACTGCTTCTGGCCCCACACTAGGATACCCTGTTTCGTGGGAACCAGAAACAACGACATCACAAACACGTATACGGCCAAGACCTGGGGTTTGTTTTGTTTTTTGTTCCCAGCCGGGATTCGAACACAGGACATAGAAAGAATATTCTTCATTGTATAAACACCAGGAATAATATAAGAAACGAGCAAAATCAGTTTCTTATATAATTCCTGGTGTATTTATTTATTGAAAACTTTCTTATCGCTGTAAAAAATATATCAGCTTTTCCATACCTTATACAGATGCCACCTGCGGCATTTTATAAACAAAGAGATGTACGTAAGAGCGTTGCGTTTTATAAACATTGTTAACTCATCCGGAAACGCATAAAGCCAGCGAGACGCGCTTTCATAGAGTGTGTAACGATTCGAGCGTGTTTCGATTTATATACTGTACTCAAACTCATGTTCTGTTTTCTGCAATGTTAATAGAAAGTCAATATAGAAAGTATACATAAGTCGAGTATACCTACTGAACGAGTATGAAACGAAACGAAAGAGTACAAAGAGTACGAAATACATGTATACTCTTAACCACTATTATTTATTCTGTCTCTAAACTTAGTCTTATAGTAACCCATTGTAGTCACAGGATGGTCATCCATTCAGCACCTCACTGCGCCTGTTGTTGATTAACCTTGGTTATTGCTTCCAATTATTCGGTCGCACTAGGCCACAAGCGCTTTGACTGAGCGTATGCTGAAAACGCACTGAACATAGTTACGCAAAAAAAATCAGTCAAAGGACGGCCGGAAAGCAAAACTGCCTATTATCTATAAACTATAATCTATTAAACTATAATAAAATTTTGTTAAATTTTTCCATTCGAAAAACGAAACGATAGCATTAAAATGTAAAAATAACTTTGTTAAATTCCGACAAAAATCCCACAAGCCCTATGCGGCGGTTAGTCAATGCACCGTCTTCCCTCCCACTTTTTCAAGCAGAAGCAAGACACGAACACACCACCATCGACACCAATACTTTTGTGAAAAAATACGCGACGCGCGGCTCAGGCTCACAAGTGCACTTGTGAGCCTGAGGATGCCTCGTGTTAGAGGCGAAACGTGATTTTTGGCGAAATTTAGCAAAGTAATTTTCACATTTTAATGTTATTGTGGATTTCCTCAAAGTAACGCCTGATTTCATACAAAACAAAACTTCAAAAACACTCCTAGATGCGTTTTATTATTTGAACTGTGATATGATAACATCTTTTCTTTGTAAAATCCCCACCACGACTATTTTATAGAGCATTTTTAGAATGTTGTAAGAGTAAACAGAATTGTGTTTTTATACGCCGTAACAGTGTTATTTATAGAAATTTGATACCCCTAAAACACTGTAAAGGCGGAGTTAAAGGCGGTTTCTAAACAAGATCCTTCCTTCTGGCTATAAATTCGCATTAAACGTGTTTCAAAGGGATCGATTTTTCATGAATAAGAATAATTATTCGGAGGCATTGTAAAGACCAATGATTGCTGCAAGACTCTGCTAAAATTTCACACTTTCTTACGACCACCCAGGGGTCACGTACAAGGTACAAACGTGTTATTGTTTCCATATTTATAGGTTATAATACTTGTGGGCTAGGCCGACTAAGCTGTCAGGATGGAATAGGTGCTGGGCAAGCCTACACCATCTATAAAACCATGTCCCAGGCTCGGAGTGGTTCCTTCATCCATCTAGTGTGACTCAAGATGCCACTAGATGCTGTATAAATCATATCATTACGTAGATGAAAAAGGCCAATATTTATTTAATATGTCTTCCGAAAGAATTAGTTCCGGAAAAACATGAGCAGGACATAATACGGCATTGAAAAACATTGAAAACATTAAAAACATTGTAGAGTATTCTGCAATGTTTAACTATTTTATGCATCATAATAAAAAAAGTAATAGTGAAAATCATTTGATGAAAGGGTTTTACGCGTAAGTAATTTGCCAGGTACAAAATTTCACTGAATCACTTATAATTGGTAACACTGGGAAATTTCGACGGCGAAGCATCAAGCTCTTCGAGCGATGAAAGTATTAGTAGGGTAGAAGAATTAATTAATGATTCTGTTTGATGTACTTAATTAAACATAACTTTTACGAGTGTGTACTTAAAACATATTTTTATCTATTTACCTTACTAAAACAGGAGTAGACCAATACAAAACTTAGTTTGGCAAAAAAGTCTAATTTTTAAACATACTGTATAGCATTAAAAAGTTAAAATCTTAAGCACCATGCGGTTAGTCGCCCTGTTGTATAAAATCAGGCGTTACTTTGCGGAAATCCATAATACGCAGCATTAAAAAGATACAATTACTTTGCTAAATTCCGCCAAAAACTCTTGTACTGTAAAAGATACTGTACAATGAAATGCACTAATGTGAGTAGGTACTGTGAACGTACCAGCTTTAGTTAACCGACCTGTTTGTGGTTGTTAATCTTACGGTCGTGAAGTAACAACGACCCCCACGAATAAATATGAGTGTAAATTATTCAAAGGAATCGTCTAACAGGAATTTAATTACAATGCTCTGTGCACGAGATAGAAACTTTTAGCCAGAATTCCCACTGTTTGTTCCATTTAAACTAAAATGGGCTCCACGTGCAAATATTGAGTTAAATGACCGTTCTACGCGTAGAATAGCACGAGAGGGACTGCCAAGCAAGTTTGTGAGTTTCTAACTGTACGGGCGAGTCTGCTTATTTCCCTGTCCGCGGAGTGTTTTAAAACTACTGTATTTTATCAAAATTGGCTGTCAAAATTAGAGTGACGCTTATGTGATGCCACAAATATGGTCTTATCCCAGAAAAGTGTACGAGCGACGACCTTCGACACTTAGGTCCCCTCACAACGTTTTCCTTTAAAGTTAACGAATAATATTGGTAGTTAGCCAGTGTCGGCTAGGTCTACCTCACGATGGGCTGGTTGAGAGAGCGGAATGGGAGGTGAAATGAATGGACTTACTTGGTGATGGTGGATGATGGCTCGCTTTAGCTGTTGGGCAGATGATGAGCGGTGATGGATGAGCTGATGCGTCCAACGGAGAACACTCCTACACTGTTCACTTATAGTCTAATATTGTTCTTTGAGCTGATAAAGTTTCTTGGTCACCAAATGTCTATCACTTCACGAGAATTCGAGCACTTATCACGCGCGTATGTCACCGTGCGAATGTGTATGCAGATGGCTGGATAAATAAGTAGCGAGCGAGCGGCACGAGCGACGGCACCGGAACGAATAATGAATGAATGACCACAGATTCATGATAACGTCGCGCGATCGATTCTCGCGCGGACAAATATCACTACTACAAGTATGTAAGACATCACTTTGCACTACTGCGTAAGTGACTTGGGAAAGAAGTAAATTTTACTGTACCGTGTTCTCATATTCTATGTTCTAATTTTTTATCATTTCATCATTCTTTTTCTTCTTCCTATGGCGCTACAACCCTTTGTGGGTCTTGGCCTCCTCCACAAACTCCACGTGTCTCGTGCCTTTGACTCTCTCTTCCAGTTCATGTATTTGCCCATCTTTCTGAGGTCTTCTTCAATACAGTCGTACCAACGTTTTCTCGGTCTGATTGTTACATCATTCTATGTTCTCATATTTCTGCATATTTCCTCATTTACCGTGAAGAAAAACACCTGAGAAAACCTGAGTGTCTAAGGTGCTTAAATACTTTAGTGCTCGCAATTGTCAATCCGCGGTAGGCACGCGAGGTAATGCAACGTATACACTCTCTCTGAGAGAAGGCCCGTGCCCTGGAGTGTGACGTTTATAAGCTACATAATAAAATCCGATATTATAAGCCTCACACTGCTCTGCACTATCCGTTCTTTCTTCTACTTCTTCAGGCTATTTTATGTAGTCCACTGCTGGACATAGCCCTCTCCTCATGAGCGCCATAGCGCCCTGTCTTCAGCTTGCCGCATCCAGCATCTGCCGGCAGTTTTTCGCAGATTGTCATCTCACCTGGTCGGAGGGCGTCCTACACTACGTTTGCCGAATCACGGTTTGCACTCAAGAACACGTTTACTCCAACGATTGTCAGATGCTTTATGGAGAAGTAATCGTTTAACAAATAAGTCCTATCAGTGTTACTGAATGAACATGCTCTGAGAGCAAACTTCCTTTGAGCTCTAAACTTGGGTTAGAAAAGATCCGCACTAGAGTATTTGAAGATAAGGCTGTCTAGGGGACAGGAAATAGTTCTTCTGCTAACGTCTTTTAAGTTGGAAGTTACCTCCAGCTTCTTGTCTTGCTAGAGCATTGTTTTCCAACCAGATTCTCTTTGTGATACTTTTTGTGGTTTCATTCTTTGCTTTGGGGTTTTGACGTAAAAACGATACGTAATTTTACGCCTGACACGAAGAGATAGGCAGAAAGCACCTTTTGCTACATGCCATGATCGCTTCGTCAACAAAATTTTAAAAACCCGTCAACAGAAGAAAGTTTGTTTTAAAAGATAGATAAATAGACAGAGATAGAAAACACTTTTTTTTATTTAGCTTTTAAATGTTAAACTAAACTATATAAAGACTCCGTAACTTTCTTCCCACTGCTACTAAGGTTGCTTTAGCACAATCACTCCTGCTACCAATTCTCGACTACGCCGATACCTGTTATCTTGACCTCACCGAGGAGCAATTAAACAAGCTCGAGCAACTTCAAAATTTCTGTATAAGGTTTATATTTGGTTTACGCAAATATGACCACGTCTCCGTATTTCGCGCACAGCTCAAGTGTTTCTTCTCATATACTGTTTCTTCTCTACTCTATCCTGTTCAATCCAGCTACCCCATCCTACCTCAAAGAACGATTTGAATTTCTCCACTCCTCTCATAGCCTAACTCTTCGCTCATCCCAAACTCTACTCCTAAAAATCCCATGTCACCGCACCAATTTCTACGACTCTTCTTTCTCTGTGCAATCTGTTCGACTGTGGAATGCATTGCCAGAAGAAGTGCGGAAAACAAAGTCCTTTCCTATTTTCAAAGGACTGGTAAAGTCTCACTACCTCGCTGAAGACGTGTAATGCTGTTACATATGATTATCTACATAACAATCATAGTAAGTTTTCTTTTTGTCTGTTTACATGTAAAATGTATATATTAGTATATTATAATTATATATGTATGTTTGTATAATATATAAATTAGTAATATTTATTATATTAAGTATATATGTATATGTAATATATGTATATATAATATATGTATGAATATTAGTTGTAAGTCAGTTTATGTACATACTCTTCCAATATACTTCATGTACACCTACCTACCTACTATCTTCATCTTTCAGTTCTATCCATCCCAAGGTTGTCTGGAAGAGATCGCTTTTAGCGATAAGACCGCCAATTGTATACGGCAATAGTTAGATATGTAAGCCTTATTATTTAAAAACCTATTTAGAGGCTAAAAATTTCACCCATGCCGGGATTCGAACCCGCAACCTCTGGCTATCCGTACCAGCGCTCTACCAATTGAGCCAATGGGCGACTCACGGCATCAGTGAAATTTCGAACCTCTTTACAATATTCTCTGTATTACGTACAGGCAGCGACATCTGACTTAAGCAAATTGCATTACTTACAGCCCCGACTACCTACTTTGCAGTTAGGTTTTAACATCGGAACGATATCACTGTACCCACATGATTACACTATTTTTATTTTTAATGCACTAACCCGTGCTAAGGAACAAATTTAAAAACCTATTTAGAGGCTAAAAATTTCACCCATGCCGGGATTCGAACCCGCAACCTCTGGCTATCCGTACCAGCGCTCTACCAATTGAGCAATGGGCGACTCACGGCATCAGTGAAATTTCGAACCTCTTTACAATATTCTCTGTATTACGTACAGGCAGCGACATCTGACTTAAGCAAATTGCATTACTTACAGCCCCGACTACCTACTTTGCAGTTAGGTTTTAACATCGGAACGATATCACTGTACCCACATGATTACACTATTTTTATTTTTAATGCACTAACCCGTGCTAAGGAACAAATTTAAAAACCTATTTAGAGGCTAAAAATTTCACCCATGCCGGGATTCGAACCCGCAACCTCTGGTACCGCTGGTACGGATAGCCAGAGGTTGCGGGTTCGAATCCCGGCATGGGTGAAATTTTTAGCCTCTAAATAGGTTTTTAAATTTGTTCCTTAGCACGGGTTAGTGCATTAAAAATAAAAATAGTGTAAGCCTTATTATGTAATTTGTTTTCTAGTGTGTACAATAAAGAGTTCTAATCTAATCTAATCTATATACTTCATTGCACACATAAAAAACCTTCAAAATACACAATATTAAAAAAATATACGTGGCCAGCTTATTTAATGAGAAATCTCTTCCACCACACCTTTTATGTTATCTTACCCTTGTGAGTTGATTTAAAACTATATTTAAAATGTTCTCTTTAGAACAAGCTTCCTTTCGTTTGCACTCGTAAAAAAGATAGGAACTGAACAAGATTCTTCCCGTAGACTAATGGCTATACCCACTATCTTGTGCTAATAAATTAACTGCAAAAGAAAGTTCACTATCTGTTTAACCGTCAGCAAAGAGGAACTGTTTTATCTCCTAAAGTGAATTCCAATTAAATACCCTTATAGAGCACTTTTAAAACCGGTTAGGCACTCGAGTTTACTTCTTAACTTCTTGACCAATGACCTTTAAATCGTTAATTCGAGGATGAAACCGGCCATTGGTTGATCAGAGATTTTCTACGACAAAAACAATGCCCATTGTCTAACATATTTGTTACAAATGTATTTTATCCTTCTGTTTTTAACGATTTATTACATTGGAAATATTATGTATCTGTAATAATATACTAATATTTTTAAAAACCTATTTAGAGGCAAACTACTAATGGTTCTCGAATATTTCAGTTTATGAAGAGTTATTTTTGAAAAATGCCTTTTAAAAAATCTAACAAGCGTATTCGATAGCCATTGTTGAAGCACGTTCATTTTGCTAAGGCTTTCAAACCATGCAAAATTCATGGTGTAGAAACGAGGCAATATAATGCCCGTGGTGAAACCTTTTGTTCTATGCCAAATTGTATTGCTCCGGGGTATATGTACCCGATAGTAGGAACTAGCAACAGTGTAGCGTAATTGATGACGTCATATCCTCACGTATCATCGTGTAGTGTAAATCCCTTACTGCTGTTTCATCCACTACGGATAGTACTGTAGTTATTTATATACGACAGATTAATGACAAAATACTAGAAAGGGGTACTAAAAATAAAATTATACCCATTTTAAACCAAAAGAAATATTGATTTAAGTAAATTAATTTATTTCGTTCGTTTTTTTGTTTACTCTTTCGTTTGACTGTAATTTTTTTTTTATATTATATCTTCTGCGTTATGAAGCGGCTATAACACAGCGGTGAATGACGTCACTACAATGTTGTCTATTTATATATTTTTTTTATTATTCATATCTTTATTGCACTTAAAGAAAAAGACTATACGGCTAACCTTGAAAAGTGAAAGGAAAAGTTGTTTGAAATACTAAAATCCTGTGCTCCTTCATTATAATTATTAGCAATTTTACTGCACGTAGGTAGGTACACAAACTACAATGGTAATAAGGCAGACTTAATGCTTCGAGCATTATCTAGCATTCAACCTTAAAACCACTAAACATTGTACATTAAAATTCAGCAAACGGAATGCAAATTCTATACGTTTAAATTAAAAAAAATAACTTGATTTGATCAAACCTTCAAAGCCACGAATAAAAAGTTCATGACTATCAATTACAAAGACAAAGGGTACCCAAATTGATCTCAAACGAAACTCACTCAACAATACCTAATTCCGAAGGCATAATCGTCGTTGTTGGCTACACGTTACACATTACCCAGTAGAGCTAACCGCTTCCATCCAACTTGATGTTTTGTGATTCATCACGGCTAAGCGGTGTTCAGCGAAATAATGGCTGCATCTAGTCCACTGTGTGTGAGATAACAGGCCGGTGTTTAGGAGCTCCAAGCAGTAATAGTAGTATCACAAATTGAAATAATCATATCTTTTTTTCGAAAAAAAATTACGACCATACATGGCAGTCGGCAGTCTTTCGTCGTCGTCAGGCTATACTAGTCCACTGCTGAATATAGCCCTCCCCTAAAGATCGCCAAGTTGTGCTATAGTAGGGTGTAATGCCCATAACCCCCACGCTGGGCATGCGGGTTTGGGATCGCAGTTCGGTGGAATTGTACTGCAGGGGGCGCTGCTGCCCACCCCCCGGTTTGTGTCCCTTAGTCGCCTTTTACGACACCCGCGGGAAGAATTAGTTTGGTGCTATTCTCTAGGCCGACACCACACAGCGGCAGTCTTTGAGTCGCTGAGTGGTGTCAGCCTAGGCCTAGTAGGGGAAGAGATCCGTGTCAGTCGGTGGGGACGTAACGGGTTGCTAACGATGATATGTTTTTTTACAGATCGTTTTCGCACAAAGTGTCGGGTGTTTCTCTCAATCACTTTAATCACTTGTAAATAATGACCTTAAAAATAACAATTACAATCACTGTTCAGATGGCCTATTAGAATTTGGCAGTTTTATAATGCTTTAAAAGATTAATGATCGAAAACCTATGATAAGATAACAAACCGGTGCTCATGTTAAGAAGCTCCGGTAACTCTAGCGTTACGAATTGAAAAAATCATATCGTTTTTTTACAAATCAATTTTGTAAAAAGTGTCGGGTGAATCTTTCAATCAGTCATCAATTCTTCAATAGCAAAGCATAGCAAAGCATAGCAAAGCATAGCAAAGCATAGCAAAGCATAGCAAAGCATGGCAAAGCATGGCAAAGCATGGCAAAGCATGGCAAAGCATGGCAAAGCATGGCAAAGCATGGCAAAGCATGGCAAAGCATGGCAAAGCATGGCAAAGCATGGCAAAGCATGGCAAAGCATGGCAAATCATGGCAAAGCATGGCAAAGCATGGCAAAGCATGGCAAAGCATGGCAAAGCATGGCAAAGCAAGGCAAAGCATGGCAAAGCATGGCAAAGCATGGCAAAGCATGGCAAAGCATGGCAAAGCATGGCAAAGCATGGCAAAGCATGGCAAAGCATGGCAAAGCATGGCAAAGCATGGCAAAGCATGGCAAAGCATGGCAAAGCATGGCAAAGCATGACAAAGCATGGCAAAGCATGGCAAAGCATGGCAAAGCATGGCAAAGCATGGCAAAGCATGGCAAAGCATGGCAAAGCATGGCAAAGCATAGCAAAGCATAGCAAAGCATAGCAAAGCATAGCAAAATAGCATAGGTACTTTCGTTACACTTCTTCCTAGTCTGCGCGAACGTAGATTCCCGGAGGGACTTTTATGATGTGTAGTACTGTAATTATATTATTTTTAATGCACTAATCCGTGCTAAGAACAATTTTAAAAAACCTATTTTAGAGGCTTAAAATTACAACCATGCCGGGATTCAAACCCGCGACCTCTGGCTATCCGTGCCGTGTATGAAAGATAATGTTCATAATATTCACAAAGTGTACGTACAGAAGCTTATGTATCTATAAAACAAAACGCCAATAGGATCCACCAGTCATAATAAGGTTGGTGTAAACCTACGATCTCATACGTAGGCAGGTACTAAATTTACGTCCCGATAAGCGGCAACTACTTTCAGTTTTATTTTTCACGTTGCACTCCCGTCTGATCCATCGATCAGGGCACCAGTCGGATGCACGGCACGTCCGTATCGGGAAATGCACTTACCGCATTCTGGAAACACTCCGCTAAGTATGTATACTAAGGAGAGGTATCGATTTGTCCGTTCAGCTGCTAAATATAGCGGAGGTTGCCTCTCTCCGAAGTGAAAGGGATACGTTTCCCAAGATTACTGTTATGAAACGGTATTCAGAAAAGTTAAAAAAAATATTTTGGGCTTCGATGTCAACCCTTGTAATTATGCCCCCACTGGGTATCGGGTACTCCACTACGAGGGCCAAGTCTGGGATCGTGGAGGATTGTAAGACAGCGGTGGGCCTTACTGTAAGAAGTTATAAAGCCGCCCATAAGGCTTCTGACATGGCTTAATGACTGTCATTACATGACATCTGGCACCAACGGCTTAACGTGCCTTGCGAAGCACGGAAGCACTCGGAAAAATGCCACTAGCGGTACTCACGGGATAGTCAACCATCCTGCGCCTGACCGCGCCTGTTGTTGCTTAACTTAATTGATTGATGCCAATCAGCGCTTCCTCTTGAGCTTGTAGAAGAATAAATTCCTGTCCACGAATTATTTCTTTTCTTTGTGTCTCATTACGCATTACTTGCATCTGACTACGACAGAGTTAAAATAAAGAGTTATTATTTTAATTGTTATTTCGTGTGGTCGTAGTTATTGTCGTAATTAAGCTTGTACTTCTCTATCTGAGAAGGCCCAAGTTTCTCAATGGGACTCATGTAGGCCGTATATTAATAAATATATATTTATGTGTGTTTGTTTGTGAGACAGTAGCGCTTAAACTACTTATCTGAGGTGTTGAGCAGTAGGGTGCTGAAAATGAAATCAAAGAGTAATTTAATCTGTAAGAGGCAAATCTAGATAAAGCCACTAGCCTAAAAGATTTACGAAGGAATTTGAGGAATATAGAATTTCACGACTTATGTCCGAAACGTTACTGCAAAATACTTTCAGTGCAATTCTGATAACTATGCCTGCTATCTAAAGTCACCTAAATTTAATGTATATTTTTGTCCAAATGCGTATTAACGAGAAGGACGATTATGTTTGTCAGCAATTATTGTGTATAATTTGTTTCGCTCTAGTTTATAATTTAATACCTAGGTGATGATTTAATTTTTAGATTACTATAAAAGATTTTTTTATAAGTGGGGACACGTGTTAATTGACACTTCATTTCCGCCATCTTGTCAAACTTTAGACAAGTTCGACAAGATGGCGGAAATGAAAAGCACGGGCATCGGCATTTTAGAGGCAGTTTCTTTCCAACCGTCGACGACTGCGGACCTTAATGACGAATCAAAAGTAAGTTAATAATTATAACTCGTTGCTGTTTGATATTGTTACACTTTTTTGTAAAGATACAATATTAATGTAAATTGTAATGTTCAAAATAATATAACTTCACACGTTTTTGGAGTGACGGCTTGATGAATTTTAGCTTGAGATGTGTCGTTAGATTCTGTAAGACTGATACTGGATGTATAGAAATATTAAAACTATTTACTTTAAACAAAATTAACACAGGTGTTTCAAAACCGAAATATTTAGAATAATTGTTAATTTTGGACTATAATTTTCTCAATCAAAATCTAAGTTCTCCGCATTATCTTAAAATTGTGAAACTGACATCTTTGACGTTATTTGATTTTTAAAGTTTTTTTTTCTGATTTTATATTTTTTTAATGCCCGTGCACTAACCCGTGCTAAGGACAATTTCAAAAACCTATTTAGAGGCTAAAAATTCCACCCATACCGGGATTCAAACCCGCGACCTCTGGCTATCCGTGCCAGCCCTCTTTCCAACTGAGATAATGGGCGTCCATTAGCACAGTTGGCATGGGTGGAATATTCAGACTCTAAATAGGTTTTTAAAACATTTTCTGACTTTGACTTTTGACTTTGAGTACAGGATAAGAAAAATATCCCTTGAATATATTTTTCTGTTTCCCACGAAACCAAACGCCAGCTGCAGTCAGATATTTCTCTAACCTATTTGTGTTTGCTCGAGTCCGAGTTACATAAGTATCGGAGGCAGAGATATTTCTCAGATTCTGCAAAGTAAATGCGTTCTGTACAAAACTGTACACTAAAAAGCGTTTTGTGGATGTGCAATGTGCTCAAAACAGTAATGTTTTCCTTCGTCGTGAGGACATCTCAGACACTGGGGTGTTTTGCTAACAATGATGTCACTTTCTTGTAATTTTCTTATTAAACTCCTACAAATCTACTTACATAAAAAAACTGGCCAAGTGCGTGTTACACCACGCCCAATGTAGGGTTCCGTAGACGGAGTTTTATCCGTTTTACGCAACCAACCACGGCACGGTTAGCCAGAGGTCGCGGGTTCGAGTCCCGGCGTGGGTGGAATTTTTAGCCTCTAAATAGGTTTTTAGAACCAATCACTTTATCAAGACTTTGTGGCAATTTTTTTTAAGAGTCGCTTGCCGATTAGGTACTGATCATGAAGTAAAAAAAGTGGCAATATATAAAAACCGTTTTATTTAAATCCGTCCAATCCGTCCAATGCTTACGATATTTTCATGAATGTCACAACATTATACTTTTGTGGCGTACAGTCGGTTAGCTTTTAGAATATACCGCGGCTACTATCTACGGACTACTACAACTAGCTGACCCAGCGAACTTCGTACCGCCTAGCAGTCGATTCTTTTTTTTTTCTCTTCGTAAGAACCATCCTCGTTCTTCAAGGAATATTCTAAAAAAAGAGCGAAATCGGTTCGCTGCTCTCGAGATTTGCGCTTACCCACACATTCAGCGATACATTTTTATATCATAAAAGAAGGTCTTAACCTTAAAAACAGAGCTTAAGGAGCTCCATGCAGTAAAACTAAATTGGTGGCCAATGGGACTAAAGACACAAATCGCATCTTTTTTACAGATCGTTTTTGCAATAAATATTAATACAAACTCTCGATTATGTTAATAGTGATCTTTAAGACCCATGGCCACAAACCTTTCTAAAAATCACTTTGAACACGTAGTAATTTTTAGAATCCAGGATTGAACATATGGACCTGAGACTAAATAGCACCTATACCAAAAAAGCTATTATAGGCGTCAATGCGATCTAGTTATAGGTTTTCAAAGGACTTATGGCTATAAAAGGTTCACGGGCATAAGTCCTAGAAATCACTATCATCATCATAATTGAGAGATTGTACTGACTCTGTTTGTGTTTTGCTGTGTGGTGTCGGCCTAGAGAATAGCAACAACCCAATTCTTTCCACGGGTGTCGTAAAAGGCGACTGAGGGACACCAATCAGGGTGTAGGCAGCAGCGCCCCCTGCAGTAAAATTCCACCGAACTGCGATCCCTAACCCGCATGCCTAGCGTGGGGATTATGGGCATTACCCCCTACGATAGCACAACGTGGCGCCCTTTAGGGGAGGGCTATGTCCAGCAGTGGACTAGTATAGCCTGACGACGACTGACTCTGTGCAAATCTGTAAAAAAGCTATGATTTCTTTTATTGGTGGCGCTAGTGTTACTACGAGTACATCGATCAGTTAGCCTGTGCTCGTCCACGCTTGACACTCCTCCAAGGCACGCCAGTACCTTCTGTCCTCAGGTATCCTTATCCAGCCACTACCACCTACGCTGCGTTTACCAGTCCGTGGTCTCCCCTCAATAACCTTTGAACCCCGTCGATCGTCGGTTCTTCGGCATAATGTGATCAGCCCGCTGCCACTTCAGCTTGTTAATGCTATAGGCTATGTCAGTCACCTCAGTTCTTTAGCGAAATGTTTATTTTCTGACGATTATGACAACTCTTTCTGCAACGCAGGAAGGTTAGGCCATACTCCACGGCGCAGTCCGCGTTGGTGGAGGATTTTTAAGACAATGGCGGGCCTTACTGTCAGAAGTTATCAAGCCACCCGTGAGGCCTCTGACATGGATTAACAACTGCCATTACCTATATGACCATCCAGTGACTACTGCTGTTGGGTTTTATCTGAGCGCTCCTGTGCTTAGCAAGGCACATTGAGTCATTAATCTGATAGTTATAAAAGTGTGTAAAATATTTGCAACCTGTTACTGCAAGAATCCCCTTAATTTCCTAAAGGAAATAAAATACCGATAGAATTCAAGGCTGCGGGAGCACCGGACCGGCAGAACTCTTAATATAAACGTATTAAACAAACAAAACATCTAGGCTAAGCCCAAATAAATTTGCTTGAGAAATTTCGGAGAGGGTTGTGTCGGTGCTAAGTGGCTGAAAAATGGCTCCCGAGCAAAGTAATAAAGCCCCAAGCAAATCGATTGAAAGAAAATACGGCTCTGCGCTGAAGGCAATCCGCTGAGAAGTACCGCAGTGAACAACCGACCATCTGGCCGTGGCCCTGTTACATGTTTTACGTAGCTCGAGACGATACAAAACCTTTCTGTTAGGTTCAACTTTATAAAAAGAGCAGAAAGTGGTTTATTGCGTCAAGGAGCAATTTTCATACAAATGTTGTTTGGTTTTTATTTACAAACTACGTATATATCATCAACCCATTATGTCCCCACCGAGGAGCACGGGTCTCTTCCCTGAGGTAGGTATAGGCCATACTACACCACGGGGGCCAAAGCCGGATTGGACTTACGAGATACCGGGTCGCAATGAAACGTTTAGGAGTCGCAAATAGAGGTTTGATGGTGCTTAGAATTGGAAGTAAACTTGTCAGAAATAAAACGTTTCTATGAAAAGTCTATAATATTCTTTAGCGTTTTATTCTCAGTTGTATGCAACATCAAACCTTAATATACTCGTATATTCTCCATCGTGTTGGGAAAGTGTCGTTGCGATCTAGCATGTCATTTGTAAATACAAACTTACACTACGTTTGTATGAAACTTGCATCTTGAGACACATTCACAATAATGCATTTTATGCACAAACAAAAAAAAATTGTAAGTAGCTCAAAGTTATTACTATTGAAAACTTATTAGAGTCCATCGTCAAAAGGTCAAGAATCAATGAAAATTCAAAATAAATCAAGAATGGGTGACGTTAAATATTTCTGACAGAATTTCTAAAATGACAGAATAGAATGGAATAAATATCAAAAGTTTTGCGCAAAGCTTTACACCGTTACCTTAATATATTGGTATGCGAATGCACGGTATGCCTCGGCAACTCCGCGAGACGGCGGGAGTTCAGTAGTTAAAGCTATTTACTTTGAGCTATGAGCAGTATTTATCGTAAACATTTTGTTGAATTCAGTCCTCACTATAAATTGAGTAGTCCCATAACATTACATACACTCTGCATGCATGTCAGAGGGGTAGATTAGATTACAAAACTCTTTAATGCACAATAAGTATATTTGTGCAATAAAGAGTTTTTTAATCTAATCTGATTGGACTATCGGATTTGCATGGAACGTGAAAAATGGCAAGCTATGGTCTCTGTTTACCATTCGAGATAAAGACTTGAGTTTATGTATGTATAATTTTACCCAGCTAAGCTTACCTGCTGTATGGTGTCGACCTAGAGAATAGCACCAACCCAAACTCTTCCCGCGGGGATGTCGTAAAAGGCGACTAAGGGACACAAACCAGGGGGTGGGCAGCAGCGCTCACTGCAGTACAGTTCCACGGAACTGCGATCCCCAACCCGCATGCCCAGCGTGCATTAACCCAATGTTGCGCTCATTAGTGGAGGGCTATGTCCAGCAGTGGAATAGTACAGCCTGACAACGAAGTATATTTGTACAAAGGCGAGCTTAATACTAATGAGTATTTTTTCCAGCTAACCTTGGGTTACGTGGATAGCAGTGCGGCTATAGTGCCCGGTGAGAGTTATAGTAAATAAATTAACATAATATAATAAAACCGCATCGATTTAAAATATATATATATATATATATATATATATATATATTTTTTAAATCGATGCGGTTTTATTAATTATCTACATATATATATATATATATATATATATATATATATATATATATATATATATATATATATATATATATATAATAATTTCAATTATCATTGCTTGATTAATTTATCATTTTTTGCAATTCTTGTAATTAAACTTATTTGATACATGTTTTGAGTACAGTAACTACGCAATATTTAAAGTAGATGCTCTTTAATTGTAAGTTGTAATAATAAAATAGACCATTAGAGCAAAAACTGTATAAAAGTATTGAGATAATTGTCCGATCATTCGATTAGGACAATTGTCATCAATAATCGACCCTGATTAAAATAGTCCTACAAAGTTGTTGAACAACTCTTAGAACCAGTTTAAATAAGAAAATTATGATTTGTGGTAATGTAGCGCCTAAAACATAAGTTAAATTATTCAGTCGCTAGATTGTAATTATTCTAATTACTAGTGATAGTTTATTTAAAAACATGTAAATGAACTTGCTGTGTTTCCGTTGTTAGTATGTTGACAAACTCATTTCGATAATCACAAAAATAAGAGCCAGTACGACTAACTATTGTAATTTAAATAAGTGATGAGTATCTATCGATCTTTGGATTGAAATAATTCTTATTAACAATGAATGTGGGTCTAAACAGTCGTTTAACGAATTCACGATGTACTGCTAGGTAGTTCCTTTATTGAGGGACTATTTTGTTATAGGTGTTAATATTTACAGTAGTGAAAACGTGTAATAACAGAAATCAACGTGTAAAAATGTAAATAGAATTATCAAGAAAACGATTAAGGATAATTACTACTACCTAAGATTTTATTATATTATCATAAAGTGTGAATTGTGAACGTTGACAATGTTATGGAGGCGACACCACGTGACTAAGTGAGTTCTGATTGGCTCTGAGTGGTTTCTACTGTGGTGTGGGTAGATCAGCCTCTATAAAATTGGCAACGCAATTGTTAGGGGCACTTTTGCTGCTGGATTGTGGAGGGAAGCATCACTAATACCTGCAAATTAAATTGAGATAAGTACTTTTCTATTTTTTCTTTTATTTTCTGCTTGCAATTTTTCTATCTTGTGCTCATTTCTTTTTCTATTATTTTGAGTGTGAACTTTCCCAAAAGATAGCAATATAGGTGTGGGCTGCTGGCTGATAAAGATGTTACCAGCAATGCTGGTATCATGCTTTCTAATGATGCTGCTGACGTTCTTGCTCCGTCATATATATATATATATATGTTTTTCTCTGAAACAGTTGCCTTATTGCTTGTTTATGTTTACATCACAACTATATCGTTTATTGAGCCCCTGATTTATTATGATTTATTATTATATGATATATATATGTATATATATATATATATATATATATATATATATATATATATATATATATATATATATATATATATATATATATATATATATATGTGTATATATAATAAAATACCTATTTATTCCTCAGCATTTCCCACAGATAGATAATCACAATATAATAAATTAGGGGCACAATACACGATATAGTTGTGATATAAACATAAACAAGCAATAAAGCAACTGTTTCAGAGAAAAACATATACATAGAAATCCTAACATACTTTTTTTTTTACACATTACAAAAATTAGAGCTCATGAATGTATAAGATTTTGTAAACATTTGCTTGCAGCACTGCTTTGACTTATGAAATAAATCAACTTGCGTAAATGCTATGTAATCAAAACATAAACTATCGCACATTCTGTTAAGGGGGGCTCTTTTGCCCGCATTGGTTCTAGAAACATGCTGCGAAAAAACACGTTTGTTTCTTATAGATGGGACAGGAATGCGAAAACATACTTGAGCTAATAGATCAGAGTGCTAAGTGCGAGTTTTTTAACTACTCGATCGCGTTAACGTAAACTCATATTTCTATGGCATCGAAGAAGCGCCACCTAGCGACAAGTATGGAAATTAAAATTGTTGAGTGCGAGTTGTAATGGTTTACGCTGAGAAGTGAACACGTTTACCAGCCAAAACACGAATAAACGCGAATGCGAGTTGTACTGTGACAGCGTTTTGCCAGTTCAAACGGTTAACTTACTCATACTCACTACTCAATGCTCGATTAACGCGGTAGTAAAGTTATTCGATTGGATCTGTCAAACTCGCACTAAGCACTCAGAGTGCTTAGTGCGAGTTTTTTAACTACTCGATCGCGTTAACGTAAACTCATATTTCTATGGCATCGAGGAAGCGCCACCTAGCGACAAGTATGGAAATTAAAATTGCTGAGTGCGAGTTGTAATGGTTTACGTTGAGAAGTGAACACGTTTACTAGCCAAAACACGTTCTTTAATCAAACTTCAGTCCACATTGTTCTTTAATCAAACTATTGTGTATCCCGTCATTCAACGTGTTATTAGTCGTATATTAAGCTGTTTAATAATAATAACTTAACAAGACCTGACTGGCCTGATCCCAAACTGCGGTAACCAGGCAAGGACATCACGAACATAAAAATAGACTGTGTCCTTAGGTACAAATCAAATTTTAGGTAGGAATAAAAAAACTAAACACTTAGGCTCTTACTAATAAATACCGTATAAGCCTGGTATTCTTACAAAGTGTTTTGTTTACGTCATTTGAATGTAATTTTCAGTTGGAAGAAAAGAGACGAAACACTGCATAGTTATACAATACTTACATCATTGTTGTTAGTAAGGCTGTAACGGTATATTTTGGGAACTTGTAAAATAAACGTGCGATAACAATAGGTATTAAAAATATCGAATAATCTGTTTTTTTAAAGACACTTTCCAACAATATATCGATGCAAACTCGAATCTCTGAGGACTATTAGTTGCCAGCCAGGAGATCTATTTTTGCGACATAAGTCGCACTCGTCTTCTAAGTCGCATGATCTCGTTTTTCCGTAATTTTGAATCGTTCGCCTGAAGTGTTGCCAGTACAATTTGAAGTATTGTATTTTATCCGTTCCACGCAGAAATTACAAAAACCGGAATCTACCGTAACGGAAACGGAACGTGAAATATTTCGTTTTATTGGCTGTTGAGATGAAAAATCTTTGCCTTTAGTTGCAAGACAAACACAACACTATCATAGATCGTAAATAATAACACTTTGGTTTGTTTTTGTTTGAAAATGTCAAAACAAAAAATCAATTCGGCACAAAAGCACAACCTCCTCGATTTGAAATTAACACAAATTTTGACAATTAATCTATCGATCGACATACGAGACGAGTGGTAGCATAGGTGTTCTGTGAGTGGTAGGGACCATTCGTTGCAGTCGAATGATTCAAAAATACAGAATTTCGTATGTCGAACGAAAATCAGTAGAAATCGAGCGCTCGACGCGAGACGAGTGATTCAAAAATAGAGCTCCAGAGCGGTTCGTGGGTTCCGCGGGTCATTGTGCTGATAAACGGAAGGTTGGATTATACGCGAATCTTTTAAAACTATATTTATGTAGGTGTAATATTGTACTCTATACTTTTATACCTCCACCAATCCGGACTTAGCCCCCGTGGTGGAGTATGGCCTATACCTTCCTCAGGGAAGAGACCTCTTCCCCTCGGTGGGGACATAATTATTATTAATTTATTTCAGGCAAGGCCAATATAGTATTAGTAACAATTTGACTTATGCTATGTTAGCAAACTATTTACATTATTAAATTTACTGCAGTGTACAGCCTAGTCCCAGCCAGCCCCCCTGCTTCTCGGCATAAGGTGCATTGACACCCAGTGGCGTTGTATGGGACTGTCCATCCGATCAGCCAACAACCTCAGGAGACTGCTGGTACTGAATACCCTTAACCTGCACATCAGGGATGCTATGCGTTTTTGGATAATGGGTCGATGATGATGATGAAATTAACAGTCTAAAAAGATTGCATTTTTAATTCCGAATTACGTAGCGGCAGCTCTCAAACGACCTAGATTTCAACGTGTATATTACTAACAACGGTTAAGTCCACATTTTCAAATAAAAATCCTTCTAAAATCTTTTCTCCTCTCCATCTTTGTAACGTAAAATGGATAAAATTTGGATTTAAAGAAACTCACAAATGCTTACAGGCACCAACTCACTTCATAGGACGTCAGTTACAGAGGTAAATGGCATGCGTTTACCGAGTCGAATGCAGAAAATGTCTGACAAATCGTGCGGACCATTTCTCGGTTTTGTCGACTACGTCTGAAAGCAGGAATAAATACCCACTCTGTTTTATTTTTGTAGTATATTAAATTCACGAGTATATTAAAATAGGAGTAAAATATGTTCACGTGGGGTTCCCATACAAGAAACTTATTTTTTTTCTCGTATTTTGCTCGATATTAATAACAGCAACAGGTAGACGCTTGTGGTATTCAACTGTTTTTAGGTTGTATAATAGTACGGAACTCTTCGTGTGTGAGTGCAACTCGCACTTTGCCAGTTTAATTTTTTCATGTACAATAAAATCTTCTCCATCTATATAGAATTACTGTTGCTAACTCACATTTCTCAAACGCCCACGTCATAATTTACGTCGTACCTACTGATAAAACCGCCAATATTATTAATACTTAGGCGCTCGTGAATGCGTGCCAAAATCATAATTTAACATTTATTAGGCGTCTCCCTCCCATCGACTTAACTTTGTCACAACTGCTGATAAATTTAATTTGCATAACATGAATTCATAAGGAGTTCCTGTGAAACCCGGCACTGCTTCTTGAAAGCTTTACCAGAAAACTTGTAAAGGGTATTATAATTAATAAGCTAAGAAATGGAATGGAATGTAAGAGGAAGGGGAAGCGTTTCCGTGCTTCGCAAGGCACGCTAAGCCGTTGGTGCCGGCTGTCATGTAATAACAGTCGTTAAGCCACATGGGCGGCTTGCTAACTTTTGCAGTAAGGCCCGCCACTGTCTTACGACCCTCCACCAACCTAGACTTTGCCCCCGTGGTGGAGTATGGTCTAACCTTCCTGCGATGCAGGAAGAGACCCGTGCCCCAGCAGTAGGGACATACAAGGGTTGATATCGGTCGAAAGAATGAAAATGCACCACGTTAAAAGATACGTAATTAAATAGATAAATACTTATAAAGGGATAAATAAGTACGGTGACGATAAAATATTATCCCACGGGAACGCATTACCGGGATATAAAGTATTCTGTCTCAATTTAGATCATTGTTTATCTGAACGCTAAGCTAAGCCATATTTTGGACACTAACAGCAACACCTGCAGATGCCCACGTGGAACGTGGATGGAAACCTTTACACACGAGATCTGGCCACGGTCTGGTCTCGGCGAACTTCGCTTCGTACCGCCCGCCACCGTAACCGTTTATACGATTTTTGTTATTATAGCAATGCAATCAATAAATATCTTAGACCTTGGCTTGAAAAAAGGTTACAGTAACAATAAAATATTATCCTACAATAAAATGTTATCTATATATTTATACTATTTTTATTTTTAATGCACTAACCCGTGCTAAGGACAAATTTAAAAAACTATTTAGAGGCTAAAAATTTCACCCATGTCGGGATTCGAACCCGCAACCTCTGGCTATCCGTGCCAGCGCTCTTCCAATTGAGCAAATGGGCGACTCACCGGCATCAGTGAAATTTCGAACCTCTTTACACTATTCTCTGTATTACGTACAGGCAGCGACATCTGGCTTAAGCAAATTGCATCACTTACAGCCCCGACCACCAATTGCTCAATTGGAAGAGCGCTGGCACGGATAGCCAGAGGTTGCGGGTTCAAATCCCGGCATGGGTGAAATTTTTAGCCCCTAAATAGGTTTTTAAATCTATATGTATGCCAAGTTTTATGTAAATTCGTTCGGCCGTTATTGCGTGATTGAGTGACAAATATCGTCACAAACTTTCACATTTATAATATAAGTAGGATTTGAACGAAAGCTCAGGTATATAGATGAAACGATAAGAAAAGTCTATTATACCTCTATATATCATTGAATGTATAAATACATCGTCATAATGGATCAACTAAGAATTTCTCAAAGCCCCCAAATCCGCTTGCTTAATAAGATCCATTTTGTTTGCTATCGGAAAATAGGCGTGACGACAGTATCAAATAATATTATGATATTAGGGGAAAATAAATATTACTAGGGTTTGAAACATTGATTTGGTTTTATTAAGAAGAGTACCGATATTTTCGATAAAATAAAAGGTTATAATACTGCTTTCAGCCATTTTGTCTGAAGCACCAATCATACCGCGTGACGTCACGCTTAGGTTAAATTCACAACAACCAAGGTCTCTTCACGATGTTCTACGGGTGCTGCGGAAGCCTATTCCATCTAAAACACATATCCCGAGCACTGCACCTTCCCTATGATCCCTTCGCCCTCCTAGTGTGATTAAAGAGCCACAGGACACTGCTTAAATAATGTTACCACGTAGGTGAAAAAGCAAAGGTTACTAGTGGTAAAAGTGATGCAAAATTTCTCTGGCAGTGCAACGCGGGAATGCTGCTAGGATCATGGGATCCTTTGGGTCAGGTGTATCTCGGTACTGATTTATGGAAAATGTATACATATTTTTTGGCAGCTATTTTAAGTTCCTTGTTTGTGTGCGTGTACTTTTTTTACAAAGCATTTTCTGCCAATCTGATGCTTCTTTTAATGGATTAAGCTCTCCCATATTTCAACCTACCTGAGGTGTCACAGATCTCAGGGCTTGAGATCGCCAATCCGCGGTGGGCACACGTGGTGATTAAGCCCATACTTTCTCTCTGAGAGAAGGCCTGTGCCCTTCAGTGTGACGTTTAGGGGCTACATCTAAAAACCAAAAGCGTCAAAGAGAGCTTGACACTTTCCCTAATATTCCAAATTGAAACTTGTTCATCCCACTGTACGGGCACGTGCCCTACAGTCATGTATAGCCTGAATCTTGATAGTTTTTTTACTATATTAATAAATTAAAATTAAATAATAGCGCTCGTGGCCTAGCCGAACCGAGTGATTGGAATCAATCACTTGAGTTAAGCAACAACAGGCGTGGTCAGGTGCAGGATGGGTGACAGTCCTGCGATTACCGCTAGCGGCAGTTTGTACCGAGTACTTCCGTGCTTCTCAGGGCACGTTAAGCCGTTGGTGCCGGTTGTCATGTAATGGCAGTCGGTAAGCCATGTCAGAGGCCTTATGGGCGGCTTGATAACTTCTGACAGTAATGCTCGCCAATATCTTATAATACAATCCTCCACCAACCGGACTTGGCCCTCGTGGTGAAGTGTGATCTAACCTTCCTGCGATGAATAAAGAGAGCCATGCTCCAGCAGTGGGGACATACAAGGGTTGATATCGAAATAAATATTCATGGACATATTACACAGATCTCGTTAGCCCTATACTAAGTACAACTAAGTGACTTGTGTTATAGGTGCTGACTCGACGATAGATTTAATACAAGAAATACATAGATGACATCCAAGCCCTAAATAAACTAGAAAAAATCGTTTCCTAGTTTGACCCGGCCGGCGATCGAACCCGAGACCTTCGGTTTAACAGTTAGCGTGCCAAACCGCTGCGCCACCGAGGCCGTCTAAATCAAATTTTAATCTATAAAATCAAAAATCATCTTTTGCTAAATACTAACAGGATTAAATACTGTACAATCGAAACGGAGAATTTTGTAAGACGGTTTATTTATATTTAGTGGCATTAGGATTTGCGTGTAACGAAATGATAAGCTAGAATCAACATCGGGGTAACGAGAGGATAAGTACATTTGCCAAGCCAAAGTAAATACTAAATATTAATAACTCTTGAAACTAAGGTCTAAACTGCTACAAAATTCGAGCTAAATTCAGCTTTAGACTTCAACTCCCAATTATGAAAGGAAAATACTGCTGTTAAAACAGCAGCCGCAATATTTTTTGCTTCTTGTGGTATATATAAAGAATATTCTATATATCTAAGCGCTCGTGGCCTAGTCGAATGTGATTGCAATCAATCACTTGAGTTAAGCAACAACAGGCGTGGTCAGGTGCACGGTGGGTGGCCGTCCCATAACTACCGGTAGTGGCCTTTTTCAGAGCGCCTCTGGCTTTGCAAGGCACGTTATGCCGTTGGTGCCGGCTGTCATATAATGGCAGTCGTTAAGCCACGTCAGAGGCCTCATGCTTCTGACAGTAAGGCGAGCCACTGTCTTGCAATCTTCGACCAACCCGGACTTGGCCCCCGTGGTGGAGTATGGCATATACCTTCCTTAGTGATGAGACCCGTGCCCCTCGGTGGGGACATAATGGTTAGATTATGATGATCTATCTATATATCAACCAATAATTTTAGGCATTGACTAAACTGTTTTTTTATCTTGTTTCTATGAATTTGAAACGATACTCATTAATAGCATTACAATACAATTAAAATCAGTTAATGATTCGGTTGTGTTAGTTTTGAGCTACAAAGGAGGTTTTGTTGCTCGTATCGTTCTTGTATTGTATTCAATAAGAGTAATATTTATAGGTCATATTAAATCTATATGAGAGATGAGGGATTCACAAAAATTACCGAGGTTGACCGAATCGTTAACTGATTTTAATCGTACTGTACCTCATTTAATAAAGCAGCCTTTATACGACTAAACTGTTTCGAACCTGCGACGTCTCGGTTGGAAAGCCGGCGTTTTACCGCTCCACTACCATCACTAATTGATGGTATTGAAGGGTAAATCATTGTTTTGTTTTTTATTTATATACTTACCATTGGTAGGGCACAGATTGTTGTAGAAACCATAATAGCAACTTAAACAACATACAATATGATAAAAATTACGTACAAAGGCGGACTTATTTCAACAGAAATTTCTTCCAGCCAGCCTAAAACGTTAAGAACTCACACAACAATAATTGCTACTGCTACCTACACTTCTAAGTAAAATACTACTAACTAATAAACACACGACTAACATTAGTGTCTACATAAATATTGGAAAGATAGTTATTATTTTACAAGCTAGAATCTGCCATTGCTGAAACATCAATGATTTCATGGATTTGAATATCCATTACTTATTGCCAACAATTTTGTTTCCTTAGGTCTTAGCTTAGTGATATTCTAGGAGTTATGGAAGAAAATTGTATATACATTGTTCAGATAACAGTATATCATTCAGCTTAGAGAGCTCCACAGCTTTATCGACAGGGTAAAATTTATCTAACTAGTGTGGTTAGGATGATATGATATCAACCCTGTGTATGTCTTCACTGCTGGGGCACAAGTCTTCTCCTAAATTGCAGGGAGGTTAGGCCATACTCTATCGCGAGGGCCAAGTCCCTGGTTGGTGAAGGATTGTAAGACAGTGGCGGGCCATATTGTCCAAAGTTATCAAGCCGCGGATAAGGCCTCCGACATGGCTTAGCAACTGTCATAACATGACAGCCGGCTTGCGAAACACGGAAGCGCTCGGAAAAAGGCCACTAGCGGTAGTCACTGGATGGTCACCCATCCAGCACTTGACCACGCCTGGCGCCGCTTAACCTAAGTGATTGCTTCCAATCACTGAGTTTCACTAGGCCACGAGCGCTTCCGGGTGGCGTTTCCTTTGAGCGCGAGCGTGGATAGAATGCTGGCTACCAACAGCACAGGGTATCCTAGTCTGGCTACCCGTAGGACCGGGAATCCGGGAGCCAGTATCCTTTTATTTGTAACCGTTATAATCATTTCAGGAAGTACCACTGCACTTTTTATTTGATTGATATTCCTATCAACAAATATGTTTTGCGTAGCAGTACTTTTTACGAAGCGCTCGTGGCCTAGGCGAACCGAGTGATTGGAATCAATCACGTGGTTAAGCAACAACAGGCGCGGTCAGGTACAGGATGGGTGAGCGTCCCGTGACTACCGCTAGTGGCATTTTTCCGAGCGCTTCCGTGCTTCGCAAGGCACGCTAAGCCGTTGGTGCCGGCTGTCATATAATGGCAGTCGTTAAGCCATATCAGAGGCCTTATGGGCGGCTTGATAACTTCTAACAGTAAGGCCCGCCGCTGTCTTACAATCCTCCACCAACCCGGACTTGGCCCCCGTGGTGGAGTATGGCCTAACCTTCCTGCGATGCAGGAAGAGACCCGTGCCCCAGCAGTGGGGACACACAAGGGTTGATAACGACTTTTTAGGTATCTTGAATGGTTTTTTCTGCAACGCGCCTTTATAACTCGACAAGGACTGTCACGGTACAACCTGACCATTAAAGCTGCGGCCACGCCGCTAAATTAATTTTGTAGCCGTGCATTTGTGAACTTCGCCCCATTATCGGCTGATAACAACACTGTAATTAGAAAGAGTGACGTGTGCCACGGAATTATCATAAAAATGCGCGGATCGCGTGCAGTATGGAAGTTGATCTATTAATACGGGCTCCAGTTGTATTCGTTACTAATAGCGGTGGCTGTAAATAATACGAATTCCTGGGTAACTGAAAAATGCCTAGTTTCGACTTGCCGTATTTATTTTTATTATTGTTGGCGGCATTGCGCAAAGGTAAATTCTAATAGTTTTTTTTTTATTATCTTCATTTATTTAGAAGTTTTGTTCACATAGTCAGCTCCATCTAAATCTACTAACTACTAACGAAATTATACCCTGTACGTAATACAGAGAATATATATTTTATTAATTTATCAAAGCCACAGCATAAAATAATATAAAATATGTAAATAAATGTAGGCCAAACATAGGCCAATTACGGACTAATATTTTTTTATACTGATCTTATTTACGAAGCACAAAAAAGAAAGAGGTTTGTAAAGAGGTTCGAAATTTCACTGATGCCGGTCGGTCGCCCATTAGCTCAGTTGGAGGGAGCGCTGGCACGGGTGGGCGTGGGTCGCGGGTTCGAGTCCCGGCATGGATGGAATTTGAGGCCTCTATAAATGGTTTTTTTTTTAAATTATACCACATAGTTACACTTGGTTCTTACAGCTATTACAGTTCTTATTATTATTGAGGTGGTGCCGTCAAGGAAAAACGTTGTTTGACAAGATGATAAATATAAAATACAGCTGGATACCATGGTTTTGAATTCGAATTGTCAGAACAAATTCAGTTAGAATAATGATGAAACCAAACGAATAAATAAATAATATCCATCGTTCGCCTACTTACGTCGATATCAGCCCTTGTATGTCCCCACATCTAAGGCACGGGAACCTTCCTGCATCGCAGGAAAGATAAGCCATACTCTACCGCGGGGGCTAAGTACCGGTTGGAGGAGGAATGTAAGCCAGTGGCGGGCGTATGTATGTATGTATGTATGTATGTATGTATGTATGTATGTATGTATGTATGTATGTATGTATGTATGTATGTATGTATGTATGTATGTATGTATGTATGTATGTATGTATGTATGTATGTATGTATGTATGTATGTATGTATGTATGTATGTATGTATGTATGTATGTATGTATGTATGTATGTATGTATGTATGTATGTATGTATGTATGTATGTATGTATGTATGTAGGCCTTATAATTATTTTATTTTTGTTTTTCCCTGGTGTACAATAAAGAATATTCTTATCTTATGTTATCTTCATGAGTAAATGCACAAGGGCGTGATTAGTGCAAGAAGCTTTCTCTTCCAGCACACCTTTGGTGTTGAAGATACTGGCAAAGGGTAGTGCAGGAAAAAAATGTGAAATACAATATTAAACTTAGGTACATAAACATAGGGAGATACATAAACTTAGACTTACAGGGGCAAGGGGGGGGGATGGTTGAGTACTAAAAATGCCCGTCGTTTTGTAGAGTTGGTATTTTATAAGTCCCTGTCAAGGGTGTTAAGTCTATAAAAATGTTTTGTCAAAATATTTCAGTCCTAACTAACCTGAATGGACTCGGAAGCGAAATACCCAGTTACACATTTGTGAAGTAACAGTAGCGATACATCGTGAGGAAACCTGAGTGTATGAGGTGTTAAAATACCTCGGCGCTTGAAATTGCCAATCCGCGGTGGGCACGCCTAGTAATTAAGCCCATACACGCTCCGAGAGAAGGCCTGTGCCCTACAGTGGTAGTTTTATTGGCAACATAAAAAAGTAACAAAAGGCGTCGAAGAGAGCTTGACACTTTCCTCGACACTTTCATTCCAAATTGAAACTTGTTTCGGTTGAAAAATAGCATTAAGCTACTTTTCATTGAAGTTTCGCGAGTAATTATACGGTTGGTCGCTTTTAACTTTGTTGGGAATGAAATCAGCAGTGGCCTATTCAAGCGTCACTACGTTCACAATTGGCGACCAATTTAATAATATGAAAGGCTATGAATAATTGCTCTCAAATGTAATGTGTAAAACTATCACGGTATCACATTGTTTGCAAGCAAGCTTCTCCGACACGGCTTCACTGATTTTTATTTATTTTCTATTTGTTTAAGTTTACATAATATATGTAAGTGGATTCGGACCTCCTAAAACCATAACTTGTTTATCTCGAGGTCCTTGTCTTCATATCTTAAATTACTCTTACATAGTGTTGAAATATCAGCAACGTGTAACTATTATGTAATTTATAAAAAAATACAACTTTTTTTAAACATTTCCAAGTCAATTAAAAAGACTATACAATATTTTTCCTTCCTTATAAAAGTAATGCTAACCCCTTTAAGACAAGGAACTTGGCAGAGCTTTGAGATTTATTCCAGACGAGAAGGTGGATCTTTAATGCGCAAAAAACGACGTATTATTTTGCACAAAAATAAACCTACACAAAAAAATTCCCTATGAACTTATCTTGTATCTTATAATAAAAAATCTCGTGTCCCATTGCTTGTATAGAACACCTCCAAAACGACTTTACCGATATCAACCCCTGTATGTCCCCAAAAGGAGACGGGGATTTTAAATAGTTGAGATAATATGGTTTAAAAAAAGCGTTGTATTTTTCTATTTTGAAATATAACAAATGAGCTTAATTCACAATCTGGAAGACGAGAAATCTTAAAAATAAGTTTATGTCCCTAATAAAATAGGATACCGATTACTTTAATCGACTAGTCTGCATATATTAAATAAAAAACACCTGCACCAGATGATTGATTCAATCAAATTAAATAAATACATTATAATATACTTAATGTCAACAGTTTAAAAAAATCCAAATATTAACTTGATGAAAATAAATCTTTAAATTGACTCTCGTTTACGGATCGATTTATTACCCGTGTTTGTCAACTGTATTTTTAGTCTGTGTCTGTGCCAAGAAAAACATGCTTGGTCTGTGCTAACAGTGACAGGCGTGACAGCTCCCTGACTCAATCTATGATCACTCGTCTTCTCTCAGAATAATAGAGCGTCTTCTTGTATCGTTTAGTGCGTTTTGAGTGTGTTTCCTGTTGTTTTTGTTATTAAAATTCTCCGACCAGTGCTTTCTTTCTACAGACTTACTATCTTGCTTAAATTGTACGGACAGGGATAAGTTTAGTATAAGTTTCATTGTCAGCTTGTTGCATAGCCTCACTTTTACTAAATCTCTTATAACTCTGCTCTCTTTGTACAATTGCAGATTGCCAAAATCCGCAGAAGTTTCCGAGATGATTTGCTAATATATAAGCTCTAAATTGACATCTCTTTCACCTTTTTACACTCAGGGCTAAGAATGTATGAAAGTGTATCCGTCTCCTTCGGAGAAGGAGGCCACGAGGAGGATCCAGCTGGCCTAGGCAGCGCTTGAGAAACTACGCCGAGTCTTCTCAACATCTATACCACTATGCTTGAAAACGAAAGTTTTCAAACAGTGCGTCCTACCTGTGACGACCTACGGAGCCGAGACACAGACACTCACAAAAGGGTTGGTCCACCAGGTCAAAGTCGCTCAGCGAGCTATGGAGAGTGCTATGCTCGAATCAGCAAGCTGAAGCGGCAGGGAGCTGGCCATGAGCTGGTAACATAATTATATAGTGGCCGGCCTTCCTGTCATTTTAAGTTATCAAGCCGCTCATAGGGCCTCTGACATAGCTTAACGACTGCCATTACATGACAGCCAGCACCGGACCACGCCTGTTGTTGCTGAACCCAAGTGATTGATTCCAATCACTGGGTTCTACAAGGCCACAAACTCTTCCACGTAATATGAATAACTATGGATTATTACTCTGAAATCAAATTTATAAAAATGTCTTAGTTTGTTCCAACGACATTTTTTTATAGTTACTTAAATTAGCACTCGCTGATTGTGACATGGTATTGTAGTCCACCAACCCGGTCTTGGCCCCCGTGGTAGAGTATGGCCTAACCTTTCTGCGATGCAGGAAGTGACCCGTGCCCAAGCAGTGGGCACATACAAGGGTTGATAACGATTGTACAAAACGCTTATAAACTGAAACAAAAATGTAAATTTACTTAGACGTAAAGTACTATGCAAACTATCAACAGCTTAAGTTGCAAAGATGATAGGCTCTGTCCGAGCTAAGTATTATTGCGATAAGTGCTAGATGTGTGGCAAGCACATGTCAACTCTACGCGGGCACTACAAACTCCAACATTCCTGCATCGCGCAAAGTGTTTCAATGACATATCATAAATATAACGTCCGACTAACAATAGTTGGAGCGGCCGTCCCCAGGCATACTATCTGCCTGGCGGGAAATTTCCCAGCAGGCAGAGTTTGTAGTGCGCGCGCAGAGTTGACATGTGCTCGCCACAGTTGTATCAATGTTGCGTTTGGGCAAGTCCTCAAATCGCAAGTGCCAATCAGAACACTGCTGGGAAGTTGAGTGTGGGCCGTACGGTACACATGCCCCAACTATCGTAAACACCCCTCTTAGAGCATAGAGTTTGCCACCTAGTATAGATGTATTCTGTCCCACTGTCCCTATTCTGTCCATAGCTCACATCCATCCTCTCTTACTCAAAAAAGACGCAATTCGAAATATTATTATTTTATTTCTTTCCCTGCTGCCTGAGTGATCTTAAATGATCACGAAGGTTAAGTAAAATAGAGCGCGCTCAGTGCATGAATGGGTGACCACCTATGACTAACGCTAGTGGCATTTTTCCGAGCGGTTGCGTGCTTCACAAGGCGCGTTAAGCATTTGGTGCCGGCTGCCGTCAACGGATGGCAGTCGTTAAGCCAAGTCAGAGGCCTTAGGGTGGCTTGAAAACTTCTCACAGTAAGACCAAACACTAGTCTTGCAAGCCTCCATCAATCCGGACTTGGCCCCCGTAGTGCAGCCTATACCTTCCTTAAGGAAGAGACCCGTGTCACTCGGTGGGGACATAATGGCTTGATGATGATGATGATTTCTTTAATGCACTGATTATATTACATTCTCTTCCAGTAAACCTTTGTTGTTGAAGAGTTGGCAAATGGTAGTGCAAGTAAAAAGATTAAATACAGTAATAAACATTAATGAAACCATGACATACGTCGGTAAATATAAGAAAAAAAGAGAGATACTTTTACTTAGACCTACGGGTGAGGAGAGGGGAGGGAGAAATACAACGAAATGTACGTGATATAAAATAAAGTTTGATGTACAAAAGGGGGACTTAATGCTAATTACATTGTCTACCAGTTAACCCGCAGGAGGTACAGGAAAGGCAACATTTTAATTAAGGACCTTGAAAAGACTAAGTTGGGAGTATTTATTCCATTTTTTTTTTTCAAAATGATCTAGATTTTGAAATGGACACCTAGTAACGTTCAATGAGTCACAGTTTCTGTGTAATTTTTAACAAAAAACTTTGAATGATTGATTGATTGCTCTGGATAGGACAGATATCGTGTAAACCACTTATAAACTTTGTCCAGTCTCAACACTAAAGTTACAAAGTTAGTAAGTGTTTATAAGATTTGCATCTAAAAAAAAATAAAACTGCTGTTATAACATTTTACAGGAACATGCTGATGATTGGCATTTTTGCATATACGTAATGAGATGATTTATACAGCGTCCAGTGGTATCCTCACTCACACTAGATGGGTGAAGGGACCACTCCGACGCTTTAGTGCCTGGGACATGGTTTTATAGATGGTGTAGGTACGGGATCATATTATTTATACAAACTGACAGTTGCTAATTGCATGCATTGGATTTCACTCCGACTGCGGATGTAAACACGTAATTACTACCATTTCTTGCGAGTTCTATAAATTTTCTATAACGTATTGCGCTGAAATAAAACCATAAATGCAAATAAATCCCTAAATGCCGACTAGCAATTCGCAAAGCAGGAGGTTTATGCCACTATAATTTCTCAAACTCGTTAAAAACTATTCAATTCGCAGCTGGATTCGAATCATACTGCCAAACAACTAATCGTCTTTATTTCTGTGAGCCACTTCACTCCAAATTCCCTTTCAAGACGCAGCTCACCATTTTCACCTGCACGCGTTTCACCACTACAAAAAATGTAGAGTTTGGCGATCTACGACCGAAAACCATTTGTGTCATGTCACAGGTCACCGAAACGGTACCGCGTTCAACTTTAGGCGGTGCATTACTTGCAGTCTAAGGTTTAAGGCGCACGCCCCTTCCGTGTTGAGCTGGCTTTAATGACCACTCTCTGACCTAATAAAAACAGAAATCAGCCGCCAACCTGTGCATTAAGGTGTGGCCATATTGAGAGCCTTCGAGTACGGAAGAACGATAAGGGAAAAAGCTTAGGTGCATGTGAAGATTAGGTTTTATGGTCTAACTAGGGTATAAAACAATTCGTTTATGAACTTAAATGGGTAATATGCTTTTCTAGGCCGCGTGAGAGAGTGTGGTTGAAGACAGAGATCAGTCAGTCTATTAATATAATATAATATAATATAATATAATATAATATAATATAATATAATATAATATAATATAATATAATATAATATAATATAATATAATATAATATAATATAATATAATATAATATAATATAATATAATATAATATAATATAATATAATATAATATAATATAATATAATATAATATAATATAATATAATATAATATAATATAATATAATATAATATAATATAATATAATATAATATAATATAATATAATATAATATAATATAATATAATATAATATAATATAACATAACGTAATAATACACAATATGTTATGATAGGAAAGTCGCTCTATGTTTTGCCTTTGGCGCATATAATTAGGTTATATTGTAATGAAAATTATCTTAAATAAAATATCACTACAATGGTCTTAATTATTGCAAACACAAACACAGCAATCAATTAATATAATAATAAAAAAATAAATTAAAATGTCCAAGTGAGTACAGAAGTTCATACCAATAAAACGATTTAGTAGATTATGATAAGGTAACGCTTTGCCAAATAAGAATCAAACACTTATGTTATGTCAAAAAAAACTTAATAATTATAAATTTATATATATAATTATGTTGTATAACTTTTTATTAATAGTAAAACTGGAACGAATTCAACTTTGTGCTTTATTTAAATGTTTGTGTAATAAAATATTATTTGAAATATAAACAGAAAAGTGTATAAAGCAGAATAAGCAGGTAAAAATAATCAGGTCTAGTCGATATGTGAAGTAGTAATGTAAAAAATGAAGGAAATCTCAAAAATGGATGACGTAATTTAAAATTTTTGAGAAATATTAAAAAAATAATTAAATGAATTAATTAGAAGTAAAGAAATATAAGAAATGGTGTTAAGTGGTTTGCACCGTTACATGGTGATGATGGGGGACGCCTTTACCCAGAAGTGGGACACAAACTAAGCTACAATTTCATACTCTCGACCGAGGGTTCTATACGAAATTGTACTAGGTAGGTGCCTCGCCTTTATGTTTGTGATCCAACTCTCTCTAAATTCTCTTTCAAAACTTAGTTCACCATTTTTACCTGCACGCGTTTGCATGCAGCAATTTCTGCACAATTTCGTACAGAACCCTCGGTCGGGATGCCGCGAGTCCGACTCGCACTTAGTCAATTTCTTTAGCTGAGTTTGTGTCACTGCTCCTCACTGTCCCCTCCCCCATGATTACTACTCCTCTCTGTCTTCGACGGTTCAATTACACATTATAATAGTCACATTAATATTATAAAGGCGAAAGTTTGTGAGTGTATGTGTTTGTTACTTCTTCATGTCTAAACTGCTAGAGGAATTTTAATAAAATTTGATATGGATTTATCTGAAACCCTGGATTACAATACAATTTATTAGTAATTTTCATTACACGTCAATAAAATAATATAAAATAATGATTACATTGTAAAAAATGAAATTACACATTAGACAATTATTAAATAATATAAAATTATTAAAATTTCTTTAGCAATTCATTATTATTTTGATGAATCTAAAAAAGGCCTGCTTGACAAGCATTGACAAGCAGATTAACACATAAGTTACGTTTTACTGCGGAAAAATATCTTATTCCCATGAGAAAATCGATAAACCACGGGTAACTCTGCGGGGCACAGCTAGTGTAATAATAATATCATCTATCATAGTTCCAGGTCAACGGGTGGTACCCTAGGAATTTAGTTTCCGTTGAGTGTCGAAATATGTGTTTTTTGCGACGAAACGACCGTAACTTTTTTGTGTTAGCTTAGAAGTTGTTTTTTTTTTTCACAACTTCCGCCCTTTAGCTCGGGTCTTTATGGGTCTTACTCTTATTGATTACGCTGAAGTATGAAGATACCTTAGGGCCAGTTTCTGAATTGAGAATTTCGCTAAGTAAATACTTAACTGTAGTGATGTCTCTTTGAATTTCTCAGCAAAGAGAGTGACAGATTAAATATATTATAATATATTATTTATGAATATACTCCTAATACTTCTTTATCTTTAAGTTAGATGCCCAATTAGTTTAAGCACCCTGTTTATTTGTTGATAATGTGTTGCGTTAAAAGCTTGCCGTATAAAACGTATTCTGTGCACACTAATAAAGTCCCCAAGATACAGGCCTCGCCTAGTTTGTGGACTGCCGTTGAACCGTGTATTATGCACCTACCCACCTCTTCTGTATATTAATTAATTATGTAACACCTGCTGCTGTAACTTTTATTTCAATAAACGCACTTACTTACTTACTTACTTACTTACTTACTTACTTACTTACTTACTTACTTACTTACTTACTTACTTACTTACTTACTTACTTACTTACTTACTTACTTACTTACTTACTTACTTACTTACTTACTTACTTACTTACTTACTTACTTACTTACTTACTTACTTACTTACTTACTTACTTACTTACTTACTTACTTACTTACTTACTTACTTACTTACTTACTTACTTACTTACTTACTTACTTACTTACTTACTTACTTACTTACTTACTTACTTACTTACTTACTTACTTACTTACTTACTTACTTACTTACTTACTTACTTACTTACTTACTTACTTACTTACTTACTTACTTACTTACTTACTTACTTACTTACTTACTTACTTACTTACTTACTTACTTACTTACTTACTTACTTACTTACTTACTTACTTACTTACTTACTTACTTACTTACTTACTTACTTACTTACTTACTTACTTACTTACTTACTTACTCACTTACTTACGTACTCACTCACTCACTCACTCACTCACTCACTCACTCACTCACTCACTCACTCATTCACTCACAGCAACGAGCGAGCGCCAGCGAGTGATATTGGCACTACAAATTCACAAATGTACGTAAGTGTATCATCGGCCGGGATTCCTACTCACTACCCATGGAATTTAAAGCAAGTTTTTTCCTACCGCTATTATTGCAATTACTGGAACACGAGGTTCATTATTATACCTATTTCTTTTGATTAAATACATTATTATTATTATTATTTTGTTATGAGTAACTAAATTATTATTATTGAACGTAATGCAAGCGTATAACTACCGCTATTACCACGTAATAATAAAACTAGACTCATGACCGTAACGCGGAGTAGGAAAAGTCTGCCACTTGCCACGATCTTAACATATGTATAGATAGAATTTTTTTTACTGTACGCAGAAATTATATTAAAGTATACTACAAATGGTGGCCTTATTACTAAAAACATTTTTTTCCAGGCAACCATTAATCATATCTACAATATGTCTATGGTTTCATTAACATTTAGCATCATCATATTTATTTTATCCCTAATGTATAATAATTACACTGTGGCATTGAAATATAGTTCTCACGTTCGATGTATATAGGTATATTTAATACATTCGTGCTTCAACACAATAATAATTGGAGGCATCATTGTCACAAAATTTAAATCCGCATTGAACGTATTAAAACCAATTCCGCTCGGCCAGGAGTTTGAGAGGAAATTTATGAAAGTTTAAATGAACTCTCTGGACCGAAAAATTTATTAAATTTTAAACTCCTGCTTTCCGTCGATTCGTTGGGCTCTCCGCCGAAATCGTAACTTTTAAGCCAAGTTGTCGCCTTTTGTTTCACTTACGCGTCTAGAGTGTGCCATGAATTATTCAAAATAGGAAATCAACTCGTGGGAATGAATTAAAGTTTTCGCTGTAGTATTTTTTTACCTAGTTACTGGTTCTTTGATTGATCTGTATGGCAACTACGAGATTTTGCTAAAATTCGTGTCTACTGCCGCGTCAGTGAGCTAACGCGCTTGATAACGCTCATCGTACATTGACCACGTGACTACCAAAAATCTTTTCGATATCAATCCTTGTATTTCCCCACTGCTGGGGTACGGGTCTTACTTGCATCGCAAGAACGTTAGACCATACTCCACCACGGGAACCCAGTCCGGTTGGGTAGAACATTTTAAGATAGTGGCTGGCCTTACTGTCAGAAGTTATCAAGCCACCCACAAGGCCTCTAACATGGCTTACGACTGACATTACATGACAACCGGCAAAGATGGCTTAACGTGCCTTGCAAGACACGGACATTGATCAAAAATATTTGTTTAATTGGTATTATTATTATTATCAAATGAATTATTGATAAAACTAATCTAATGCCCTGTTATAAAGTTGTTTATAAACATATCAAAATATTTGAATCTTATGACAAATGTTAATTTATATTATTTGATTCGCCTTTGACAGTTACTCGAACTATTACTAGTTATATTTTGGGTGTTTTTGGCATAAGAAAACGCAACGATGATCGTCGCGTCACTCATTTCTTCCTTTCGACCACTTTGGTGACTGTGTTTTGAACCAGTTATAGCAATAGATTTTTTTCCCGTTGGCGACTGGTTGTGGTAGACGAATGCTCTTTTGCATTAAAAACTCAACAGGGGCCTAACTCCAATCATCTAACTGTCAAATAGTCACGTCCCTCAACCATGAGGATACGACAAAGAAGTTGAACGATTGGAATCGCTCAGAATTTGTTACCTGCACAGGGATAGGGGCCTAATTATGCGCACTGCATCCTGGGCGATTCCAATAGTCTAACTGTCAAATTCCATACAAATACTTAGCAGTGGGTTGTTGGTATTGTATCATCATCAACCCATTATGTCCCCACCGAGGAGCACGGGTCTCTTCCCTGAGGAAGGTATATGTCATACTCCACCGGGGGCCAAGTCCGGATTGGTGGACGCTTGCAAGACTAGTGGCTGTTCTTACGGTCAGAAGTTTTCAAGCCGCCCTAAGGCCTCTGACTTGGCTTAACGACTGCCATCTATCGACGACAGCCGGCACCACTGCTTGACGTGCCTTGCGAAGCACGGAACCGCCCGGAAAAATGCTTCTAACGTTGTAGACGGTCGCCTATTCATGCACGGGACGCGCTTTGTGTTGCTTAACCTTCGTGATCGTTTGAGATCACCCAGGCAAACGGGGCTAGCAGAGAATGGAAGGTTATTGTATATTCTAGTTTTTTTATAGTTTTTAGTTGACTTATATCCTTAGCTACAGTTTAATTGGAATTTCTATTTAAAATTAGATAACAAACTATTTTTAACAAACATCAAACTAATTGTCATGATCACAAAATAAACACAGATCACAAATTACACGCCATAGTTGAAAAAGTTTTATATAATATTAAATGGGTCTAATCGCGATCATTTATCAGATAAATATAATTACACGATGTTTCGGCAACGTTGCAGTTGCGATGGTCACGGGTAGATCACTTATTATAAGACCCTTTTAATATTTTACTATGAGCATCGCGTGTCATAGAAAAAGACGATACTGGACAAAAAATAAAAAATACCACACTTTTATATTGTAAATCTGCCAATAAATATATCATATTTATACTATTTATGCAGCGTTTACGCTGAAATCTGATTGGTTTGAAAGCCGCAGTTAATTAATGATAACAAATTGCCATCTATCAAAACTGAAACTTTTAAGTATTGACGTAAAATAGAATGAATTTCGAAAACTTTTTTCAAAAATTAGTGCCTTATGTTAGGTTAGGCTTGGTTAGTGGATTAGTTCGTTATCAACCCTTGTATGTCCCCACTGCTGGGGCACTGGTCTCTGCCTCGCAGGAAGGTTAGGCCATACTCCACCTCGGGGGCAAGTCCGGGTTGGTGGAGGGTTGTAAGACAGTGGCGGGCCTTACTGTCAGAAGTTATCAAGCCGCCCATAAGGCCTCTGACATGGCTTAACGACTGCCATTATATGACAGCTGGCACAAACGGCTTAACGTACCTTGCGAAGCACGGCAGCGCTCGGAAAAATGCCACCAGCGGTAGTCACGGGACTCTCACCCATCCCGTACCTGACCGCGCCTGTTGTTGCTTAACCAAGTGATTGATTCCAATCACTCGGTTCGCCTAGGCCACGAACGCTCAGTGAATTAGTAAGGAAGTGAATTCAATATTTGAATTTTACTTTTGTTTGTTACTATCAGCAACCTGCACATTCAGCTGCCTCAATGAACATTATCCATTTTGCGATGACTGTACAGTGAAACGCACATCTTCGTTTTGTTAATCGCCGTTGTAGAGTAAAGTTTAAATTACAAAGTGACGGAGTCCCTGCCTTGTGAACCGAATTAATCTAGTGTAGGGCCCGCGGTGCTGTTAATCAAACAACTCGTTTAACAATTTAAATTGCATTGTTACCGGATAATGTTTTTGCGGCTTGCTTAATAGTTTGTGAAATAGGATGCTGCGGGTATCGCTGACCTTTGCTGAGCCGGGTCCTCGGAGCGTGTCGCTTTAGGGTACCGTACCTCGCTATCAACCATTGTATGTCCCCACTGCTGGGGCACGGGTCTTTTCCACATCGCAGGAAGGTTAGGCCGTACTCCACCACGGGGGCCAAGTCCAGGTTGGTGGAGGATTGTAAAGGCCCCAGTACACAATAGCCCATGCTGGCCCACTGCTCACCATTACCATTGTGTACAGGGGCCAATGGTGTGTAGTGGCGGACAATTGCCTATCGTGGCCCGCAATCCCGATTGCACAATTGTCGGTTTTTTGGGCACACTTCAAAGGAATTGTAGCGTAGCATGGGCTGTCGTGTTTAAACAGTGGCCCATCGTTTCGTTCGTCACTGACCGCTGACCGGGATAGTCATAGAGTACTATTTTTATTGCGATAATTTTTTGTAAAAGTACCTACTTGAATTTTAGATCGCCCAAAATGTCCGTATCGCGGAACAATGAAGATAAATCAATCGACCTTCAAGTTTATTGATTTATATCAATCTGAGCACGTAATTTTGCGCCTTTTGCGCCATTTTTTTATAACTTTGTTGTTGTACACACTTCGTAAATAAGTAGTAAATAAATTAATATAGTAACAGATAAATCGTATAATTAATAAATAAATAGCTGCGGCCGCAATTACTTTCACGTCCGTCACAAGTGTTTTGTCAGACAACAATGAGCCATGCACCATTGAGTAAACACCAAGTGATCGTGGCCTACAGTTGTGCATTGCTAAGCATGGCCCATCACAGGCCATTGTGTATTGGGGCCTTAAGACAGTGACAATGGTAAACGGAAGCCTTGTAGCAAAGAGTATATAACCACCCTTGTAGTATCACTTTGCTCTTCGTCCGTCCGTCTGTCTGTCAAGACTGTCCGCCCTTTTATGTCGGAAACGCATAGAAATATCGAGAAATCAAAAGTCTATGTTGAAGCCTACAGTCCCTTGAAGTTGTGAAAAAAATTTACTTTTAAGTTAAAGTAAAAAACGTATATTTTGACACTTACTGGAATGAACATTTATATCGAATTTTCTGTAACCCTATCAAAATGAAATTTGGCAAAAAATATTGTCTAATACCTACAACAAACTCAGGAAAAAACGTGAATCTCAAAAATCAGATTTTTTATTTTATCACAAAAAAATGCCTGTTAAGTTTGGAAAAATCTCGGCAAAAACAGCTAGACTCAATTTCTAAACTTTCCGCATAAGTAAGTACCTATCTACAAATTAGTACGGAACCCTCACTGTACGATTCCGAGTCACACTTTGCCTATTTTTTATAAAATAGCAGTCAATATGTCTATAATGAAGTTCTTCTCCTTTCAACATTTTTTTTGCGCATGAATAATAAATTTACTATATATATTGTAATGCTAGCAAAAACCTAGCCCAATGCAGTAAAGGCATTGTACTTATAGTTGACTCGATTAAAATTTTAATTAGTGGTATCACTTTATTGTAGTGTAGGTAAAATACACGAACAATAATGTAGTATTGGATTTTTTATTATTTTTGGTCCCATCCCAGATTAAGATGTGAAAAAATCCCTGAAATTAAGCACTGAGCCAAGTAACATCTTGAATCGAAAAACCCACAAGATTTTTTAAAATTAAAATTCCACAACATGAATTTCACATCACAGTAAAATTCTAGGGCCGAAGCGGGACTCAAACCTATGCCTCTTATACACAGTGCCAGAGCTCTTACCAACGAAACCCATGCTTGCCTACGTCACAGCTACTACACCAACGGGAAATTTTAGCCGGCTTCCCTCTTCACAAAATCAATCTTACATTCTACCGAGCAAGCCAGGAGCAACGTCACAGCTCAAAACACAAAGGGAACGAAACAAAAATAACCTCATGCCATATACGTCTTTACTGTCGCATAAGTAAACGTATAAAACCGTAGAGAGATTTCGAGAAGCCCCGTGTTGCCTTCAGAGTTTATTTTCTGAGCTAGAAATACATTTAAAACGAAATTCTTTGGGACAAAAGCCACTTGGCTAACTTCGGGCAAGCGGACATTTGGGGCATTCCTCTGCGACCCACTGTAACATTCAGTTCCATCTGACCATTCTTTGACTGCCTATGAGAGAGCGTCCAGAATCTGGGCGATTTGTAATCTGTATATTTAGTTCGGTGGAGTGGTAGAGTTTAAGGGTACTGGCCTTAGGTTAGGCGATAGTTATAAAATGTAATGTATATTGTAAATTTTATATTTACGTATTTATTATGAAAAACAAGGTAAACGTACGTTGCTTTGTTAGTACAGTGTATGTTACAGGAAACATTTTTGTTTTACTCCGACAAACATCAAATTTACTCAGTGTCTCCACAATAAATATCTAAACATAAAATTTACAATTACTAACAAGGTAGTCAATCAGTTTAAAACATTACCTTGCTGTGTTAGTTTAGTGTATGCCAGGGCAAGAAATAGATTTTGACATGATTGTCATGATTTTGATTGTCTTGTTGGTTTAGCGGTAACATATTTGCGTACCACGCTGGAGTTCGTGGGTCGGATTCCAGTTGGACAAATATAGCCTCATTCTGTGTGTATCTCTTAGTATGTTTCTCCGTGCCTGGTTACCATGACATTCTTGTGTTGTTTGAAAGTTATTTTAAGTCATTCACTTATTATATCTAGTTGATAACGTTGACCTTCCAGTCACTTTAATACTTCAAATATCCAAATGATGGCGAAACCGATGTGTTGGCCAGCTTGAGACCGGGCTATTCCACTAATCCCCATTGAAAATCCACATTGATGAGGATCTGTGAACCGACGCAAAATATAAAAAATGTAAAAATAAGATAAGAAATATTATTAACTTAAGTTTAGATTGACTATTTGGTCAGATTAAAGAGTCCGACAAGAGAAAATCTTAAAGTCATATTTTTAATTCATTATATCATGTAGACCTATTTAGAGCAGTGAAACTTAATTTTTTTTGTCGGCAATAAGTTCATACATAACTTTTTCACTGTCCAAACGCATTATCAATTACTAACCTTCAGTAGTGTCAAAACTTGACAGATCAAATGGGCAGAAACCGACATTTTTGATGTCACGTTCGAACACTTTAACGAACCGTACGCTGCTAGTCCCATTTTGTCAGCCCGCCTGCCAGTTATTTTCATTCATATTTCCAAGTATCATTGTGAAGGAAAACGTCGTGAGGAAACCTCAATGTTTGAGGTGTTCAACTAACCCTGAGCTTAAAATTGCCAATCCGCGGTGGGGAATCCGCGTGGTTACTAGCCCATACTCTCTCCCTTCTCTGAAATGGCCTGTTCCTTGCAAGGGGATGTGTATATGCTACATAAAAAGTCCAAGTAGGTCAATTGTATGAACTAGTAACAGAGAACCAAAGTTATAGACATACTCGTACCTCAGAGAATTAGCGGGCTGAAGTGGCAGTGGGCTGCCATATCTCGCGAAGAACCGACAACCGTAGAAGTAAACGTGTTCTTGAGTGGAGACCGCGACTCGGCAAACGTAGTGGAGACGCCCTCTGACCAGGTGGGATGATGATCTGCGAAAAACTACTGGCAGATGCTGGAGGCGGCAAGCTGAAGATAGGGCGCTATAGTGCTCATTAGGGGAGGGCTATGACCAGCAGTGGACTACATAATATAGCCTGAAGAAGAAGAAGAAAAAGATGAATTAGTAAACAAAAAATTGTATACTTTTTTCACCACATTGTGGAATGAAAAGCTACTTCGTGGACTCGGTTACTTGTGAGAAATTTAGCTCCAGTTAGTTACAGTCTTTGCTCAAGTCCAATCTGACCATTACTCCTACCTCTCGATTTACATCAATCAGAAATCATTTATATATTTATTTCAACGTAAAAAATACATTCTATTAAATCTCAATGTAATAATTAGGTTGTGAATAACTTCAAAGTCAATGTTCATCTGTCAACAACAGATCAAGATAAGATAAGAATATTCTCTATTGTACACCAGGAAAAAACAAACAAAAAATAATTACAAAGAAACAGTACAATTGGCGGCCTTCTTGCTTAGAGCAATTTCTTCCAGACAACCTACGATGGAGAGTTGCTGAAGGAAAAGTGAGACGGGTAGTTGATGCAAATATGAATATTGATATACAATACTTATACTTAAAAATAATATACTTACATAAACCATAACATTACATATAGCAATTTATTTTAAACATACACAAAGTTTCATTATTTACAAGCTATAAAATTTATTTGTTAAAAAGACGTTATGATAAAACCTGGGCATGTGATGTGTTCACATACGAGTACTTCAGCGCTTAAATTAAATCGAGCATCCACCCGAATATCTTCTTCTGAAAGAAGGTCTGTGCTTTGCAATGGGACGTTCATATGCTGGATCTGTCATTATACGAGCAAATAAGAATGATTTAAACGAATTTAAGACTAGTTTGTGATTAAAACTATATCCTGATTTTATTTCAATACATACTAAAATGGTATAGGCTTCACCACCATCTATAAAACCATGTCCCAGGCACTACGGCGTCAGAGTGGTCCCTTCATCCATCTAGTGTGAGTGAAGACACCACTGGGCGCTGTATAAATCATCTGATTACGTAGATGCAAAAAAGGCAAATATATACTTAAATATCCTCAATAACGCATGCTTCAAATTCTGACCTTAAGTTGTATCATTTTAAGTACAGTAAGTAAAAGTAAAAAGATTTTTATTGCCACCAACAAAACCCTGGTTGAAAGTTTACATTTGGTTAACATACACATTTTTACGAACTAGTCTCAGCCAGGTAACAATAATTTATTGTTTCAATGGCACTTTTTATAATTCATATAAAACAGTGACAAATGATATACGCAGTTGGCAGGAAATGGCACAGTGCTCAGCGCGAGCCGTCAAACGTCGTGGATTTCGCGCCCTCCAACGCCGCTGATTTTCAGCACTTACCTAAACTAAAGCTAAAATACTTAAAACTAAACCTAAATAATACATGGGTAGATGACGCAAAACATTTTCCTATCACGACCTGTAGTAAATCGAATATTGTAATAAAACTGTGGTAAATGTACAAGGAGATTGCCGCAGGTACAAACTTGCCAAAATTACACTTGGCAACATAATATTTAACAATTTCTCGCCACTTTAAGTAGCGGCACCGCAGTCTTTCAGCCACCGGAAATAAGACCTAATGGAAGAAAGGTCAGCAAAGTGAGTTGTTAAGCAATTTTGTAACTAACGACCTAGAGAACAGAGTTCGAGAAGTAATGTAGAGTGACGATTGTATCTTAAGAACTAGTCCGTTGTCAAGTGCGAGTGTAACTTAGGCGGGTTTCGTCGTTAAAATGTGATAGCTTAGTTTGGGACTAGAACTAGTAATTGTATTAATAAAGCTCTTCACTGGATCAAAGCTTACTTCTTCTTCTTCAGGCTATATTAGTTCATTGCTGGACACAGCCCTCCCCTAATGAGCGCCATAGCACAATGTTGTGCCATCATTGGAGGGTAATGCCCATAATCCCCACGCTGGGCATGTGGGTTGGGGATCGCAGATTGGTGGAATTGTACTGCAGGGGGCGCTACTGCCCACCCCCCGATTGAAGCTTACTTATTATAAATAAACTTAGAGGCACCATTCGATATCTTAACGTAATTTAAAAAAAATATTTATACTTGCTACCGGCACTAGACTTTTGTGAACATTGCAACAAATTATAAATTAATAAATTGCAACTAAACCTAGTTGTAGTGTCAAGTAAAAAGGCATTAACTGTTTATATTTATAAAAAAAAAAAAAAAGGAAGCCCCAGGTCTTGGATGTTTGCATGTTTGTGATGTCGTTGTTTCTGGTTATCCTAGTGTGGGGCCAGAAGCAGTGTACGTGCCTGTATGTAAATGTTATGTTATATTTTGAATTTGATTCAACAGTTTGTGTTATATTACTTTAATTATATTTATTAGTGCAGTTTTTTAGTACAGTCTCATTATAATATATTACATTAATGATAAATTGAATGCCGGTACACATTACAAAAAAAAAACATTTTTTAGAAGGAAATCCATCACCGACTTTCGCGCAAAGTACGTAACAAATCAATATATCATGCTTTACGCTAGCGTAGTCTATAACTGGACACGCTTTCATCAAGGCACCCAACTTTCTGCTATTAGCTATCTTCATCCGCTACCTGCAGTCTGCCTCAGACACTCGATACAAAACTTAATAATTTATTGCATTCCACAAGTATATACAGATGACATAGCTAAAAATATGGATCTTTGTGGACCCTGTAGGGCACGCAATATTATAAATTTTAGAAGGCCTTTCTAAATGAGGCCTATGACAAACTCAATATACCTGCGCGATTGTGCCAAAAGTCAACTTTGTACCATGGCTGGCTACCACTGGCTGGAAATCAGCGCTTTGGGCAGATGCCCCTAGCAATGCTGAGTGAGAAACTGCCTTTTGCAGCACTAGAGATACCAGGCCACTCAGAAAGTTTAGCGAAAAAATGTTTTTATGTATAAGACACTGGCCTCTAGTAATTGTTTTAAAAACGTATATTATTTAAAAGTAAAAATACTACTTAAAACTGTTTTTATACGGATTTATGCTCGTTTATTACATTTTTACAATTTTCCAACGTTTCGGCACTTTTTCAGGTGCCGTGGTCCCGGATGACTGATGAAAAATACTACTTTTCAATTTTCAAATTTTCCTCCGCATTTATTTTGATAGCCAATCCAAATTTTCTTGTCTCATTAAAAAATGGATCTGCATCGAGAACATTTTCGTGCTATAATAATTTACGATTTAAAATGTGGCTTAAAACCTGATGAGTCATTTGATCGACTTCGAATTGCTTTTATGGATGAAGGACCTTCAAAAGCAACCATCTACCGCTGGTATAGCGAGTTCAAACGCGGTCGTCTTACTTTGGGGGATGAACAAAGGAGTGGTCGTGCTACGACGGCTGTCACCGAAAAAAGTGTGCAGGCAGTAAAAAAAATATTTCAAAAAAACAGACGAATTACGAACGAAGAGATTCAGCATATACTGCAGATTGGTTCAGGAAGTGTTTACTAGATTTTGCGCGAGCACCTTCGCGTAAGGAGAATAGTTTCCCGCTGGGTGCCGCACAACCTCACCGAAGCTCAGAAGCAGGCCCGTGTGGATTGGTGCGGTGATATGTTACAAAAATTTGATGCTGGCTCGTCACGGCGCATTTACGACATTGTCCTCCTGTCTTGTCGACAATCCTGGATTTATCAATATGATCCAGAAACAAAGCGTCAGTCAACAGTTTGGCTGCTTCAAAATGAAACAACGCCTACGAAAGTGAAGCGATCGAAGAGCGCAGGAAAAATTTTGATCGCTAGTTTCTTCACTTTGACGGGGTACCTAATTTCAATTCCACTTCGAAACTAAAGCAGCATCAATGCTGAATGGTATAGCAGAGAGAACAAGCGACCGAACACCGGGCTCCGCGGGGTCCTACTTCACCACGACAACGCGCCCGCGCACTCTGCGATCAAAACGAGGGACTTCCTGGACTCCACACCGGTCAGAGACTTGGGACACCCTCCTTACAGTACTGATTTGGCTCCGTGTGACTTCTTTTTATTCGCTAAAATTAAAAGTCAGCTCAAAGGGATACAGTTTTCATCGCCGGAAGACGCGCTAGCAGCGTTTGAGAAGGCCGTGGAAGAGGTGTCTGCGGAGGACTGAAAAAAATGTTTTGAAAGTTGGTTCAGACGCATGAAACTTTGTATAGAGGCTGGTGGAGAGTTCTTAGAAAAGATTTAATAAAAATATTTTTTTCTTAGAAGTTAGTTTTTTAGTTTCTCAAAACTTTCTGAGTGTCCCACGTACATCGCAACTTATGCGAGTAAAAAGTTTTTTATTATACGTTTTTTCCCTTTGTGTTTGTGTTTTAGATTTTCTGTCGTAACGTTGTACACAAATGTATATGTTTCTGATGCTAAAATAAATGGTTTCATTTCCTAAAACGAAAAAAAAACACGTTGAACCCTAAAACAGTACTGGTCGATAGAACGTGCAGCACTTTGCGGATTGTGTGTGATGGATACTCTATTTTGAAACCGAACCAAGCTGTGGAAATGAAAATATTTTGGAAACGGAAATTACCTTTTTTAGTTTCACGCTGTTTTACTAATAGTGTAACAATTATTGTAATCGGGATCACTACGAGAGACAGTCTAAAATTTAAAGCCTTGACAAAATAGCTAACCAATTTACTAGCGTAAGCAGTCTATACAACGTTATTTAAAATGGGTACAAACACATTAATTATGTTTCGTGTTTTACAACAATTTTTGTTTCGTCTATTTTTTTTTCAGTATTGTAGGGTACCGTACCTTAAAAGAAAAACGGATACCTTACAGTATGTCTTTGTTGTCAAAAGACTTTAAGTCGAAAGCGCGTGGAGGTATCGAGTCGAAATTAAAAATTGTAAACTCAGGTTTACAATCCCTTGAAGTAGAGAAAATATTAAACTTGTAAGTTAGCACGAAACAAAGTTACAGACGTTTATGCCGCAAAAAACGTATCAAGTATTGACACTCGAGGGAGTCAAAATTTATAGTGTACTTCCCGTTGACTAGATCTATGCAATTTGGAAATATCCTGTCCTATACTACAATATAAAAAAATATGTAACCTAAATTTATAAATTTACTACTAAATGATAGAAAAAATATATTCTTGAAATTTGGGAAAGCACGGAACAACTGCCAAACGCGATTCCAAAACTATCTATAATAAACCTACCTACAAATTTGTACGGACCCTCGGTGCGCGAATCCGTCTTGCACTTCTTCTTCTTCTTCAGACTATATTAGTTTATTGCTGGACATAGCCCTCCCCTAATGCACCTAAAGCGCCATAGCGAAAGGTTGTGCCATCATTGGGGGGTAATACCCATACCCCCACGCTGGGCATGTGGGTTAGGGATCGCAGTTTGGTAGAATTATACTGCAGGCAGCGCTGCTGCCCATCCCCCGGCTGGTGTCCCTTAGTCTCCTTTTACGACACCCGCGGGAAGAATTTGGGTTGGTGTTATTCTCTAGGCCGACACCACACAGCGTCTCTCACTTGGCCTATTCTTATTTTTCTGCGTCATAATTTTATTATGGTCTAAAAGGGGGGAGGTTTTTGCCCTGCAGTGGGACACCCACATTATGGACGCTAAATAAGTATAAAAAAAAATTATTGACTTCACCAGCCAAGGCTCGCTACCTCCACCAATCCAAAATTGGCCCCCGTGGTAGAGTATGTCCTCAGAGAATAGACCCGTGCCCCTCGGTGGGGACATACTGGGTTGACGATGATAATGATGATTAACTTCACGCTTTACGTATTATGCCCTCTACTTATGCCACAGTCTTGAATGCCTAATCTATTTTTAAAAACGGTTTTAAGACGTTTACAAGTTTTTCACGTTTATGTTTTGGCACTTTACATGCCCGTATACGGCGTACTTTGGAGTAATTCGCAGTACTTGCACTTGCGTGCTTTGTATCTTGATAGCTCTGAGGCACTTAGCTGCACTCCAGCGGGATTTTATTTCGAAAATGATATTGTAAACGCTATACGACCCCGTTTTAAAAGTAGAAGGCTTCGTCTGTCGCTGAAAGTGTTACTTACCTCTTTTTATGCTCCATTTTATGATCAAATGTGGCGAAACAAATTGCTTTTAGATAAATGTAGGAAATACATTACCTACTCTACCTTTTGGTAAGATAAAGGTTGATTTGCCTTACTGTTGTAAATTTGGCATATGTTGTATATAATATAGATATAGTATTGGCCTTTTTACATCTACGTAATGAGATGATTTATACAGCGTCCAGTGGCATCTTCACTCACACTAGATGGGTGACGGACAATATTGCGCAAACGGATCTGCCTGGATCGAAAAATAGTTTGAGGAGGAACCAAAATTATCTTCATTTCAGCTTTTTAGTACTTATCTTCTTGAAGCTAAGCTGGACAGAAACAGACAGAAACTGCAACAGTTCTCTGTTGACTGCAGAAATTACACCGTTATTTCTCAACGTAAGAGTACAGACGCCGCTGCTATCACTAAAACTGGTCTTTTATACAAAATTCAATTTGAACGACTTCGATTATATAACCGAATAAATTAATCAATGTATTGTTATGTTTTCTGAATATTCTGGGATTGGTGCATGTCGGCCTTAACCTCAGAATCACAATCAAAATAACGTACCGCCACCGGTGAGCGTGGCTTGGGAGTGTGCCTAGTGAGCCATATAAAATGTTCTACTAGGAGAGCATAAGGTCAAAGCTTTATCCCACTATCGGAATGCGGCATCTCACTTTACGCGGTAAAATAAAGCAAGATGGCGCTAGCCAATGATGGAATAACAATTGTATCGTGACGTTGTGCTCCTCTAGAAGTGAATCACAATCAGAATAACTTAATGCCTCCCGCGAACTTGGCTTGGGAGTGCCCTTGGTCCGCCGTTTAAAATGCTCTACTAGGAGAGCATAAGGTCAAGATAAAAGCTTTATCCTACTATCGGGATGCAGCATCTCGCTTTACGCGGTGAAATAAAGCAAGATAGCGCTATCTGATTATAAGATAAAAATTGTTTCGTGACGTCGTGCTCCCCTAGAAGCATGTTAGTTTCCAACTTGCTGTAGAACATTTCAACTGTGATTCCGGTGTTGCCTATGAATAGGAAATTCTAGAGTCCATGCTATTTACCCACGGGGCCGAGGCAAAGCGCCCGTTACTGACAAAAAATTGCCAATACCTAGATTGCCAATACCAGAAATTGCAACCGAATCTGACCAGGTCAGGAATGCTTCGTTTTGATCTGTCTATAGGGTTGGGGCGTAATTGAATGTCAGTTCTTTTAGCTGGGAAATACTCGTAAGTCCGGTTTTGCTTAATTTAGTTTGGTGATTAGATTAGATTAATACTTTTTATTGCACATCATAAATTTTGAGAGTACACAAAAAAACTTAACTATGTATGCAATCTCTTCAAAACAACCTTAGAATAGATACCTAGTATTGAAAAATTAAGAGTGTAGGTAGGTGTACACAAAATATTATAATAATTTATTTTATGTAGACCTATCTATATCCTTATATAATTAGGATATAGATAGGTACATAGACAGTCATTACTTAAAAAATATAGTACTTTGATATTATTATTAAAATTCTTTATTGGACAAAATAATTGGATAACATAGGCGAGCTTAATGCTACTTAGCATTATCTACCAGCTAACCTAAGTTTTGGAGACACGATTTGCAGGTAGTGCAATATTAAACAATATAAAATTTACTAATTAATATCTCTTAAAATCAATTTAGGGGCAAAAAATTCCACCCATGCCGGAATTCGAACCCGCGACCTCTGGGTATCGGTGCCAGCGCTCTTTCCAACTGAGCTAATGGGCGTTAGCTCATAAAGAGTTCGTTAGCTAAAAATAAAAATAGTATAATCAATATCTGTCAAATTTCCGACTATAATGTAAGACTCGGGATATTATGACGTTACGTTTATAGTATGGCATAAATGGTTCTTAATTTGTGAATATTTTTGTATGGTAGATTTTATCCAAATTAATTAATTTAGCCGATTTTTTTTTATTCCTTAGGTTCTCGGCAATAGGTCCTGAAAATATTCAGATGTTTGGTCTGATGTTTGATATTTTTTAATTTTATTACTCGTTTATTTTACTAATAAATATAATAAATAAATATAAATATTAATGGACATACTACACAGATCTTGTTAGCCCTATACTAAGTACAACTAAATGACTTGTGTTATAGGTGCTAACTCGACGATAGATTTCATACTATAAATAGATAACCCGAGACAAACTAGAAAAGTTCGTTCCCCAGTTTGACCCGGCCGGGGATCGAACCCGAGACCTTCGGTTTTACAGTCGGCGTGCCAAACCGCAATGCATTATTATTGCATATAGTACGTACAATGTATTATTATCTAAAAAAAACCGCTAAATAGTCACGCTCTCTCTACAAATGTACGCTCTGATCCCAATGTAATTGTAAACTTATAATTTGTGTTACTGCATAGAGCCTCTTAAGACTTGTAAGCCGGCAAACCATCTTGGGAAATAAAACGTCCTACTAAACTCCGTTTAAAACGGCAAAGCTACTAACACTGAAAGGGCATTCCTTATTCAACGCCGCTCGAGCTCCGCAGACGGCCCCAGCTAACTGAAAACGAAAAAAAAGTCTAAAATATTTTACACAGCACAGTAAAATAAGCAATAAAAGAGATTTAAATTCTTCACAACCAGCCGCATACAGCGTTCGGAGCTCATAAACAAGAGATAAAACACTCCGTTTTAGGGTCCCGTACGCAAAAAGTGCCGAACTAGAACCTATTACTAAGCGAAAGTCACTAATGCCATTGTAGGTGATAAAAAACAAAAAATATTCTTTGTTGTACACCAGAGCACGTATTATAAATCACGTAAAGTTACAGAGTACAATATTTTAATACTTTTTGCAAAAAAAAGTTTTTTCCAGACAACCTTGTGACAGAAAGTTGCAGAAGGAAATAAGTGGGTAGCCGTATATATAATCGCAAGTCAAAATCTCAAAAAGTTAACCCACAAGCGAACGATTTCCGGGGCTGGGGTCAATACATGAAATTGATACAGAATTTATATATTAAGTCTACGGGTCTAATGGCAATTATTTATAAGGTTAAACGTAATTACCTTATTTTCCGACGTTTTGGCAGCATTACAGTTGCCGTGGTCTCGGGTAATTACGTTTTACCTAATAAATAATCGCGATTAGACCCGCTTAATATTATGTTTGGGTAACACTGTATGAGTATCGCGAATCATCAAGAAATACTATTTCTACAGAACTTTTGTTAAAATAACGTTTCGAGAAAAAAACTATATTATCTCTTGATCTCTATAAAAAACAAAAACTTTGGCCTTTGCATCTACGCTGCGTAACGAAATGACTATACAGGGTCCAGTGGTACCTTCACTCACATTAGATGGATAAAGGGATAACTTGGATGTAGCAGTACCTGGGACATTGGTTTTTAAATGTAGTAGGCTTGCTCAGTACCTATACCATCTTGACAGCTTGGTCGGCCTATCCCACATAAAGGGAAACTTTCCACCAGGCAGATTATATACCCGAGGACGGTCGGTCCGACTACTGCTCCTTGGACGTTTTATTTATGGTATATTGTTATCTACGAAACGGGCCTAATCGCGATTATTTATAAGGTAAAACGTAATTAGCTTATTTCCCGACGTTTCGGCAGCGTTACAGTTGCCGTGGTCACGAGTAGACTGAAGTGGCGAGTACAGTCAATAATTGTGGGTAGTCACTTTTTATTTATCGCAACTGGCTGACACACAGCAATCACTATGCCCGCAGACAGGTATAGTGATACCCACAAACAGGTATTGCAGGAATACCGGAGTAAATAATGCACGTACAGAGTTTACCTGAGCCCGCCGCAAAGTCATAATTTTCGAGTTATCTTCAAACCATTTTTTTTGGTGATTGCTACGAGGTGATAAGGAACCTTATTGTGCAAGTCTGACTTGCACTTGGCAGGTTTTTACTCAAAGAGCGAAGATCTGTTCGGGCCATGACCACATTATAGGCCTATTACTTTTAGCTAATGATTTGGGAGCATTTAATTCCTCTGTGGGATAGGATAGGCGGTAACTATCTATCTTACCACTATTACCTTCACATCACATCACAAACATGTAAACATCCAAGACCTGGGTGTTTTTTTGTCCCGGGTTCGAGCCCGGGACCTCTTGCATGGTAGGCAGATGGGCTACCGCTGCGCCGCAGAGGTAATCGATGAATTGAATAAAAAACAATGACTTGCAAGTGCGACATTTTATATTTTAAGACTTAAGTAAACCAGATTTATAAGGACTACAGTCATTGTTTTTGATTAAAACTGTTAGTCTGTGCACCAGAAAAGTACGGTCTTAAAAAGAAACGGCCACCGTTTCGGGAAATGCAATAAATATAAACACTAATCTACTTTAACTGGCGAGATAGAGAAGATCGTGTTCTGTGTGAGTCAAGGACTTAAGTCTCGCATTACTTAGATGGCCACTCAGCTAATGAACATCTGAATAGACCGTCTTGAATGTCACTCGATTCCAGATGGTGTGATGGATCACTAGGAAATGGAGTGAAAGTACTGGAAATGGAGTAAGGACCCAACTCAGCAGCTGTGTAAGCGATTGAAAGTGCTTCCTCCCTTCTTTCTCTCAACTGCCAAAGTACTTGTTTGGTAAAGTCAGCCAGTATACCTATCTATGAAAATAAGTATTATGTATGTCAGGAAAATATTAGCAACTTAAAAACTGCAAGTAACCAACACAATGTAAATAATAGAAATAAACATAAACTTTTGATCCAAAGATTTAGGCTGACAACGGTTAATACATTATTCATGGGGCATTGTATACGTTTCTATAATAAAATCTCTGAAGATATATTAAGTTTGGCAGAAACGCGGTTCAAAAAATGTGTAAAAGACACTTTGTGCCAAAAAAGCTAATATAATATTAAGGATTATTTAGATAACAATTATGTCAGGAATTAAAGCATGTAATATGCATGAGTTTTGTAAAAATTATGTAAACTCTGTTAATTAAGGACTTTGAAATGACTAAGTTTGGAGTAGTTTTGTCTAAAAACCTATTTAGAGGCTAAAAATTCGACCCATGCCGGGATTCGAACCCGCGACCTAGATAGGTTTTTAAAATTGTCCTTAGCACGGGTTAGTGCATTAAAATTATAAATAGTAAAGTAATTTTGTCTATTTTTTCTCCAAAATATTCTAGATTTTGAAATGGACACCTAGTTTGAATTGTTACGTTCATTAAGCCGCTACTTTAAAAGAAACCTTTTCATTTCATTCGTTTAATAATGCCATTTGGAGAATTTATAAAATACTTAATGTGCGTGGTTAAGTCCAAAGGTCGATTTCTGGATTGAGAACTACACTTACACACTTAGTAAATACTTAAGTGACGTTCTGTCCCTTTCTTTTCTGAGAAATTCGGAGAGACAGCACTACAGTGAACTATTTACTTAGCGACGTTTTCAATTCTGAAACTGACTTTAATGGACTAACAATGGACTAGTGCAACTAATGAAGAAAAAATCAAGGCTTATTTTACAGATCGTGTCTACCAAATATGCTACTCTCAATCATGCCTATAGTGATTTTTAGGACCCTCGACAAAGAACCTAAGAAGACGAACATTCAACTAGATAGTGTAACTCCCTGGGGTCCCTTATGAATTGTTTTTTTGTGCTCAATCAATGTGTTGTTGATCTTCGTATTTATTCACTTTCATTAATATTTAATGAAATGTTTACGTCTCGGGACATAAATTTTTTCGTTGAGTATAATTTCTACAAACTTTGGGTTAGTAACAGTTCATTATATCCGAATCAAGTGCTTAATAATTCATTGAGAAATTGCAAACATTGTTTCACATTTCAAATCGTTTCCCATTATTGAACACATGTTTCATAGAAACTGTGTAAATGTTATCAAATATGGTTCAGAAGGTACATTCGTTTGCTTATTGACCTTTAGGGCTGAAACGTCATAGCTGTTACTTGGTTATGTAACAAGGTTCTATTTCAATTCAATATTGCTTTCAATTCCATGGCAACGTAAAAACAAAGTAAAAATTGGTCTGGTGAGCTCCACGCTAGGTAAATTCTGTATTGTGATAGTATTATTTCACGAACGACTTCAATGCAAATGTCGCATAAATGACTCTTACATAATTACTGGTGACTCATGCATTGGGAAGACGGCCGGTGGACCAGGGCAGTATCAGAGTGGTGGCCAAGGGAGGGAAAGAGGTTGGTAGGCAGACCACCGACACGATGGTCAGACGACATCGTGAGGGTTGCGGGTCAGAGATGGATCAGATTGGCACAGGACCGTGAAGAATGGCGCAATAAAAAGGAGGCCTATGCCCAGCATTGGGTTAATGTGGGCTGATTATAGATAGAAATAGACTCACCGGCATCAGTGAAATTTCGAACCTCTTTACAATACTCTCTGTAAAATTCTTTTTTCTAATATACTTACTCGTGCTAAGGACAATTTTAAAAACCTATTTAGGGGCTTAATATTCCACCCATGCCGGGATTCGAACCCCATTCTTAAATAAAAGAAATATATAGTCATGGACATATTACACAGATCTCGTTAGCCCTATACTAAGTACAACTAAATGACTTGTGTTATAGGTGCTAACTCGATGATAGATGAAATAAATACATAGATAACCTCCAAGACCCGAGAAAAACTAGAAAAGTTCGTTTCCTAGTTTGCCCCGGCCGGGGATCGAACTCGAGACCTTCGGTTTTACAGTCAGCTTGCAAAACCGCTGCTCCACCGAAGCCGTCTGTTAAAGTTTTATTTTATCCACTGTACCTGGACACTCAATAATTGTAATTTATAACCCCCACTTAAGAGGGGCGGATACGTCGTCGATTGGCGGTCAATCGTCAATTTGACGTCTCCTAATCGCCCGAAATGACCGCCATCCATAAGAACACCAACGACTTTGCCATCGGTATTAGGTCGTGAATCAATTCGCAGATAATTCCATTTACTATTACGACCCACGGGATGAGTCACAAAATTCGGGACAAAGAAATTTATGTGCACGTCAAAGCACCGCCGTTTTATACCACCGGTCGTGGGGAATGGAAGATTGGCTATTTTAAAAGCAATTTTATCGAGTCGCTACCAAGGATACATTGGGATTGGTGAGGCTTCTCTTTTGGTTAGGCCATAAAATTGTAACAAAATCTGGAAGCCTTAAAATCAGTTTCGGGCAGGAATGTTATTTTAAGGTCGTGGCCTCTCTTGAATAGATTTCGTAACACGATTATTGTTAACTGGTTAATTAGTTATATTCTGTTTAAAGCACTAGCCCGTGCTAAGGACAATTTTAAAAAGTCACCTATTAGCTCAGTTGAAAGAGCGCTGGCACGGATGGCCAGAGGTCGCGGGTTCGGATCCCGGCATGGGTGGAATTTTTAGCCTCTACTGAATCACTCTACTCCTCTCTCTATTTAGTAGAGTAGAAACTCTACTACTGAATTGGTTAATTAGTTGCTACACACGGCTCCGTTCACGAAGAAATGTTGATAGATAGATAGATAAATAACACTTCATTGTACATAAAATGGGAATTTCACAGATATTCCTTAAACTAAGAGTACAGACGGCGGCCTTATCACTAAAAGTGACCTCCTCCAGACAGCATTTGGATGGCCTAGACATGTATTTTTCCAGGACAAGTAGAACCTAGTCTATGTGCTATTCCAGTCTATAATCAACCTCTGTGCAGAATTTTATCCCAATCGGTTCAGCCATTATGGCGAGTAATAAGTATCCATACATACATACGAACATTAAAATTTATAATATTAAGTAAGATGTGAGGAAAAGGGATGAAAATTTAATTTAAGGTAAGGTAATTCACTATAAGTACTAGTATTTCTGAATGATTCGCGATACCCATACATAGTTATATATTAAACGGGTCTATATTGTCATTATTATTATTATTCGTCATCGTCACCGTCAGGCTATACTAGTCCACTGCTGGACATAGCCGTCCCCTTGTAATGGTCTTTCGGGGAATAAGGAAATTTTTGCTTCCGAAAAGGTCAGCGGAGGCCATTCAGTCTCAACTATACCGTGCCACCCAGGGACGTAGGTGGGAGAATAGAAATCACATCTTAGTTGTAGTGTGTCCTCGTATATTGTATGAAGTGAACATAAATAACATTGTGCATTTGCTTATATTCTATGATAAGTGCTGGCTAAACATAAAGTGCAAGTTATTGTAATAATGAGGCTACACGCCTACTACAACCTAAAGAGCGCCACGTTGTGCTCTCATAGGGGGTAGTGCCCATAATCCCCACGCTGGGCATGCGAGTTGGGGATCACAGTTCGGTGGAATTGTACTGCAGGGGGCGCTGCTGCCCACCCCCCGGTTTGTGTCCCTTAGTCGCCTTTTACGCCACCCGCGGGAAGAATTGGGTTGGTGCTATTCTCTAGGCCGACACCACACAGCAGATTTTTATTCTTCTTCTTCTTCTTTTCGTGTCAGCGATTCGACCAGTTTATATTTTTCCTGCCCAATAGTTGTCTACTGCAATTGCAGCAGCGTTGGCCTCTGTTAGGTCCTCCAAAGTGCAGGTGTGAGGGCAAAATGGACATTGGAGCAGGTGCACCATGGATTGCGATGAGGCTCCACAATCACATATCTCCTCCGTTGGTGCAATATAACCCCACCTGCTTAGATTTTGTCTGCAGCGACCTACTTGGGTCCGGAGTCGGTTGAGTGACTGCCACGTAGACCATTGCAGATCGGAACCCGTTGGGAGCCTCTCTTGGGGGTTTACTAAGGCTGTGGGTACGGGATGTTTTAATTTCCACCGCACCACCCTTTCCTCAGCTGGGCATTTTTCTAAGGCCTGTGTGCTTTTATTATTATTATTATAGCAGATTTTTATTATTATTATTAGTTTCTAAAAATAGTCATCACAGTTGTTAAGATTTCTCATGTTCACTTTTAGATAAAAACCTATTAAAAAACAACTTATAATTTTTATTCCATTGGTGGCACCCCGAACCACCTTAAAATATGTCGTTACATTGATTCATCTTAACTGTGAGTATGACGTGTTTGCGCAACCGAGGTTCTCGGTTTATTTAATAATTATTTTTTATTACACTTGGAAAGTAGTGTTGTTTTGATCTGATTATTGGGTGGAAAATGCTTTTTCCCTCCCTAGAGAGGGAAAAACTCATTCAAATTACTTCCCACCTAAGGGCCGGAAGGAACTTTAAAAATAGAACTACTGTCAGCTGTGAAGAGTTTTATGTAAAAAAAAGAGTTTCTAAACAGCCAGTGTGAACCTAGGGCAAATTTCTTTAAGCGGAATAAGCCGCAGCAATTACGCGACGAGTTATGTACCTATCTGTGACGGAATTCACAAAAATAGGTAATAATCTTTTATGCTAAGATTTGAATATTAAAAATGAGTTTTTCCTCATATTCGAAATGAAAAGTAGAGTGTTTAACACGGGTAAAATAATCAATTCCTACTCGGACTATAGCCGTCCGAATAGGAATAGTCCGAGTCTAAATACCTCGGGAATTGATTCTTTCGACCCTCGTTCAACAATCTACTACTAGTTTGCGCCCCTATGCGCCTTAAAGCATAGTAGTGGTCATGAATGTCGGCTGACCACGTTCTACATGCGCTGTCTTGGCAACATTTAAAAATAATAATATAGCAATAAATATTCATGGGCATCTTACACAGATCTCGTTAGCCCTATACTAAGTACAACTAAATGACTTGTGTTATAGGTGCTAACTCGACGATAGATTTAATACTATAAATACATCCAAGACCCAAGACAAACTATAAAAGTTCGTTTCCTAGTTTGACCCGGCTGGGGATTGAACCCGAGACCGTCGGTTTTTGCAGTCAGCGTGCCACCAAGGCCGACTTTAGACATAACTGGCACGTATAACTAGAAGGTGCTATTCCTACAGTACCTTCATGATCCAAGAAATTACAAGCATCAAAGAAGGGAGATAAAAAATATAGATTTTATGCCACGTTGTAAACTCAACTTAGGCCATTTTTCTTTTACGCTACATCGTATTTCAGTTTAGTGACGTCGTTCTGTAATTCATTGATATCTTGCCGGGCAGTCGTTAATTTTTAACTATTTTCTCAATTGCTATCTATTATCTTTTCGCTTACATAAATGCTATCTATCATGTCTGGTATGTATTCGGTTTCAACTCTGTATGTATTCGATTTAAACCATGTATGTCCCCACTGCTGGGACACGGGTCTCTTCCTGCATCGCAGGAAGGTTAAGCCATATTCCACCACAAAGGGCAAGTCCGGGTTGGTGAAGGTTTGAAAGATAGACGGTTTCTTCTATACAGAAGAAACCGTCTATCTTTTAAAAATACTTTTTTACTGGTAGGTGTGATGATTAATAAAAAGAACCACGCTCTTAAATATTGATAATAGCTGTCAAAAGAATATACGAATATTTCTAACCACGTCTAAATGTTCGAAAGATTATTACATCTAGACAGCTTCAAAGCCTATTACGACCCTTCTTCAACGCACGCAGTCTGCATAATCACACCGGCTTAAACACAAACGGATTCCACAATATCACTTCCGTTCCAAAGAATGCCGACTTACGGGTATGTTTATTACAGACTCGAACGTTTAAGGGCTTAACATGACTTCTCGAGTTCGAAACAGGGCTTTAACACTTCCATATCTTTAGCGCCGGCGAATGTTTGACTAAGTTTTTATTGTTGGCAACAGGCTTAGCATACTCAGGAGTCCCCGCGAGCGGTATATCTCCAAACATTGTGATATGAAGTTTAGTGAATTTCTCGGCAGAATGCTTTTTATAGGCTGTTATGTACACTCGGCTTGCGGGCTTAAGGCTTTTATGGGGTGCTCATAAAAATGATAGATCGTCGAACAGATCTCGCTGGCTGAGATGCCAGTGTTAGCGTATACACTGACGAAGTGATATATACGTTTCAATAAGAATAAAAGTCTTTCTTATTTATAATATCCGTATCTCCACGTCAAGAGTTGACTAGAAGAGATTTATAATGAAACTAGCTGACCCAGCGAACTTCGTACCGCCTAACAGTCGATTCTTTATTTTTATTTTTTTCCCTCCATAAGAACCAGCCTCGTACTTCAAGGAATATTCCAAAAAAAGAATTAGCAAATCGGTTCAGCTGCTCCCAAGATTTGCGCTTACCAACACAGTCTGGGATTCATTTTTATATTATAAAAGATAAGCTCGCTACCTAGACTTTTTTATTTTATAATTTTGTGTCGTCTTTATGATTTTTATTGTAAAAAGTATAATAAGTATAGTTTTCTATGAACCAAATAGGTACACAGTTATGCATTTTAACAGTTGTCTCTACATTAAGCATGTAGCTTGTTTAGTGGCAATATTGCTTTCAATTCCATTGCTTCAATCTCATTGAGACGTAGGGCGATACTACACGCTTCAATTTCAATTCAATGTTGTTATTAATTTCATCATCATTTGACACCCACTTCATCACATATGCCTCCCTAGTTTTTCTAGGTTTCCGATCTTGTGCCGTCAGCATCCAGCGACTCCCCGCCACCGAAAATAGTACATCTGGCGACTAGTTTCGGTGGCGGGGAGTCCCCTCTAAGTGATCTGGCCCGTGGTCGCCAGGTCAGAACATTTTCACCCCAACAGCCATCAGTTTTTCGTGCTACGTGCCGCGCCCACCCCTCTTGATAATATTCAAAATATCTATGGCATCGAAACGTCTAAATACATCTCAATGCAATTGAGGAATTTCATTGGAAACTGTCATTTGGCGAAAGTGTTGAATGCGATTGACGCGTAAAATAATGACGTCCAATGCTTTTCAATGCCATTGCTTCAGTATTATTGAACCGTGTGCCTAATATTACCCTTGTCTTTTTATACGAATATGCTTTCAATTTTGTTGCTTATACAATATTTTTTTCATAAGTGTTTAATTAATAATTAATACTAAAACTAGTTAACATTTCTTCTTCTTTATACTATTTTTATTTTTAATGCACTAACCCGTGCTAAGGACAAATTTAAAAACCTATTTAGAGGCTAAAAATTTCACCCATGCCAAGATTCGAACCCGCAACCTCTGGCTATCCGTGCCAGCGCTCTACCAATTGAGCCAATGGGCGACTCACGGCATCAGTGAAATTTCGAACCTCTTTACACTATTCTCTGTATTACGTACAGGCAGCGACATTTGGCTTAAGCAAATTGCATCACTTACAGCCCCGACTACCTACTTTGCAGTTAGGTTTTACATCTACAGATTTTACAGATTCATTAAGTTACAGTTATTGTGTTGATCTGAGTTGTGTTGTCTTTGATCTCCACTGTATATTTCACTATTTTAACACTGTAGTTATTAATGTTATGATAGATTTAAGCGTCTTAGAGCCAAATTTATGGAGCACTCTTACCTTCAGAGGAAATTGGCGGCAACCGATTTTTGGATTACCCTTGAATGTTTATATCAAGTTCCTTTTCAGAACAAAACGCAACTTGACAGTGCCCTCAATAGCTAACTCAAAAGTTAGAGTACTTAATTAATACAACACTATATATTATCGTCGTCGTCAGGCTATACCAGGCCGGGTTCGAATCCCGGCTGGAAACAAAAAAAAAACTGTCCAGGGCCCCGATTCTACTCAACAACATTACAGTTCTCAAGGAGTTCATCGGTAGTCCAATTACAAGGTTTTACGCTAGCGGTATTCCACTAAGCACAAATGTTCCATTTAACGACCAATGAACGACATGACAGGTACCGTAGAGCTACATGGAGCCACTTTCGTATGCTCTTACAAAATTACAGTTCCTTGGTAACAGTCTGGCTGTCAAATCCGTATGCTACTCCTTATTTGACGTTTCATTGAGCTATATAACTGCATGACAGCTACCTGACAGCTGCAATATTAGTATCTTTGAACAACAGTAGCTTTTTCGGTATGATTGCTCACTGGCAGTTGTGACGAAGAAGGCTAAAAAGTATTTTTTTAATAAAATTTATACTTCTTCACTCGGTTTATGATAGCGATTATCACAAATAGTCAACAGGGCGAAGCGCAGAGTACAAGAGCGCCGAAATAGACGTCGGTTTCACGCGTTTCGGCAATCGTTCCAACAATCAGAGTTCACAAAAACCTTCCGTGTTTCCAAACATGGGTTGAGGCATTTGGCGGACGAATTAATCCCATTGATACCCCAGGAGCAGAGGCAAGTCGGGATATCCCCTATAATAAAGGTATGTTACATGAGTTCAATATAAATAGTTTGAGGTGGTCGTCTCTTGGATTACTTTTTAGTAAGTTAGGTATAATCTTTCTTCTACGGACATTCATCGCCGTCTTTTCTTGTGACAGGCTTATATCAGGCCCTAGTAGGGCAGTGTCCTTCACAGTGTCAAGGTATTAGAATAAAAACATAATACTTACTTACCTACTAGATTTCTGTGGTATGCAAAAGACCTATTTTGTAATTATGTACCTACCTAATGTCGGGACAGATAAGTAAAAAATGTGTAACTTGACACTGAAACATGTGAGTGGCACTGTTAGTTAGTTAGACCTGAGATTTCCGCACTTAGCCTCATAGTTGGGCCATTGTACGTAGCAAGCGCTGAGGTACGTTAACACTTCAGACACTAGAGTTTCCTTACGATGCATTTTTTTCTTTTTTTTTTTTTTTGTTTTTTTTTTTTTTTTTTTTTTTTTTTTTTTTTTTTTTTTTTTTTTTTTTTTGTTTTTTTTTTTTTTTTTTTTTTTTTTTTTTTTTTTTTTTTTTTTTTCGCCTGGCAACCCAAGCCACCAGTTGTCATTTCAAACAGCTGTTGTAATTTTAATAAATTAAATTAGTAAAACCCTGTAATATTTAAGTATTAATAGTGTTAAATGTTAAATAAGTGACGATCAAAACATACAAGTGTTATTCAAGTGTTTACCTGAGTAGTTCACTTGATCGACGAAACAGATAAACGGCGACAAACAACCGTTACTGGATGTAAACATTGGATGAAACGAACATTTTTAAGGGGAGTATATTGTTCTTATGGGACATTTATTACATTTGAACGTGTTTACTTCTTATTACATACAAATTACACGCAATAGAATTAGTAGAACGAGTTTCAATATACTTGAGTGGCAAACATTTGAAAAATTTGCACTAATCTTGATCAACCCTCTATTTGAAAAGTATAATCAAAGTAATAGATTTAGATTAAATTTAACGTATAAACATAATAACTGAGTTAGTTGCATATCCCACAACTGTACAAAGGCATCTACTGTGTGTTTCTTCTGGAAATACTGACGTTTTTCCCCCGGTTACATTTCAGTAATCACACTACAATGATGACGCGTAAGAACACCGCGCGTGATAACGAGCAGCGCTTGAAGACAGCGCTACTGGAACTTCAAGCAACGAAACAGCAATGCCAGCAGCTATTAGACGAGCGGGAGGAGAGTGAGTTCGAGGTTCAAAGAATTGTGGAAAAGAACACCAAACTTAAAAATGATCTTGCTGAACTGGACATCATCTGCGAGGACCTCCGTGGACAACGGGATGAACTCCAAAAAATGGTTCATAAATATGATCAGTGCCGTGATACCCACGAAATAGCCCTTCAGCGCATAAAGCTACTGGAATATCAGCTTTCTGAAGCGCATAAAGAACTCAGTGTGCTACATCAACAAAACCACGACAGAGAAAGTGAAAATATATCATGTCTGTACAATGACTTAATAAGCAACAATAGCACTAGTTGTCTTTCCTCACAAACTGAATCCTCCCAACCCAAAGTGCCACTTCAAGGTTCCAACAAAATAAAACAGTACATTCGTACAAAAAGACATATTAAACGCATCAATAAAGCCTTGAAAACCAATAACCAGATTATGAAGTACATGGGTATTAAAAAACTTAATATTAGTCTTCAGAAGGACCTACTGGGCAACACAATGGAACATCAAGTAATAACAAGTGAATATGAGGAAAAAATTCAGGATCTTCACTCCCACATCCATAGTTTAGAGAAATCACTCAGTGACTTAGGCAAGCAGTACACTGAGGCACAAGAGGAAATGGAGGCATATGCAGCAGAACTAACAGCCTTAGGTACATATAACATGGATCGATTTCAGTCGCTAAGCAACAAAATATCAGCGGGTTCTTCATGTGCATCTTGTAAAATTCTACAAGATCAGCCACCAGCATCAACATCATGCCTCACCACACGACTGCATGGCCCCACTGAGGATACAAGTCCAGCTGCGTTGCGTCTACCTCCAAGCACTACTGAGATAACTCACAGCCAGCCTGAATCAACCACCATTAGCATGACTGGCCCGGCAGTAAAACAAGAAAGGAGGACTGTAATCTTCTCTGATAAGATAGGTGCAGGGTTAGGTCCTTTATTGAATGACAGGCTGACACAAAATGTGCTGAATAAATGCTATCCCCATTCAAGTTTTACTGACATTGTTAAAGAGCTGTTCAAAAGCCCAATACAGAACGACACAACCTACATTTTATTAGTAGGAAATAGCCAAGGTGTTAAAAAGACTGATATAAACAATATATTTGAATTATATGGTCAAGCTAAAGATGTCCAACTGTGGATGGGAAAATTAGTGTTTTGCGCTTTCCCATATTCTCAGTCCCTGTCAGCAAAAGAAAATAATGACATCCATAGCTTGAACATACACATTCACCATTTGACATGTCGTCATAGTGACATATCATTTTTTGATCTTAACAAATTTGTTAAGAATTACTTTTTGACGCGAGATACTGTGTACCTCACGAAAAATAGTCGACGTAAGTTAGCTACTTTGTTAGCTTACAATATTTTTGACTCTGTGGTTATAGGAATTATAACACAACCTGATAGGAATGACAACCGTGTTACTAGTATTAGTAATAATTCAACAGCGGGCTCAAACACACAGTCAATGGCTTTAAACTGCCATCGCAGACAAAGGAAAACCCTAAGTTAGGTATCAATTTAGTTGCACAAAATATACAGGGTTTTTCCGGCAAAGACAATTTAATTGAACTATTTTTAGCAGATTTCAATGTAGATATTTTGTGTTTAACAGAACATTGGCTGAAACATTCTGAAATGTCATTTACTTTAAAAGACTATTTAGCAGCAAGCACTTTTAACCGACAACACTCAATAAGAGGAGGTTCAATGATCTTTGTCAAAAGTAGTTTGAAAATTAAAGAAAGAAAAGATATTGTCAGTCTATCTGTTGAACGTTTAATTGAGATATCGTGTGTGGAATTGGATAGGTATATAGTAATGTGTGTTTATAGGCCGCCACAATCAAATTATAATGAATTTGAATTACTTATGGAGGATGCCTTAAAACGCCTATTCAGTACTACGAAGAGCATAGTGGTGTGTGGGGACTTCAATATAGATTTCTTAGTTCAAGGTCCACTTAAAACTAAACTCGCAAGCCTTTTCAGGTCATATAATTTAGATAATTTATTTACAGAACCCACTAGGACAACTGCTACTAGCGCTACCTGCATAGATAATGTCTTTTGCAATTGTGAATATTTAGAAAAAGAAGTCATACACAAATTACAGTCGGACCATAGCGGGCTATGGGTAGTCCTACCGTCAGTACTGGAAGCAAAAAAATGCAATGAATTAAATTGTAGGCCAATAACAGAGAAAAAAATTGAATTATTTAAAAAAAATATAAACATAAAGTTAAATTCGTTGAATTTCGATAGCAATGATCCGAATACGTTATATCAAGTATTGTTTTCAACCATATCAAAAGAATTTGAACATGTTTTTAACGTAAAAAAAATTACAGAGTTAAAAAGCGGGTTTTCAGAATGGGCAACGCCAGGTATATATAGAAGTAGGAAAAGGCTTTATGAATTGTATGAAGAAAAACAATTCAATCACAATCCGACGTTCAAAGAGTACGTAAAAAAATATTCAAAAACTTTTAGACAAACTTGTTTAACAGCCAAATCGATAAGTATAAGTAAAAAAATTATGGCGTCTACTAATAAAATAAAAACAGTCTGGCAAGTAATTAACAAAGAAACAGGTAAAACGAGACCTAAGGACCAGGGATTTGCGTTGAAGATCGAAGGTAAGTTAGTTAATTCGAAGAAGGACATAGCAGAAATATTTCAAACTTTTTTTAAAAACATGCCACTGCATATAACGGCTAGCTTAAATTCTTCCTCCCAATTAGCCGATACCTTACTTTTGGAAAGTACAAATCCATGTAAAGTTGACTTCCAATTCTCCCATATAACTACCTTAACTATTGTCAAAACATTTAAAGAGTTAAACTTAAAAAAGACTGAAGATTTGTGGGGGTTATCGGTTAAATTAATATCCACTATAATCAATATTCTAGCACCTTACCTTGCTTTGATTTTTAATAAATGTGTTGACCAGGGAACCTTTCCTAATCTATTAAAGTTAAGTAAAATCGTACCCTTGTTTAAATCTGGTGATAGTGAAGATCCAAATAATTTCAGACCTATAGCAATACTGCCGGTGCTAAGTAAAGTTTTTGAGAAAGTAATATTACATCAATTGCAAACTCATTTTAGTATAAATAAGCTCTTCCATAAGAAACAGTTCGGGTTTACAAAAGGCCGCTCAACGACGGAAGCAGGCATAGCGTTAGTAAAGCATATCTTTGAGGCGTGGGAGGAGTCGCAGGATGCCATTGGGGTTTTCTGTGACCTTTCTAAGGCGTTTGACTGCGTTGACCACGAAACACTTCTCATAAAATTGCACCGATATGGTTTAAGTAATAAATCACTAAGTCTTCTTCGATCTTACTTAACAGACAGAACTGTAAAGGTTGATATTAATAGAGTTAAATCCTCGGGTTCTGATGTAAAAGTAGGAGTCCCTCAAGGTTCTATACTGGGTCCGTTCCTTTTTTTGGTATATATAAATGATTTGCCCTACCTAGTAGAAAAGCTTTCGCAGATAGTGTTGTTTGCAGATGATACTTCCTTAATTTTTAAAGTAAAGAGAGGTATAAGTAATGTAGACGATGTAAACAATGCTTTATCTACTATTCTAAACTGGTTCACTATAAACAATCTGATGCTAAATGCAAAAAAGACAAAATGCATCAAATTCTCACTACCCAATGTTAAAAATGTTGACACGAGTTTAAAAATATCTGGTGAGAGGCTAGAGCTGGTAGAGTCCACGCTTTTTTTAGGCATAACGATAGACTCAAAACTGCAATGGGGTCAGCATATTGGAAAACTGTCGGGTCGGTTGAGTTCAGCAGCGTTTGCAGTCAGAAAAATTAGACAACTTACAGACGTGTCGACGGCGAGGCTGGTCTATTTTAGTTATTTTCACAGTGTCATGTCGTATGGTTTGTTATTATGGGGACGGGCAGCAGATATAGAAACCATATTTGTCTTGCAAAAAAGAGCAATAAGAGCTATTTACAACTTAAACAGTAGAGAATCGCTAAGGGAGCGTTTTAAAGAAATAGGCATTCTTACACTGGCTTGCCAATATATATTCGATAATATAATGTATGTCCGAAAAAATATAACAATGTTTAAATTAAATAGGGACGTTCATAACGTAAACACAAGGAATAGAAACAAGGTTGCTTGTACTAAATCCCGATTAGCCAAGGTAGGCACATCATTTGTAGGTTACTGCGTTCGTTTTTACAACAAAATTCCAGAACGTGTTCTATGCTTGTCTGAAAATAAATTTAAAACTTTCATTAAAAATTCGCTATGTAAAAAGGCATATTATAGAATAGACGACTATATAAACGATCCTAATCCGTGGTAGTAAACCAATTCCACCGCGATTTTATTGTTAAGTATAACTAAGTATAACATATTTTATAATACAAGTGTGTACAGACGACGTGATTGCATATTAATAACTATATGATACCTTATATAACTGACAAAAACTTAACTGCAAGTTTGCTAAAGGTCATTCGAATGGTAGCGTGGTGTTCGGGTCATCTATCTCCCTCCAAAATGGTTGAGACTGATGATGGCTGAGCACTGCGTTATGCTCGTGAACGAGTGCTGTTCGTGTGTCTGGCCGCAGCACTTATGTTTTCCCCTATTATTGTGAGACATTTGACTAATGCTTTGGCATTTAGGGTTGTTAATGGCAATCATGAAATCTTATTAGGTTTACATATGGCAACTGATGTATTTGGTTTTTAAGATGATTTGAGAAAAGATGGTCAGAGTGGAGTTTTTTTTTCCGCTGCCTTTTTCTCCACTACAATTACGGCCCGAAGGCGGCGGCTTACACTTTACATTGTACATTGACATTCAGCAAACAGAATGTAAATTCTTTACGTTGAAATAAAATTATTTGAAATTTGAATTTGAAATTTGATGTTTTCCTTCACCGTCGGCGAGTAGTATTGCTAGGTACTCTAAGTTATGTACATTTCACAAATGTACATAACTTAGAAGACAAAGTCATTGGTACATGCTGGGGTTTGAACCCACGAACTCCCGATTGAGAGGCCGGCGTTCTACACCTCACCGCTACCACCGCCCTGAGTGGCACTGTACCACACATCATTGTATTGTTAAAAAAAATTACCTACTGGAGTAGAGAGAAGTGCATCTCGTCAAATCGAAGTTATACAAGCTCAAGCATAAACGTAGAAAAGTTACTAAATAACTTGAATTCACTTTCAATTATAGTTTTCTTATTCTAGACAATTCGAAATTGATGGACTGCGGGGCTTTATTGATGCCATGGCATGCATCCTTCGTGCAGCACTCCGTGAAGAGCGGTTTCTCAATAGAAAGGGGTACCACTCCCCACATGTTGGATTTGTAAGTACCTAAGTATTGGCTAGTTTCCATGTAGCTATATAAAACACAATCCATGTACAGTCTATTTATTCTTACTTGTCCAATTTAGTAAACAAGATTCTACCCGTAAACTGTAACTTTTTAGTCCAAAACTGCCATATTTCCATAAATTAAGTAACTTTGAACACTCTTTTAGATAACACGCTGCCAATTTTATAAACATAGTTCATGAATTTGCGAGAAAATGTCTAGTAAGGTTAGAATCTTGTTTACTAAATTGGACAAGTAAGAATAAATAGACTGTAATGGTATATTGCCTGTTTTAGATTTGAACATTATGTGTATGCATGCCAGGACACCGTACTCTACTCATAATGCCAATCTATGGCAAAGCCACACACTCGGCCTCCACTTACATTTGAGAGAAGACTGAGAAGTGGAGTAATTCACAGATTTAGGTAAGGTTTGATAATTATTGTAAAAAGCACATATTTAAAAAACAAGTTTTATTGGTTACAACCTCACTCAAATATAAAAAAAATAGAAGTAACAATACAAAGCTATTTCACATAAGTACCTAAATTGTTCAAAATTAAAAAAAGGAAGTGGCTTTCAATCAAATCAAAAGATTTATTTCAAAGTAACACCAAAACTGCAAATGAGTGTGACCCTGCTCTGCTCTCTAGCTACTGTCAGTTTCGAAACCTCTGAACAAATCCCTACTAGAATTCTTCAATTTTCAGAATTTGGAAGCTGACGCCGAGAACGTCTTGTGTGCAGAGTGTTGAGCGCAGATGCCGGGACGTATTTGAGTGTGGCACTGTAGCAAGTTCTTGTGGAGAGGCTGTGGAGAAAGAAATGTGACTTAAGGTGCAAATCATAGTTTATTATAACAACCAAAAAAGATTCTTCTTAAAATTGTGTTTATCACATGTTTTCTCAGTGTTGTAAATAAATATTTTATTATTCAAATTTAATATTATTATCAATAACTTGGATTCCTGACTTCTAACAATATTTGATTACAAGGCATGAATTTAATGACATTATCTATGTAGCATTATTGCTATGGTACACATAATTATAGCAATAATGCTATGTATGGTATTGTTTGACAACTATTATTATTATTATACTTTAAAACATAAATAATAAATTTAAGAAAATACATGTACAAAGGCGAGCTTATCTCTGTGGGAGATTTCTTCCAACAAACCTTGGGGATTCGTAGTGGAGATGTGAAACAGGTCTATGCATGTGCACAACATACACTACACACTTACACAGATAACAAAATCCTATCAAGATAAATATCTACCCAATAAATATATATTAATAAATTATATTAATAAATTCTAATAAGTAAATGAATAAACTACATAAACCATCAAAGAAATATAAATACATACATATACAATACATAAGTAATAACCTACTAACATAAATACCTAATAAATAACTACATAGCTTCTATATATTGTCGATGTCCCAGTGGCTAACTATGAAAACAGAGGTCATCAGTTCGATTCCCATTGGGGCTCGCTATGTATTTATAGAATTGAGAATTTCGCTAAGTTAAAACTCAACTGTAGTGCTGTCTCTAAGAATTTCTCAGCAAAGTATTTACTGAGTGTATTTCTCAATTCAGGAACCAGCCTTTAGACACATACATGGCCTCAACATAACATAATACTCACTTCTGGATCCTGGACAGGTAAGCATGTATTTATATAAACAAATTTTGTTAATAAATGCAGATTGTTTCGTAGCAATCTTAGCTCTTTGCCTCCACAAGCGTGAGCCTTCCATTGGGAGTGGAAGTCAATGACCCAATCAGTGGAGACCCCTGCCATGCTGAAGATGAAGACGGTTCTCTGAAAGAAGTTATATTTGTGACTATAATAATACACACATTTTAAAGAAGGATTTCTTTATCCAATGTTTATCCAATGAAGTGATCACACCTAAACTTATATAAGTTCTAACAGTTTATACGATGTTTATAAGATGTATATACATCACATCAATATTAACTGTTACCACATAGGATTGTGACATTTAGCTTCGTAAATAAGCAAGAAAATTACTACATTGTGGTACTAGTACCCTTTGTCTACATTCATATTGCTTGCAGTGGCTGGATGAGGATGGCGGAGGACCTATGCCTCGCAGTGAACGAGAACGGGCTGGATGATTGATGTCCACAGTAAAGAAACAGTGGCTATGATAATTACATAGATATATAGAAAATTCTTTATTGCACACCAGTAATTTACAGAGATAAATAGTGATACATATTTTCCAGTACCATGCTGGAATCCAACGGGGTGTTATAAGGATAAGGACCACATCAATGTTTCTTTTACACTCACCAAAGCCTGCATACAAAGAAGTCTCGATGACACGACTTTCATTCGTTCGGTATTGGCTTCGTTCTTTACATTTCATGCCGATTTCGATGCTCAATTAATACACAAACACTTCATTTTCACTTTGTACACTAACGAAAGGTTTGCTAAGAAGAGTTTAATAACTGAAACTTTATTTTAACCGACGTATGTCACAAATTAGAAATCGTCGTAGGTACGAATTACGATGTATACTTCACACAGACTAAATTTGTCAAACTAATAGTGTTGCCAGTCTGTGCTTACCATTTAGTACGCCGGTATGCTTGAAAAGGTATACGGTTTGGAGTTAAAAGTATACGATACGATATTTTATATAAATGAAATAATTAATATTACTTACTTCGGAGCTGGAATTATTGTAGCTCGATTGTAAATAAGCTAAGATAATAGTTTATTTTTCTGTCCACAAATTACATTCGTATTAAAAATAACATTGGATAAATAATACAATACAACAGAATGCACTATTTGTGGAAAGACTGGAGCCTAAACTAGATCAAAAGATCTGTATCTTAGATTTCCAGGCCTCCCGGTCTACAAAAGAACGGTGGATATTGGACGCATCATCAGCATAAGGTGTAAAGTTAGTATAAAAAACCGGCCAAGTGCGAGTCAGACTCGCGCACCGAGGGTTTCGTACAAACCTGTATTATAGATCTGAGTATTTGGTATGAATTTCAATTTAATACCTCTACGCGTTTATGAGGAAATGGGTAGTAAGTTTAAAATTATTAAAAAATATATATATTATGTGATGTAACTAAAAATTTATGGTTTTCGTAATTTTTCCTTTATCTATGCTATAAGACGTTGCTTCGTACCAAATTTCAAGATTCTGAGTTCACGGGAAGCACCCTGTAGGTTTTGATTCCCTTGCAAGTGTCGAAAATTTGCGGCATAAACGGCTGTATCTTTTGATTGCGTTGGCTTAGAAGTTTGATTTTTTCACAACTTCAAGGGACAGTAGACCTGAGTAATTGATATAAATTTCAGCTTCATACCTCCACGCGTTCCTGAGAAAAAGGGTCTTGACAGACGGACGGACGGACGGACAGACGGACAACAAAGTGATCCTATAAGGGTTCCGTTTTTTCCTTTTGAGGTACGGAACCCTAAAAATGACAGATGTTTGCAAAACTTATATAAAAGAGACTAAAATGTACGTGTATATAACTGTGTGTGCATGTGTGTGTCTGCTCAGCCCTACGACCGGAGTCTTGGATTCGGGCTTCAACCACTGAGCAGAGGGTGTGTGAAAAGGTAGGATGAGTGTATATTTGTGCATTATGGCAGTGATGTGTGTTAAAAGTTTGTACTAGTAAGTCTAACGGAAGGTGAGAAGTAAAATGAGCTATTATCACATCAATTTCAAAAATGTTCGATCATAAGAAAGAGTGTTTAAGTATGCTGTTAATTTCTGTTTCAGTTCATATTTGGTAAGATCAAATATATTTAATCAAATATTTCGCCCAAACTTCGGTCAAGTGCGTGTCGGGCCACGCGCATCATAGGATTCCGTAGAACTACTTGCGCCTCCTTATTACATATCTTAAATGTTTATTTAAATTTCAATAGAATTAGTACGAAATCTTCCTTTTTTTACGTTTGTAGACTATATTATAGACTAGTTACTAGTTTGTAGACTTACTCGTTATCTTGTAAAGCCTATGTAGTATATTCCGGTTACTTTAGGACCGTACACACCATACACTTTGAACCTACATGAAATGCTGAAATATCTAATTTACACAGTGTGGAATTGGCCGTCTTATCGCTGAGAGCTATCTCTTCCAGACAGCCTTAAGATGAATAGGATTAAAAAATAAAGAGTAGGTAGGTAGTAGGTAGACTCTGCTGCGTATTTTGTACAGAAGTCAGATTTTATTTTAATATTTTGTATAGAATCAGGCGTTACTTTGCGGAAATCCATAATAGTGTCTTCCCACTTTTTTCCCACTTTTTCTTGAAAGTGGGAGGGAGGGCGGTGCATTAGCTAACCGCATGGTGCTTGTGGGATTTTTGGCGGAATTCAGCAAAGTAATTTTAACTTTTTAATGCTTTTAATATTTAATTTTTTTTAAATAGACAATGTGGCTTTAATAACTATTGCATGTAGTATATTTTTTACTAAGGGAATAATAACCACGACAGTAAATTGTGTATTTTGACTTATATTCTGGTTTAATAGGTGCAACGGTACCTTACACTTATAGGTGTTATTGGTCTATTCTACATCTGGCTCTTGATTTTTCTTGGGTTTGCTACCCTAGGAAACTACATATTTCAACTTAAATTCCGGATTTCTAGGTTCAACGTCGTAACAATGTCGAACAGACACAGAGAATGTCAATGAATACTGAATGAAAGTATTTGATGAACAAAGTGTTTCTTACATCAAAACATAACTTAATTTTTTTGCCTTAAAATTTGAAGTTCTGAATTTCCATCTCAGAGTCTTCATCAGAACATTACCAGATTACCCTGGGACAAATTTTACGCTATATTTTCTGAAACATAATAAGCATATTACTAATGGATGGGCCTCATTACGCCTTTTCTTCATATCTGAAAGTCTTCATTAGATCTTCACCAAATTGAAATGAAAGTAATGGGATGATATACCTAGTCGAACAAAATAAAATTTATCCAAATCGGTTAATATTTGACGAGGATATGCGAAAAAATAGCAAAAAAAAGGAATATATGCATCGAACTGATAACCTCCTCCTTTTTTGAAGTCGGTTAAAAATACTTTATTTTATTTAGAACTAAACTCGACTTGTGCTATGCTTACTGTATGTCGTATGTTAGATATTGATATTAATGAAAAAGTCTTGCTTGAAACGTTGCGTTAGATACTTTTGGAAACAAACCATTTTTATGACTTAAAATATTCGAAAATGGAGTAGTTTGTACCTAAAGCTACAGTGAGGGCGGTCGCAAAAAAAAGTTACTGGCGGAAGCCAAATAGTACGGTTTTTGTATTAAAATTTACGATCTGGCAACATACTTAACAATTGATGGTCAAGTGATACTGTACAGATTAGTTTGCTTGTTTTTTACGCTTGGATTTGGATAACTTCACAAACAGCCAAATTTCTAACAAATAAATACAATTTTGATAGCTTTGTTGTGATTAAAACCCTCTAAAGATTGCGAAGTTATAAAAAACTGAAATATAAGTAATTTATTGCAGATACAATCCTTACAAGCAACGTTTTTGTGCTCCGAATATTAAGGTAGAATTTCCAGTTCACAAAGTGGCAATACCGGTTGACCGACCGAGTAGCACAGTGAAACTGCATGAGTATGACAAGAGCATGACAAGGTTCATACAGCGACAGAGCCAGAGTAATGCATGTAAAAGGTAGGGGAATACGGTTGTTGTAATGTCATGCGTTGGCATTACTCTTGTCATGCCATTGCTCGAACATTGTTTGTCATTTAAGAGAATCGACGCCCAGGTCTTGGATGTTTACATGTTTGTGATGTCGTTGTTTCTGGTTCCCACGACACAGGGTATCCTAGTGTGGGGCCAGAAGCAATGTATGTGCCAGTATGTAAAATGTTATGTTTGTTTATGTTATGTTATACGAGTTCACTGCTGGACATAGCCCTCCCCTAAAGAGCGCCACGTTGTGCTATCATAGGGGGTAATGCCCATAATCCCCACGCTGGGCATGCGGGTTGGGATCGCAGTTCGCTGAAATTCTACTGCAGCGGGCGCTGCTGCCCACCCCCCGGTTTGTGTCCCTTAGTCGCCTTTTACGACACCCGCGGGAAGAATTGGGTTGGTGCTTTTCTCTAGGCCGACACCACACAGCAGCGCACTATATATAGCTAATAACTACATTATTTAGATGCAGTTTCACTTTGTATAACATAACATTTACATACTGGCTCATACATTGCTTTTGGCCCTACACTAGGATACCCTGTGTCGTGGGTACCAGAAGCAGCGACGTCACGAACATGTAAACATCAAAGACCAGGGTTTTTTTGTATACTAGTGTACTACATTCCTGGAGGGTTTTTGTCAGAGACCAAGGTTTGTCACTTGCCGTTGTTCTGACAAAATGTTCTTTCGCTTCTCCATTATTCCTTTAGAGCTGCATGCAAGCAAGTCGGCTTCGTGTAAGTACTTTTTATAACATATTTGCTCGTAAAGGGTCTCTTATTTCACCAATTTCAATATCAATGTAAAACGCACGAGTTTTATTTTCATAAAGTAAAACGTACGGTTTATCAAAATGCTCATTCTTAAACGAACGGTAGTTTTTTAGACCTTACCAAAGAGTTTTTGTGTCAGTAAAGTGGTCAATATGTTATGAAAAAAATTAAGTTTGGGAGACAATAATCAGTTTTTTGTGGCAGCCTGAGCTAGCCCGGTGATTCTTAGTACACATTAATAGCGCTCATTAGGGGATGGCTATGTCCAGCAGTGCACTACATAATATAGCCTGAAGAAGAAGAATAAGAAGACAATAATATATTTTATAAATTGTATTTAATTGAATTATATAATTCGAACTGCTTTAAGTAATTAAAGATTTATTTGTTTAAGACAGTCCGAGTTTTATGTGTTTAAAAGATAAAAAAAAAATTTAAACCACTTACTAACAAATTGTACATTTTTCCCATTACATAAAAGTATGATTAGCTTAAGTATTAATCTAGAAAATGGTTGATATTAACAATCAAAGGTTCACCGTTGATCCCCACACTAGACGGGAATCTGTATAGTGAGGACCTGGTTGTGAAGGATTGACAGAAATAAAATTTGGCGACTATTAAAGTTTAAAAACCTATTTAGGGGCTAAAAATTTCACCCATGCCGGGATTCGAACCCGGAACCTCTGGCTATCCGTACCGGCGCTCTACCAATTGAGCCAATGGGCGACTCACGGCATCAGTGAAATTTCGAACCTCTTTACAATATTCTCTGTATTAAGTACAGGCAGCGACATCTGACTTAAGCAAATTGCATTACTTACAGCCCCGACTACCTACTTTGCAGTTAGGTTTAACATCGGAACGATATCACTGTACTCGCATGATTACACTATTTTTATTTTTAATGCACTAACCCGTGCTAAGGAACAAATTTAAAAACCTATTTAGAGGCTATTTTAAACCTATTTTATAATTTTCCGAGATGATGGGAAAAGGCCTGACGGAATGACGTCAATACCCTGGAAACATGGGAGGCCGTTGGTGTGGGACTCAACCTGCGTCGACACACTAGCACCTTCCCATGTTTCCCAGAGTATAAGGGCCGCTGGTTCAGCGGCCGGGGCGGCGGAAGGCCTCAAACGGCGGAAATATGCAACATTGGGCAACCAATACATATTTGCGCCGTTTGGGGTCGAGACACTGGGCCCGTGGGGCCCCGAGGCGCGTTCACTCTTTAAAGAGCTGTCAACGCGCCTCATCGACGCCACGGGGGACCGGAGGGCTGGCGCATACCTCGGCCAGAGAATAAGTCTGGCCATCCAAAGGGGGAATGTTGCCAGCATTCTGGGCTCCTTGCCGAGGGACACTGACCTGGGGCAAGTGTTTTATTTGTAAATTATAGGTATTTATTTTTATTACTTTATGTTAATTAGATTTTAGTTTAGTTATTATTTTAGTTTTACTTTAGATGTTTTGTTTATTGTATTAAAAACTAATAGATCAGTGTTTATGTAATTAAATTATAAAGAATCTCATATTTAGAGGCTAAAAAGTCTTAAGTCAGATGTCGCTGCCTGTACGTAACACAGAGAATATTGTAAAGAGGTTCGAAATTTCACTGATGCCGTGAGTCGCCCATTGGCTCAATTGGTAGAGCGCCGATACGGATAGCCAGAGGTTGCGGGTTCGAATCCCGGCATGGGTGAAATTTTTAGCCTCTAAATAGGTTTTTAAATTTGTTCCTTAGCACGGGTTAGTGCATTAAAAATAAAAATAGTGTGACTATTAAAGTTTCATATTTTTACACAGGTACTAAAATATAAATTTTATTATTTAAATTTTAATATTTATTTCTTCGGACTTATATTATAAAACGGTGAATGACATACGTGCGCTTTGATAATTACAGTCTCTGCTTTCATATAGCCTACGGCTTGGGCTAGCAATACCTCCTCGACTGTAATTTTCAAGTTACCGCACTTATATCGTAATGTACTATTATTTTAACCTTCGCTGACACACACATTTGGTCAAAGTAACTCTACATGTGACGTCCCTACCAACCACATTTACTCGACAGTATTCACACACTATAATAAATATGTAGTTTTTAACTACTCATAGCCAGAAAACTGTTATAATAATAACCATTTTCTTTTTTGTGTAACGATATCAACCCTTGTAAGTCCCCACTCATGGGACACGGGTCTCTTACTGCATCGCAGGAAGGTAAGGCCATACTACACCACGGGGGCCAAGTCCGGGTTGGTGGAGGAGTGTAAGGCAGTGGCGGGCCTTATTGTCGTAAGATATCAAGGCACCCATTAGGCCTCCGACATGGCTAAACGTCTGCCATTACATGACAGCCGGCCGGAATAAATGGCTTAACGTACCTTTCAAAGCACAGAAACGCTGGGAAAAATGCCACTAGCGGTAGTCACGAGACGTTCACACATGCAGCCGCTGACCGTACCTATTGTTGCTTAACTCAAGTGATTGTATCCAATCACTCGCTTCGACTAGGCCACGAGCGCTTATTTTCATTCTGTAACGTAATACAGTAAATATCCTAATTCACCTCTTTGGACAAATTCATCTTGAATAGAAACCCTTTTCCAGAAATAAGGTTCGTGGAACGTAGAAAAGAACGTTAACGAAGATCTTTTCCATGCTTTTTCAGGCGGATTTTGCAAATATTTCCTGTCAAAGGAGTTGCGAATCAAATTTCCGGCGGCGACACATGACATGGGACGTCCGACCGATATCAGTTACAACTGAGTTAAGTTTGCGCCTTTCATGTTATGGCAGCGAAAGTTGGATCCGTGTTCACGTTTTTATGCGACTACGAAACTTAGGAAGTTCGCACGTGCAAGGCTTTGCTTTTCAAACGTAGTAAGATAGTTTTGTCAATATTGTTTTAAGGATTTTTTTAAGTAGCCTATAAATTGCAGTACAATTCTACCAAACTGCGATCGCCAACCCGCATGCCCAGCGTGGGTATTATGGGTACTACCCCACAATGATGGCACAATCTTGCGCTTTGACGTTCCTTAGGGGAGGGCTATGTCCAGCAGTGGACTAATATAGCCTGAAGAAGAAGAAGATGAAGAAGCCTATAAACGTCCCACTTCAGGGCACAGGCCTTCTTTCAGAGTATGGGCTTAATTACCGCGCGTGCCCACTGCGGATTGGCAATTTCAAGGGCTGAGGTATTTGAACACCCCAGACACTCAGGTGTCCTCACAAAGCTTTCCTTCACAGTTAGAGAGTGGTATTGCCCTTTAACGAGATAATTTATTGTACACCTTCCACCTTTTTGGGTAGTTCGACAGCACGAGTCACTTGTTTTGCGACGTTAAAACGTCAGAATTTGACAATTAGGGCAAGTCACGAATTTTGACATTTTAAACGCGTGATTCGCGTCGTTATGCAACTTATAGATTGATAATATATAAAACATTTTTCTCTTTTAGTATTTAAATTTTTCTTGCAAATTATTGAACTATGAGTGATTCTGACTAAACGGCAAAAAAGGTTAAAAAGGGCAACTTTTAAAAGGGTTTGTAAACAATGCACTGAGAGATAACCAAAATTTTAAAATGGTAATAAAATGTTTATTACACTATTTTTATTTTTAATGCACTAACCCGTGCTAAGGAACAAATTTAAAAACCTATTTAGAGGCTAAAAATTTCACCCATGCCGGGATTCGAACCCGCAACCTCTGGCTATCCGTACCAGCGCTCTACCAATTGAGCCAATACTAATACAATTGATACCAATTGAATCTGGTACGGATAGCCAGAGGTTGCGGGTTCGAATCCCGGCATGGGTGAAATTTTTAGCCTCTAAATAGGTTTTTAAAAATGTTTATTTTCAAAGTTACCTACAAATACAAATTTGTGTAGCAATAAAACACGCTAACTGTGAAGGAAAACATCGTGAGAAAACCGGCAAGTTGGTTGGCTTCGCACGTGTTTACTTGTCTTTCCTACTAGTTAGATCGACTAAGCTGTCAGGATAGTATAGGTGCTTCGCAAGCCTACTCCATCTAAAACTGTGTCCCAGGCACTTCAGGGATCGAGTGCTCCCTTTACCCATCTAGTGTGAGTGAAGGTGCCACTGGACGATGTATAAATCATCTCATCCCGTAAAAGCAAAGGCCAATTTTTATCTGCTGATAATTTAATATACTGACCTACTAATTTAGTCATGTATAATTCATATGTTTCTGAAATTATGTTTTTGTATGTTCACACATCTGATCCCTTCTCCAGTGTCTTAGTCCAATCAAACGTTATCTGAAAGATATCACTTTTAGCGAAAATGCCGCTGTCTGTGCGCTAGTTAGGTTTAGAAATGTCTGGTATTGAATGTTAAGGTGCAATAAAGTGTTCTCTATCTCTATATCTATCTATCTTCTTGAAGTACCTAAGAAAATTATGAACAGGAGTTTTTAATTTACGAGTTAATTTTTGAAAAATATTTTTTTTGACATGTATTATTTCGTAATGTTTTAAATTTTGTGTGTAGAAATTCCAAGTTATATACACTGGGTTACAGTCGTTGGGATGTAAAAGTAGCTATCACGATTATAGAAATTCAAATTAATGTTTTTTTTGATACTCATGATGATGCAAGATATAAATAAGACACAAATGTCCAGTTTCTGAACTGAGAATTTTGCTAAGTAAACTATTGTTAACTGTAGTGCTGTGTCTTCCAATTTCTCAGTTAATAGCACAACAAAATGTTACTTAAGTATTTACTCAGTGAAATTGTCAATTCAAAAACCGGCTAATAATGTTTACTTTTCTATGATAAATACCTCAGCTGCTCAAGGCCTCACCACATTCTTTCCCAACCGCTTGAAATTCACGCCTCGCCAAACATGCACGGACCTTAAAGGAGACAGCAACCACATAATAAAACACAGTAAAAAGACGCCGCCATTCACTTAAAACGAGAGAAAAAACAAGGAATAATGTCAAAAAGGGGATAGGAGATATCACCTCGTTCCTTTTTACGTTCGTAACACAAGACTGCTCCGCGTAATGTCCCGGATAATCGTGATAAACAAGCGGATGACACTCGCGTTGAGACGCTTTGAATCTTTCTTGTCACGTCGGATGACGGGGTAAAGGTGCTGTATCACTTTAGGACGAGGCTGGCGGCCGGTGCGACCACGGCATGCCAACCCTCAATGTTATAACCTTAATTGGCCACTTGTTAGTAATTATGTATGGTAGCGAGACTTGGGTGTGGTAAAAGAAGCAAAAAAGTAGAAACAGTAGAAATGAGAAGTATGTGTAGTGTTACTTTGAATGACAGGATACGCAATAGTCTGATTAGAGAGCGTTGTGGACTGAAAGAGGATGAAGGAAGAAAGAATGACGGAACAAATATATATTGCGAATGTGAGTGGAAGGGCTGGTAAGGGACGTCCCAGGCGGACATATATCGACCAAATAAGGGATGCATTAACAAAGGAGAAGATAAAAAGTACCCCGAACCGGCGTGCGTGCATGCGACGACTTATGAACTTTGATGAAGCGATCTGTCTGAATCGTGGCAAGATATCGCTGTACCCACATGATTATACTATTTTTAATTTTGGTGGAATTTTTAGCCTCTAAATAGGTTCGGGGCTGTAAGTGATGCAATTTACTTCAGCCAGATGTCGCTGCCTGTACGTAATACAGAGAATAGTGTAAAGAGGTTCGAAATTTCACTGATGCCGGTGAGTCACCCATTAGCTCAGTTGGAAAGAGCGCTGGCACGGATAGCCAGAGGTTGCGGGTTTGAATCCCGGCATGGGTGGAATTTTTAGCCTCTAAATAGGTTTTTAAAACCATAAAGGATGTATTAACTTTTTACCGTCTTAAAAATAAAAAATGTATTTCAAAGTAAAGAATTTACACTCGGTTTGTTAAATGTCAATGTACAATATTATTCTTACTGTCTTGAGGTCGAGTTATAGTGGAGACTGCGAGAATAAATTTTACTCCGACGGAATTTTGTCAAATCAACAGTCTAATAAAGTTGATACATTGGGTGTTAAATCCTGTGTACTGATGGGTTTCAATGATATTCTCTAAAAGGAAATTACCATGTTTCATCCACATTGTACACATGAAAGGGTCTGGTGAAGACGCGAGTCTTAACTAAAACGTAGCTTACGAAACTAGCAGCGAGTAATAACAAAGATCTGCATAGTTGATAATATAGAGAAGCGGGTAGTGTGTAGTATGAGAGGCCAGGTAGCAATCAAAAACCTAACGGACTATTAAAATAAATAATTATTTGACAATAAATGATAATAGTATTTTCTAAGGTTAACACGAGCCTTTGACATAATAAAAATTGTACTTACACGGATTTTACTCGTTTAATTTCAAATTTTTACAATTTTCCGACTTTTGGGCACTTTTTCAAGTACCGTGGTCTCGGAGGAATTAAGCCCATACTCCGCCTGAGAGGAGGTTTATGCCTCGAAGTGGGACGTATATGGATTACATAAAAATATAATTAACTAGCTGACCCATTAAACTGCGTAGCACCTAACAGTCGATTCCTTAATTTTTTTCTATTTTTCTCTCCGTAAAAACCATCCTCGTACTTCAAGGAATATTCTAAAAAAGAATTAGCGAAATCGGTTCAGCTGCTCTCGAGATTTGCGCTTACCAACACATTCAGCGATTCATTTTTATATTATAGAAGATAGTGTATTGACGTCTGGATGTCATACAGCCTTTTCAACTATTGTCTCATTTTAGATACATAAAATGAATTGGATTATTAAGAAGAGAAGCATAACACTGAACCAGGAAGAATAATAATATTCCAAGAGCCAGCTCTCTTTCATTTCCTTTCACGTCCTACTGTTGATGAAATCAACCAATCGATTAAATCAAATCAAAATTATTTTATTCAAAGTAGCAAAGTAGCAGAAACTGCTACTTAATGAATGTTTAAAAAAATGGACAAAAGAACTCCAGATTTAGTCTCTTTTAAGTAATTAAATACAAAGTTCACGTAATTATCACAAAACATAGAACTCACGCATTGTACTGACTTTGATTCCAATAACTAATCAGTGTATTGACAGAAAAAAATATAAAGAATTCTTTCCAGGCCTGAGAGCGAGTATGGGCTTAAGATCGAGAAGTTCCGCATTAACTGACACGGGTTATACGATTGCAATGCGATTGGTCACTAGACTACTAGATAGTGTGAATGAAACGACCATTGCCGGACTAATTACTATCTGATTCTGAAGTGTGACCTTGAGTCAAACCAAAAAATATTCTTAACAAGCAAACTTTTGTCTAGCACAGAGAATATCGCCTTTGGAATTCGATAAGTGGAGGTTATCATAAGAGTTCCCTTCGAAAATAATACGCCACGAGGTTTCCTTTGATATTTTTCTTCCTGTTGGGAATCAAGTATCGAAGATTCTCAGGCGAACTTCAGTCATAAACCCGTATCGATATTGGAATATCCCTGAATTGCAGATACGTACACTGGTCTAATGCCAGACACCGTACCGGCGAAAGTGAAAAGCCTTGTCACGTAAAAACATTTTTTGTCACGTCCCAGTCTTTCGTCACGTTCAATTTTTTCTACGTGTTGTGAGGAAAGACATTTCTTGAGATGGGAATTTTAACGGCCATCTTTCTAGGTTCAATAAACTGAAAAAAAGGGAACAGTCGCGTAACGTAAGCTTCGCTCCGATATTGGTCTTTGAGTTGTGAAATTGATTTCCTGTGTAATATCACTTTCTGTGTCGAAACGTCAAATCTCGCTTCTTACCCGACTGTGTAGCAAATGAGTTATGTTTAGGACGCGATCACCTGGTTGGTCTCTTCTTGTTTTTGGTGTATGACGTGTCAAATGAACGGTGTTGACGAAATTTAAATGGCAGACATCATATTTTCTGTCGAATGCCATCAAAGAACAATAAAAAAAATGATAAAATACAATCCTTCCTTAAAAATAACTTCATAATCTCCTCCTCATCCTTCCTTTTTATCATTTTTTTTTTCATTTTTCAAGGCCAAAACTAAGAATAAAAATATTTTTATTATATAAGACAGTGGCCGGCCTTATTGTCAGAAGTTATCAAGCCGCCCATGTGGCCTCTGACATGGCTTAACGACTGCCATTAAATGACAGCCGGCACCAACGGCTTAACGTACCTTACGAAGCTCAAGCACTCGGAAAAATGCCAATAGCGGTAGTCACAGGACGGTCACCCATCCAGCACCCTACCGCGCCTGTTGTGGCTTAACCAAGTGATTGATTCCAATCACTCGGTTCGCCTAGGCCACGAGCGCTTCAATTACAGTACAAACTAATAAATTATACTTTACAAATACACTTGCTACGTACATGAAAGATAATAAAACAATTTCTATGCGAGTGAAGCGAACGAAAAAATATCAAGTGAGGGTATAAATCTACGAGAGCCGTAGCTAAAATATGCTACGCCGTAGCGTACGCTACGCCGCTACGAGTACCAGAAACTACGAGGAGCATTGAAAATTTTATAATTTAAAGGTGCATGCAGTTATTACTACTAAGCTTATAAAGGCTTATATTTTGGATTAAAAACCTTTTTTTGTTCACAGGTTAGCTGTATTGGGTCCATTAATGATTACGGGGGGCGGCGCGACGCTAACTCAATGGAAAAAAAGTCATATTATCTTTTCCCACATTTATTTTTTGTAATAAATAAATTAACTTAAATTTAAATTATAACATGCTCCAAAACTGTGATAGTTTTAGGATGTGAAGCTTGTGTCAAAAATCACTTACGATAGCCGTCACTGGCGTAAAGGCTTAGGTTTTATGATCTATATTCTAGTCTAATGGTTCTAAGAATACTTAATAATTGATATTTTAAGGGTTATTTTTTTATTTCTACAAGATTGCGGACAAGGCAATAAAAGGGTGATGTGATAAGATTGTATTAATATATGGGACCTAAGTCCTATTCCATTTTTCTGCACGACATCTTAAGTAGTCATCAATTACATATTTACAAATCATTTTGTCATAATTACGTATACTAGATCAAATTATCATATCGAGAAAAAAAATTACTTCAGAAAATGCGTTTTGCAAGAAGTTCCCATGAAAGTCACTAGATGATTTTTAAGTTAATACATAAAATAGATATAATTAGTAAATTTTATGTTGTTTAATATTGCACTACCTGCTAATCTTATCTCCAAAACTTAGGTTAGCTGGTAGATAATGCTAAGTAGCATTAAGCTCGCCTATGTGCAAAATTTTTATGCAATAAAGAATTTTAATAATAATAATAATAATGGTATTAATTACGTAGTAGAGTGCCAAAGAAAGGTATGATTTTAAAAAATGTCAGTGGGGCACCCTTTCATATTCTTCCATATGTTAAAAACTTATACCTTATCGTTATCAACCCTTGTATGTCCCCACTGCTGGGGCACGGATCTCTTCCTGCATCGCAGGAAGGTTAGGCCATACTCCACCACGGGGGCCAACTCCGGGTTGGTGGAGGATTGTAAGACAGTGGCGGGCCTTACTGTCAGAAGTTATCAAGCCGCCCATAAGGCCTCTGACATGGCTTAACGACTGCCATTATATGACAGCCGGCACCAACGGCTTAACGTGCCTTGCGAAGCACGGACGCTCTCGGAAAAATGCCACTAGCGGTAGTCACGGGATGCTCACCCATCCTGGACCTGACCGCGCCTGTTGTTGCTTAACCAAGTGATTGATTCCAATCACTCGGTTCGCCTAGGGCATGAGCGCTTATACCTTATAACTTGTTTGAATCAAAATTTATTCTATAATTTTTAATGCACTAACCCGTGCTAAGGACAGTTTTAAAAACCTATTTAGAGGTCTACAACTTCCACCCATGCTGTACGTAATACAGAGAATATTGTAAAGAGGTTCGAAATTTCGATGATGCCGGTGAGTCGCCCATTAGCTCAGTTGGAAAGAGCGCTGGCACGGATGGCCAGAGGTCGCGGGTTCGAGTCCCGGCATGGGTGGAATTTTTAGACCTCTAAATAGGTCTTCAAAATTTAGTTTTTATTCTTTTCATACTATGTTAACAAACTTTTTCTGATAACTGAGGATAGTAGGTCTCCAATAAATGTTGGTATTATTATTATAAAATAAAAACATTAACAGTTTTAGCTGTACTTTGGGAAGCGGTGGTAGCTCAGTGGGTAGAACCATGGACTGGCAAGCGAGAGCCCCAGGTTCGATCCCGAGTGCGGGCATGTACCAATGACTTTGTTTAATTTCAAAGTTACGTACATTTGCGAATTTGTAATCGCAATATCACACGCTAACGGTGAAGGAAAACATCGTGAGGAAACCCGCGGCTTGGTTGGCTCCGCACGTATTGACTAGTCTTTCCTGTGGGCTAGGCCGACTAAGCTGTCAGGATGGTATAGGAGCTGGGCAAGCCTACACCATCTATAAAACTATGTCCCAGGCACTACAGCGTCGAAGTGGTCCCTTCACCCATCTAATGTGAGTGAAGATACCACTGGACGCCGTATAAATCATCTCATTAAGTAGATGCAAAAAAGGCCAATATTTATTGGGATTATGTTTTTTTTATTTCACTTCATTAGGAACCGCAGCCTAAACTGTTTATAAATACCTACCTTTTTATCTGAAAACTAAAAAAGATAATAACAGTCGACCACATATTTATAATACCTTGTATAATATAATAACCTATATTGTGACGTTTATTTCTTTGAATCATTGGTAATGAGTTGCCAGTCATTCTCATGCATTTATATCCTCTCAGGTTATTAAGACAGCATGAATTAACACTCATTAGTAAGACAACCCATCCATATTCCCCAATTAGCCCTTTTAAGGTACCGCCAGGAAGAGGTGAATATTTGAAGGTGGAAGGCTTCTCGCGATAAATAATAATAAAATATATACGTCCTCAATAACACTGTGTTTATTTAAAAAAAGTGCAAAGAAAACGGATCAGAATAAATATAAAAAATAGGTTAAACATGATAAAGTAGATTATACTATTTTTATTTTTTAATGCACTAACCCGTGCTAAGAAACAAATTTAAAAACCTATTAAGAGGCTAAAAATTTCACCCATGCCGGGATTCGAACCCGCAACCTCTGCCATCCGTGCCAGCGCTCTACCAATTGAGCCAATGGGCGACTCACGGCATCAGTGAAATTTCGAACCTCTTTACACTATTCTCTGTATTACGTACAGGCAGCGACATCTGAATTTAAGCAAATTGCATTACTTAAAGCCCCGACTACCTACTTTGCAGTTAGGTTTAACATCGGAACGATATCACTGTACCCACATGATTATACTATTTTTATTTTTTAATGCACTAACCCGTGCTAAGGAACAAATTTAAAAACCTATTTAGAGGCTAAAAATTTCACCCATGCCGGGATTCGAACCCGCAACCTCTGGCTATCCGTGCCAGCGCTCTACCAATTGAGCCAATGGGCGACTCACGGCATCAGTGAAATTTCGAACCTCTTTACACTATTCTCTGTATTACGTACAGGCAGCGACATCTGACTTTAAGCAAATTGCATTACTTAAAGCCCCGACTACCTACTTTGCAGTTAGGTTTAACATCGGAACGATATCACTGTACCCACATGATTATACTATTTTTATTTTTTAATGCACTAACCCGTGCTAAGGAACAAATTTAAAAACCTATTTAGAGGCTAAAAATTTCACCCATGCCGGGATTCGAACCCGCAACCTCTGGCTATCCGTGCCAGCGCTCTACCAATTGAGCCAATGGGCGACTCACGGCATCAGTGAAATTTCGAACCTCTTTACACTATTCTCTGTATTACGTACAGGCAGCGACATCTGACTTTAAGCAAATTGCATTACTTACAGCCCCGACTACCTACTTTGCAGTTAGGATTAACATCGGAACGATATCACTGTACCCACATGATTATACTATTTTTATTTTTATTTTTAGCCTCTAAATAGGTTTTTAAAAATGATATAGTAGAGTTTCGTCAGAAGGCGAAATAGGAAGTTGAAACAAAAATTAGAATGTGTGACGTCATTTTATTATTGTTCGTTAATTTTAAATCTTTATTGCACTAATAACATTAGTAAATAAGTTTTATTATAAATAAGAGTAAGAGTACAAGGGCGTGCTTAATGCAAGAAGCATTACTTTTTGAGCAAACCTTTGGTATTGAATAGACTGGTAAAGGGTAGTGCAAAAAAGGTGTAATAAAATAATAAACTTACATAAACATAATTATTATATAATTATTATATATTACATAATTTTAACTAAGTTTCTCTTCCGTTTTGTTTCGAATGCCTACCATTTAATATCTTGCACCATCTGTGGTTGACTGGTAGAAAATGCTTATAGCATTAAGTCCGCCACATTGCCATTGTATTTTTTACTTATGTGCAATAAACGTATTAATAATAATAAACATAGAGAGATACATTAACTTAGACCCACAAGAGAAGGAAGGGGAGGCTGAATAACAAAAATTATGATTAACCTGCCCGAGACCACGGCAACTGTAACGCTGCCGAAACGTCGGGAAATAAGGTAACTACGTTTTAACTAATAAATAATTGGGATTTGACCCGTTTAATATATGACTATGATAAACCTACACAAACGATGAAACATAGATAAATAAATAAACAGATATAATAATTATACGTACATATACATTGAAGATAATAACTAATCACAATTACTTACATATCAATAATTAATAAAAGAATTGATTCAAAAAGTTGATAAATTCAATTTTGTCATTTCCGTCATTTTAAACTTTGAGTCTAAAATAATGAGACAGAATGAAGGAAATACCAAAAATGGTGGCTTGTAACAAGGGCTTTAGTTAATATTTATTTATGCTTTTATTATACATTAATTGTCGCCAATAATGATTGAAATTACGGACAATTTTTTTTTAAGATTTTCGGATAAGAGCTCAACAAGTAAGAATCTTATTAAAAGCCCTATGTTCTTAATGAAAAACAACAGGATATAAGTAGTAGTGAATAATATTTTAATTAAAATAAAATTCGGGAAAAAATGTACTAGCTCGCCAAAATTATGAATACTTATTTTTGGGTGTGCATTGCAACGATCAAAATTGTGGGTCTAATCCACTTTAAATATGTACAAAATGCATAAAATTTTCATAACCCATAAATAACTTGATGCAAGACAAAATGCTCGCTATCGGTGAAGGAAAACATCGCGAGGAAACCTGCGTGTCTGAGGTGTTCAAACTATTTTATACTAAGTTTAGGTGTTTGGGAAACCAACAGCTTAAATAACAATCAAAACTTAAAGTAGTGCAGTAACAATTTATAATGCCAATACTAGGCTTCCACATATTAACAAAGTAGGTTAGAAAAAAAAGACAATACTTGTTCACGCCCATGTCTTTAAAGGCTTTTCTTTACTCCTGGTCTAAAGGAAACCCGTGTTAATTCCCACGTGGAATCAATCGCTGTCGAAAAATACACGTAAAAAGAAACTTTTTTTACTCGATGTCAAATAAAATAACTGAAGGCACCTGCGACGTTTCGACTGAAATAAATCTCTCATTTATCATACGATATGCGAATGATACACCTATGTTCGTGCGTCGAGTTTGCTTGTATGTTGAGGTGCGGAACACCTTGAATTTTGTATTCCTTAATGATTCGCGATACTCATACATAGTCATGTATTAAACGCGTCTTATCGCGATTATTTATTAGGTCAACGTAATTATATTCTTTTTATTGCACTAACCCGTGCTAAGGACAATTATAAAAACCTATTTAGAGGTTAAATTCCAATGTAAAATCTAACTGCAAAGTAGATACTCGGGGCTGCAAGTGATGCAAATTACTTAAGCCAGATGCTGCCTGTACGTAATACAGAGAAGTATTGTAAAGAGATTCGAAATTTCACTGATGACAGTGAGTCGCCCATTAGCTTAGTTGGGAGAGCGCGCGCATAATAATATAATTATAATAGGTATATCATGTATTTTATATATTATGTACCTACTAATGGACTTTGTAAATGTCATTATATTTCTCAATTCAGATTTTGTCTATCTGTACGCCAAGGTTCATATAAATCCGTTCAGCTAATATTGCGTGATTGAGTACCGAAATCCAATTTTTAAAAAAAAAATTACATTTACAACGTGAAAATTTGTAAAAATGTTTTATTTGGTTTTTGTTACAAAATTATCCATCCATCCATTTCAGCCTATTGCAGTCCACTGCTGGACATAAGCCTCCCCACAAGACCCGATCTCCCGTTTTCGCCATCGAGTCACCACCAGCCACCTTTTTCAGGTCGTCGGTCCATCTGGCCGGAGGGCGTCCTACACTACGCTTGCCGAGTCGTGGTCTCCATTCGAGAACCCGTCTGCTCCAACGATCATCAGTTCTGAGACAGATGTGACCAGCCCACTGCCACTTCAGCCTGCTACACTTCTGAACTACGTCAGTGACTTTGGTTTTTTGTCGGATAATCTCGTTCCGGACTTTGTCCCTTAACGAGACTCCGAGCATACACCTTTCCATAGCTTGCTGAGTGACATGCATTGGTGGGCTAGTTTCATTGTCAAAATTATATTTAGATTTATTTATAGTTTGATTTTGTTACAATATTATAGATTTTAGTAAAAAACTTTATGTTATGAGTGGAAAGCGAGCGAAGTCGGGACGGTCAGTTAGTCGTAGGTATGTGAAAAAGTTAAAGTCATCAGTTCCGTTCTGTCACCCATTTTATCGTTTCACAGACAGATGACTAATAATTTCTGGCAAAGTTGAACAGAACACCATTTTTATCGTAAACTGGAGAACTTTTGTTGATTTTATTTAGGTTATCAATTTGACTGCGGCGTTTGGTCATGAAACTAGATTTTTATGGTATGACAAATTATAGGGTCCTACTAACTCACTCGGCAAACGTTATTTTGGCATATTATTTAGTCTAAGACCTATACTTCAGAGCTTACAAATATAATTTAAAAAAATCGACATTCGAAATTCAATATTCGAGTTTGACAGTGACACCAACACTGTGACACGAGACTTTTTTTTTACATGAGATGAAAGATAATTAGATAGGCAAATGTTTTTTGTGTACGTATTTTTTTGTGCAGGTTGAAACATTGTTGTTTTATGTGTAAATAAAGCGGTGGTAGCTCAGTGGGTAGAACCGTGGACTGGCAAGCGAGAGCCCCAGGTTCGATCCCGAGTGCGGGCATGTACCAATGACTTTGTTGAATTTTAAAGTAACGTACATTTGCGACTTTGTAGTCGCAATACCACACGCTAACGGTGAAGGAAAACATCGTGAGGAAACCCGCGGCTTGGTTGGCTCCGCACATATTGACTAGTCTTTCCTGTGGGCTAGGTCGATTAAGCTGTCAGGATGGTATAGGGGCTGGGCAAGCCTACACCATCTATAAAAAAACATGTCCCAGGCACTACATCGTCGGAGTGGTCCCTTCACCTATCTAGTGTGAGTGAAGATACCAATGGACGCTTTATAAATCATCTCATTAAGTAGATGCAAAAAAGGCCAATATCATAATATATTATGTGTAAATGTTTCATATGAAAAAACGATCCACCTTCTAGTCTCTACCGTGACGGGATTAGCAGTATTCCTATCCTATAAGGAAGAAAGAAAAATGTGTATTTTTTTTAAATTACACATCCTTCTTTCCATGGTTTTAGAAGATGTTGATAAATTAATAAATAAAGTCGTTTAAAGACTTCAAAATGAACATAATTTAAAATATGTCTGTCGCACGAGAAGTTGGCTCGATTTTCATCATATTATTTATTGGGGTAGGAGACTTTTTATTCATATTGTTTAGGCAGGCAGCTTAAAAATTAAAAATCGCTGTAAAAAAATTCACCTTTTTTCAAAACCTGTTTGTTTATGAAGGACTGTTTTTCAACAAAGTTCATACTACTTTAAAGCGCTCGTGGGCTAGTCGAGCCGAGTGATTGGAATCAATCACTTGAGTTAAGCAACAACAGGCGTGGTCAGATGCAGGATGGGTGAGCGTCGCATGACTACCGCTAGTGGCACTTTTAATAGCGCTCCCGTCTTTGCAAGGCATATATGTACAAGGCTATTGTACCAGCTGTCATGTAATGGCAGTCGTTAAGCCATGTCAGAGAGCTTAAGGGCGGCTTGATAACTTCTGACAGTAAGGCCTACCATTGTCTTACAATCCGCCACCAACCAGGACTTGGCAGTGATGCAGTATGGCCCAAACTTCCTGCGATGCAGGAAGAGACCCGTGCCCCGGCAGTGGGGACATTACAAGGGCTGATGTAAATTGAGGAAATAGTAACTAAGACACAGTGACAGAGAAAACTCAAAGCAGCTCCGCACAGATCCCGGACCAAAATTACAACTAAAGAGAGCTTTTAGCTGCGAAATTTCGTATTTAGAACTATATCCGCAAAACTATCAACCAACTGTTTCGTCGCACGGTCCTCTAGACGCAGACACACTGAAATAGTATAGTAATTAAGTGCTTGCGACCACTTACCAGTCGTCTTTGTATCTCTGCATTCAAAGTTGCAATTCTCGTTCGTGTAACAGCGCACGCCTTTGGATGCCACATTAGGAACTAAGCACAACGATGCGGTAATATAGCGCCTCTAGCTAACTAACATGAATTGTGTGTGTGTGTGCGTTTGTGTAAATTGATAAATTTACACAAACCATTGATAAAGCAATTGGTGTCCACGATACAGGTATAACCTAGTGTGGAGACCACCGTAAATAAGATTCGTAGTAAACTCTGCCATAAAAACTGTAACACCTTTTTAATGTACCTTCTGCTTGTACGAGTATACTCAATGTAACATAAAGATATTGCTGTGTTTTTGTGGTTAAAATAAACATTTTGTATTTTTGTATTTTGTATTTGTGTGTTAGGAGTATAACGGAATAAGGTTTTCAGAATCGTCATGTGTTTCCTAAGATAACGGAAACCGCTAAAATGAAAATTGTCCTGTGCGAGGAAGACTGTATGCTCGATGCAACAGCAGCCCTTAAAATGTAGATTATTTAAGGTTTTTTATACACGTATACATACACACACATTTTCATCCCAGGATCTATACCCTTGGATGAAAATGTGCACATAATAAGAACCTTATACCGGAAATTTCTAATCTTACATGACATTACATTTACCACGACCTACAATGATATTTATATATTACAATATAAACATTGTGTAAATATTATTTATACATTGTAGAAATATTATTGTAGGTTATGGTAAACTTAATTATTTCGCAAAAAAGAGGCATAGTGAATGAAATTGTTTTATCAGTATAGGTAGGTATTAGCAAACGTCTAGTTAAACAAGAAAAAAATATCATGAGGAAACCTAAGCGTTCGAGGTATTCGCAATTTCTCTCTTTAAGGGAGAGATGCTTTATGAAATACAGAGCATGTTGAAGTCATATTAATTCGTTTCAACATATAGTCTACAAGGGGCATTGTATGGAAACACTACATCTCAATTAATCTAAATCCTTACTTAATTAAGCTCTGCAAATCAAAGTAAAATCCATTCGGACTCTTTCCACAAAAAATGAAGTAAATAAATCTGGCTTTAGGGCAATAATGTGTGGTGCTTACGAATGTTTTAATTCAAAAACTTGATATCTCTTCCTGTAAATAACAAGTGCTCGTGGCTTAGCGGAACCAAATGATTGAAAACAATCACTTGAGTTAAGCAACAACAGACGCGCTAGCGGCATGTATCCGAGCGCTTCCGTGCTTAGCAAGGCACGTTAAGCCGTTGGTGCCAGCTGTCATGTAATGGCAGTCGTTAAGACATGTCAGAGGCCTTATGGGCGGCTTGAGAACTTCTGACAGTAAGGCCCGCCACTGTCTTACAATCCTCCACCAACCCGGACTGGGCCCCGTGGTAGAGTATGGCCTAACCTTTCTGTGATGCGGGAAGAGACCCGTGTCCCAGCAGTGGGTACATACAAGGGTTGATATCGTAAGCAGCGAGAAGTCTATACGTAATGGTTTCGTGCTTATTAAACTATGCCTTAAACCCAAGATACAGAGGTAATCATCATCAGCCATTTGACGGCCACTGCAGAACATGGGCCTCCCTCATGATTTTCTAAGCCTGTCGGTCTAATACCATCCGCATCCAGCGAGTCCTCGTCAATTCAACCCAGTACGGTTAAGAAATATAAGTTAAATTTCTGTTTCTAAGTAATAGTAAGTTAATAGTAATAATAAATATCTCGGGCTGCAATTGATGCCTTACAGCCCTTGTAAGGCATCAATTGCAGCCCGAGATATTTATAGTTCGAGGGTGCAATGGGTGCTTACACCCGAGCTAACTATTCTGCTTTACATCTTGATTGTGAGGTAAGTAGGAAAAAACCGGCAGATCAAGGAATAGTAGATTGCTTAACGAGGGTAGAAAGAATCAATTCCCGAGGTATTTAGACTCCCTAGCGCAACGAGGGTGGCTATAGTCCGAGTAGGAATTGATTTTTTTACCCGTGTTAAACATTTTTAATTAAGTTAAACACAGAAATCAAAATTTTCGTTTCTCATACTCGAAAAGTGGTATTGTTTTCATCTGATTATTGGGTGGAAAATGCTGCTTCCCTCCATAGGGAGGGAAAAACTCATACAAATTACTTCCCACCCAAGGGCGGGAATGAACTTTAAAAATAGAACTACTGTGAGTTGTAAAGGGTTTTTGTAATAAATTGGTTTTTAAAAAAAACTTTTAAAAAAAAGTGCTGCGGCCATGTGAGTTTCTAAACAGCCAGTGTGAATTTAGGACAAACTTCTTTGAGCGGAATTAGCCGCAACAATTATATGGTGAGTTCCATATTTCAAATTTAAAAAGTCGACTTAAATTGGCGGGTACTAATCTGTTATAATATCTCTGACGGAATTCAAAAAAATGGGTGATAATCTTTTATGCTAAGATTTTAATATTAAAAATGAGTTTTTATTTTTCTCATATTCGAAATAAAAAGAAGAGTGTTTAACACGGGTAAAAGAATCAATTCCTACTCGGACTATAGCCGCCCTCGCTGCGCTCGGGTGTCTAAATACCTCGGGAATTGATTCTTTCTAGCCTCGTTAAGCAATCTACTTTTTTTTTCAAGATAAAAATTATGCTTTGCCGTTCGATATTTAAAATTCATGAGTATCATACTCACACGAAGACGAGGCTGAATAGCAAAGCGGTATCTTTGGTCATTGGGCTGAATGCATGATGTCTATTGCCAGTATGATGGTTAGATGTACGCGAACTTTTTGAAATAAAGAAGTGTTTTTTTTTATTACTTACCGCCCTAGGGCTTTTCTAGCTACATTATTACCATTACAAACCCCATTTGGAGGTGATAAGAACCTACTTACCGAACATAAGAGATGTAAATTAATATACCTACCTAGCCACTGAGCGACATTCATAACAATTATCACAAAATAATATGTGCGTCTTTTCCATTCATCTCTTATAGCTACCAGAACATTGCCATAGTATTTTTTACTTATGTGCAATAAACGTAACACTTAAAAGTACCCGGAACCGGCGTGCGTGCATCCAACGACTTATGAACGTTGATGAAGCGAAGGTGATCTGTCAGGATCGTGGAAAGTGGCAGTCCCTGGTCTCTGCCTACCCCTCTGGGATACAGGCGTGAGGTTATGTATGGATGTGTACACTTATATAGATATGCTAGATAACATTAATAGACGTTTACATTGGGGCTGTTTGTAATAGGCCTCTTTTTCGTGGAAGTGATAATAAAGTTCTGAGAAAGGGGAAGCAATTTTCATATCTTGATTAGAGATCTTTATTTGCAACGTTCGTACGGCAGAGAAGGGATAACACACTGGCAGGTATAATTGTTAGGAATGTGCATTTTGTAATATTTTGTGTAGTAAAGCTCGAGTATAATTATTTTGCAGTTAAGGTGAAAGAAGACTTGTGGTAAGAAATTGTTATACAAGTAGAGAAATTTCGACGAATTTCAGACTGATCTATATAATTATATTCTTTTATGCACTAACCCGAGCTAAGAACAGTTTTAAAAGCCTATTTACAGGCTAAAAATTCCACCCATGCCGGGACTCGAACCCGCGAGCTCTGGCTAACCGTGCCAGATCTACGAGTAAATTAACTAGATCAGTCTGACCTACAAGTCAGTTTTGTACAAGTCTGGGAAGTTGTTTATATTGAAGAGTATACCCTTCCTTTTGGTAGATATTTTGTTACACCCTGATTAAAACGGAATAAATTGAGAGTATATTAGGCTTAGAAAAATGACTTTAACCTTTAATTAGTCCCCATTATGAAAGAGGATTTAAAAATCTTTGGTGCGGTGTGGTGTCGGTTTAAAGAAAGCACGCAACTGTACAAGTGTGCCTGCAAACAATATTGCGCGCTGAACACCCGTTCTGTTTGAACCAATTCCCCCAAAATTTCTCTCTCCGCTCCATATTTCTACTCAACCCCAATACAGTTTAATCCCTCCAGCGTGCACTTAAAAAATCGTCCGTCTTCCGGCAAACTCAGCCCGATCGGAGTAAAGCGATTGATAAAGCGCCCACCATCCCGTTTTCAGATCACGTTGGCAATTTGTAACCCTATGTGAATGTACTGACCTACTGACTCGCGATGCGCGTCCATCAATCTACCCTGTATCCCGTGACCGTTACATCTGAACAAAAATACCATCTTCCATTCCATTGCAGCGTATAGAAGGAGCGCCGTGCATGCGAGAGTAACAATGCCAGTAACGGACAGAGGAGTGGAAGAGACATCGTGATAAATTCTGAAGTTAGATTGAGTGTTAGTCCGCTTTGACATCAAGACGCCAATTCGAGGGCGATTGATCGAGACTATGGTTACGTTATCTCTTTCTTACTCACTTCGTTGCTGCAGGAGTAAGCGAGGCAAATGACTGCACGTTTTGCCTCAGCGCGAGCGGATCAAAGGCCGCCGGAGGTCATCGCTGATAGTGCTCCAACCGATTCTAGAGGTAGTGTCGAGAGCTTAATTTAGACCGTTGTTGATAATTCTCAGGTAAGACTGATTTGTGTGGGCAGTACAGGAAGTTTGAATAAAATAGATTGTGTTGTTACCTTACTAGTAAATAAAAAAACAATGTACATTCTGTTAGCTTTTAGTTTTAGACTAGATTTAGTTATTAACAGTTCTTGTAACATATCAGTAAACACCCAATCGTTACAGAACTAAAGACAACCTCTCACAACGATCTTTTAGAACATACCTCGGGCCCTAGAGTAGGCTTCGGTTTTCGCCGAAAGCACACGAGTGTAATACTACTTCCTGCTCTGTATAAAACTTTCCTTCACTGCTTTGAAAGTTATGTAAAGTTATAAATAACAATACAAAATAAACCTTACCTCATTGCAATATAATTGTTTCTATCCGATAGTAGCTGAGGTATATTATAAATTAAGAGACGGTATGTAGTACACAAACTGGCCTTTGCGTCTACGTAATGAGATGATTTATAACGTACACATAATAAGGATAAAAAAAAAAAAATTCTATACAACATGAATTTTAGTTAGTTTGAAAGCCATAGAAAATTGAACATGCTATGTAATAGCTATCGAATACGATAGTTTATTTTGCAAAACAAAGCAATTTCCAAAATATTTTCCGTTATTAACCGTCAGTAGGCAGACCGAGAGATGCGAGCGTGCCGCGGGTCAAGGGGTCATTGTTCTAAACGACAGAGAGGCTAATTGTTCGCGCGTGTTTTCAAACGAGACTTCTCAACACAATTTTATTTTCATTAACGGCTTACTTAAAGTATAATACTTAATAGTATTTCCACCATAGTATTTTTAACAATATACTTTGTCCGTTATAATGTTAAGTTTAACGTCCCAAACGTCACACAGGCCTTCTCTTAGAGAGAGAGTATATTATATGATGTTAGTAAAGTCACTCACACCGGTCGAGCCATGGTCAAGTGGTATACCGTCATAAATAATGTGGCAGTAGATAGATAACTTGATCCCATTGTGATGACACGGAGTAAATTGGTCATTAACTGAACGATGACTTTTGCGATGGTAATATTTTTGGTTCAATAGAGACTATGATCGCTTAAAATACTGGACGAGGATTAATTTCCGGTCTTGTCTATTTTATCTGCATTCTACGTGGTTAGCAAAGGGGAAGATAAAATACTTTTTATACGAACTGGCGCGCGTGCATGCAACTGTGAACGTTGATGAAGCGAAGGTGATCTGTCAGAATCGTGGCAAGTGGCAATCCCTTGTTTCTGCCTACCCCTCTGAGATATAGGCGTGAGGTTATGTATGTATTTATGTCTACATGGCAAAAGAGGTGTTTAATTTTCACAGATGTTTGTTTGTAGTTTATTTTTTGAATTCTGCTCGAGCACAAAATAAATACCGAATGTAATCAAGAACAATCATCGGTTCTTTCATACCGGACAAAAAGAAACATTCCTACATTCTTAACGCAACTAAAAGACAGTAAAAATAAATACATAAGAATATTGATTTAGTTGATTTGGTCTCCACCAACCCGAACTAGGCCCCCGTAGTGGAGTATGGCCTAACCTTCCTGCGACGCAGGAAGAGACGCGTGTCCCAGCAGTGGGAACATACAAGGGTTGATATCGAATGATTTGGTATCATCTCCTAAAGTAAAATAAATAAACTAAACTCAGCTCAGATTTATGCCATGGCCGATAGCGACCACGACGCCTATTTTCAGCGGATAACATAAAACAAGAGAATACAAAACTTAGACACATAGTTGGGCGTAACTGTAACCAAAAATTGTATATTTTTATAACACCTACTATTATATACTTTATGACTCAATGATGACATCAAGCCTTTAAATGTCCCCACTGCTGGGGAACGGTTCTCTTCCTGCATCGCAGGAAGGTTAGGCCATATTCTACCACGGAAGCTAAGTCCGGCTTGGTGGAGGATTGTAAGACAGTGGCGGGCCTTACTGTCAGACGTTATCAAGCCGCCCATAAAGCCTTGGCTTAACAACTGCTATTACATGACAGCCGGCACTATTGGCTTAGCGTGCCATGCGAAGCACGGAAAATGTTGATTCTAAAAAAATATGATTTTTTTTTTCAAAGGAGGAAAACAGTATTAACAACAAGCACTTAAATACAGTAAACTACTTAGCTTATTAAATTTTGTTAGTTCCTAACCATTCCTCACCGCTAGATATGAGCTTAGTATGCGATAGGACTAGAATAGCTATATAAAATTCATGAAGACAATCTCTTGATAGTTTAACTATTACTTTAACTATTAAACTCAATGAGATAAAAATTAAATAATAATAATAATTATATAATATAATCGGCAGCATGATAATTTCTGACAGTAAGGTCACTGTCAGAAATTATCATGCCGCCTGCGCCCATAAGGCCTCTGATATGGCTTAACGACTGCTATTACATGACAGCCAGCACCAACGACTTAACGTGCCTTGCAAAGCACGGAAGCGCACGGAATATATGCCACTAGCGGTATTCACCGGACTGTCACCCACCCTGCACCAGAGTGCTTAGTGCGAGTTTGACAGATCCAATCGAATAATTTTACTACCGCGTTAATCGAGCATTGAGTAGTGAGTATGAGTAAGTTAACCGTTCGAACTGGCAAAACGCTGTCACAGTACAACTCGCACTCGCGTTTATTCGTGTTTTGGCTGGTAAACGTGTTCACTTCTCTACGTAAACTATTACAACTTGCACTCAGCAATTTTAATTTCCATACTTGTCGCTAGGTGGCGCTTCCTCGATGCCATAGAAATATGAGTTTACGTTAACGCGATCGAGTAGTTAAAAAACTCGCACTAAGCACTCAGATCGCGCCTGTTGTCGCTTAACTCGAATGATTGATTCCAATCACTCGGTTCTGCTAGGCCACGAGCGCTTCACGACTCAATATCAAGTAGAAGTATGAATATCAATATTCATATTTACTTATTTGCATCAACTATCAGTCTCATTTTTCCTCCACAGCTCTTTTGTCTGGAAGAAATTACTCTTAGCAGTAAGGCCGCCAATTGTACTATATCTTTGTTGATATTATTTTCTAATGCACTAACCGTGCTAAGGACAATTTTAAAAAACCTATTTAGTGGCTATATCCTTGTTACTATTTTATGTTTGTTTTTTCCCTGGTGTACAATAAAGAATATTCTTGTCTTATCTCATCATCAAAAACAACTGAAGGCAAGACTAACCAATAGAGGTGTAAAGTGAAAATCCGTTTGTGAAAACCAAACGTGCATGACCCGGGTGTCAGCGAAGCCTCCCGATACACTTAGCGAAGAAAAACATCTCCCCGACCCAAGTGTTTGCTACTTCATTAGCTAGTGCAAACATTCGCTGGCATACGCTGTGATGGCAAGACAGGCACTTGTGTGTAAAAACAGGACTTCACTCCTAACAAACCGGATGCCTTACGAGTTACAACGTTTTTTTTTAAATTCAAATTCATATTAAAATCAATTTATTTTAACGTAAAGGATTTACATTCTGTTCTGTTTGCTGAATGTCAATGTACAATGTAAAATGTAAGCCGCCGCCTTCGGGCCGTATTGTAGTGGATAAAAAGGCAGCGGAAAAAAAACCTATTTAGAGGCTATAAATCCTATTAAGAGGCTAAAAATTCCACCGATGCCGGGATTCGAACCCTCACAACCTCTGGCTATCCGTTAGTCTACCCGATACCACGGCAACTGTAACGCTGCTGAAACGTCAGGAAATAAGGTAATTACGTTTGACCTAATTAATAATCGCGATTTGACCCGTTTAATATATAATTAGGAATCGCTGATTGTGTTGGTAAGCTCAAATCTCCAGAGCAGCTGAACCGATTTCCGATTCTTTTTTTTAGAATTTTCCTTGAAGTACGAGGATGGTTCTTATGCAAAGAAAAAAAAAATTAAAAATCGACTGTTAGGCGGTAAGAAGTTTTCTGGGTCAGCTAGTTGTTTTTTTTTAAATACACACATGCTTGGTATAGAAAACAAATTGTTAACAAAGGGAAATGCCGATTTTAAGCCTGTTCCCATATCTCTTGAAGCTCATGCCATAAGTAAAAGCACAATAACCTATATACGCTCATACGTACACACACAATTATTCCCAACACAAATGTTCAGTCGGCCTTCAGTGCGGACGGGTGCTTATTTTCCTGCTTCCCTGTTTATTAAAATAATTAGGCATATAAGACTCAGCGCACTCAGCGTTCCTGGATCGCTTTTTATCAAATTAGAAAACCCAATAAAAACAACATAATATTATATTTAGAATGTCTTTTACTAGGCCATTTATTAAAAAAACGTTCCCGTACCCGTATGGCGGAAACTTCGCGATAGGTTTACTGGCTTAGTATCGGGTACGCCATCTAGCGGCACAAATTAAGACTTTCACAAAAATGGCCACTTTGCTCGACTTCATGATATACAAATGAAGTACACTCGACACGTAGATACAAAGTAACAGCTCTCGCCGAGACTTGTTTTCGTTGCTCGCCGTTTTAGCAAGTGACCAAAGCAGTAAAAATTGCCTAATTAATACAATCTCTAAATAAGCACACATTACAACAACTGGGACTCAACCCAAACGGTGAACTAACCAACAAATTACTTTTGTGACAGTAAAATCTCTGAACTATCAATTCGGAGCTCATACAAAGCCAGGTATTAAATTTTGGCAAACATTTCATACCCGAATTTGGGAACTATGATCCAGATAGGCGGCGGTTGGTCCTTTAAAATCTCTGAGCTAGAAAATTTCATGAATATTGTAAGCTTACCATTGCGTAGGCGGTGGGAAACAAATATTAATAAAATGCCTCTTTATTAATATTTGTTTCCCACCGCCTACGCAATGGTAAGCTTAAATTTTTTTTAAAATGAATACTTACTGCTATACGATAAACCTACGTTTAGGTTTGACTTTACGTAAGGATGACTTGCATTTAACGTCGGTTGTGATAGACTGCAAGTTTATCAGCACAGGTAAGGTGACGACGTTAGTCGCCCGTTTAAAATGTCAAAGTTCGCGACTTGAAACATTTTGAAAAATAATAATATTAAAAAGCATTAGGGTGGTAAGCATTATAGTGTGGCGAAAAACTGCCGGCAGATGCTGGATGCGGCAAGCTGAAGACAGGACGCTATGGCGCTCATTAGGGAAGGGCTATGTCCAGCAGTGGACTACATAATACAGCCTGAAGAAGAAAAAAACGAGAGGAGTGGATAGTTGCCTATTACTGTTTTTTTATTCGACTAGAATTATTGTTTCATGACAGGATTGTTAATGCCAATGATATGTGATTGTATTTTATTTATGAGCAAGCGAATACATTCATTGTCATATTCTGACATTTTAGCGCTACAAAACGCAAGTCTCGTGACGTCGTCCTACGCATGCAGGAGTTTATGATACTTAGCGAAGACTAGGCCTTAAGAAGTAATAAGACATTTGCTTGTGAGATGCGCCTAGATTTAAGATGACCTTTGTAAGATGTCACTGAGGTTCAACCAAGAGATGATACTTGTCTAAGTTCTAAGGAATAGCTGAGGGGTAAACTTGGAGCAGCTTTCTGAATGAAAAATGGACTAAGAAGACTAGTCAATGGTGGTTGAGAATGTCACGGGTTATGCGTTTTCATAACTTACTTAAGAAAATGATTCTTCTTCTTCAGGCTATATTAATCCACTGCTGGACATAGCCCTCCCCTAATGAGCGCCAAAGCGCAAGGTTGTGCCATCATTGGGGGATAATGCCCATAATCCCCACGCTGGCCATGCGGGTTGGGGATCGCAGTTTGGTGGAATTGTACTGCAGGAGGCGCTGCTGCCCACCCCCCGGTTTGTGAAAATTACTTAATAAATGATTGCTTAATATGTATTATGTAACTGATGAATCGCTCGTGGCATAGCTGAGCTGAGTGGTTTTCATCAATCACTTGAGTTAAGCTACAACTGGAGCGATCAAGTACTGTATGGGTGACCGTCCTGTAACTAAAGCTAGTGGCATTATTCCGAGCGCTTCCGTGTTTTGCTAGGCACGTTAAGCACTTGGTGCCGGCTGTCATATAATGGCAATCGTTAAGCCATGTCAGAAGCCTTATGTGCGGCTTGATAACTTCTGATAGTAAGGCCCGTCACTGTCTCAAGCCTCCACCATCCTGGACTTTGCCCCCGTGGTGGAGTACGGCCTAACCTTCCCGCGACGTAGGAAGAGACCCGTGCCCCAGCAGTGGGGACATACAAGGGTTGATATCGATGTAACTGTTTATTTTCCCTAATAAAATAAAAATAAAATCAAGAATAGCTCTATTTCATAAACAGCATTGTACGCCATGATAACCTCAGACTGTTAATAAGTCATTAGGATAGGAATATCTTTCACTGACCATAAAGGAAAACTTAGTGGGCGAATCGGAGTATTTGAGGTGTACACATAAATAAGCGCTTGAAATTGGCAATCCACGGTGGGCACGCGTAGCAATTAAGCCCTTAATTTATCTCTGAGAGAAGGCCTGTGCTGCAGTTGAACGTATAAAAGGTACTTTAAAAATATTAAAATAAAATGACACGAAGGCCCTACCAAACGACCCGCCGTTAATAGTTCCAGCACTCTCTTAAGATAATCCCGCAAAATTATTTCAGGCTCTCTCTATATTACTTCTAACGAGAGTGGGTCTTGCCAGTTTTTCATCTACCGTTCGGGGATCAAGCCATAATGAGTATAATGAACGGAGGTACGAAGCAGCTTAATATGGGTTTTGGCTCACTAAGCTTGTGGCCCTACTTAGAATCTTTTACCCGATGGTCAAAACAGCCAAATTTTTGCCTAGTGGCCTGAGGTGCTGTAAAGCAGGCTATATTTTGACATCAACCCTTGTATGTCCCCATTGCTGGGGCATGGGTCTCTTTCTGCATTGCAGGATGGTTAGGCCGTACTCCACCACGGGGACCAAGTCCAGGTTGGTGGAGAATTGTAAGATAGTGGTGGGCCTTACTGAAGTTATCAAGCCGCCCATAAGACCTCTGATAGGCAGGCAATGGGCAGAAGAAAGAGAATAGAACAATATAAATATACCAAGCACAAATGGAATTGCTTAAGTTTGGAAACTTATACAATTTAAGTAGTTAACATTTACAAAATAGTGGGCTTTATCCCGAGAATTTTTAAACGTGGGCTAAAACCAGAGTTAACGAAATCTAAAATAAATCATTTATTGAAGCATAGCGTCAACCGAGATCCTCGAGCCGTAAATTTCTAGTGATACTTGAATTCTTTAATCAAATAAAATAAATGACTAAGAAGTCTTTTATTTTGTTTGCTTAAAGAATGAACAAAAGAAAAAGAGGTTACGTTTTTTTATGGAATACCGAGATGTTGAAAGATGAAAGATCTTAACGTGCTTTATTCCAACATAATAAACAATGTTTGAAAGTGTTCATTCACGTGTGAATAAATACTTTCCATCACAAAAATACAGGAAATCAGTTTCAAATTTTGTCAAATCAAATTTTGTTAATATGTAATTGCATCATTATATTTTACTGACTTTACACCCTTCACATAAAGTAAAATTTGTCACCATTGTCAATATTTTGGCCACACCCATACTTATTTGTGGCCATTATACTAAACTCTTCAGGCATGTAGGTTTTGAAAGTTTTTAATTTCCTTTTTGTTAAGTATTTGTTGGTCACCCGGCGAGAGAATAGCTTCCAGACGTTTTTTTTACGTAATACCGATAATGTCAACATTTTGGCTTTTGAATTCAAAATATTAATCCATGTTTGGAAGTATTCATTCGAGTGTGAATTAGAATTGGAGTGTGAATTGAATGGGAATGAAGGTGGGCCTTCACAAAAACACAGGAAATTAGGGAGTTTTACTAATCTGTAATTGTAACGTTATATTTTACTGACTTTACAGACTTTACACCCTTCACATAAAATAAAATTTGTAACGGTTGTCAATATTTGACCTCTGTGGCGCAACGGTAGCGCATCTCCCTGCCATACAAGAGCTCCGGGGGTCGAACCCCGGCCGAGGACAAAAAAAAACTCCAGGCCTTGGATGTTTAGACGTTTGCGACGTCGTTGCTTCTGGTTCCCACGCCACGGCGGATCCTAGTGTGGGGCCAGAAGCAATGTATGAACCTGTATGTAAATTTAATGTAATGTAATTTAGGCCACACACACAGACTCATTTGTGACGTCATGTTATGCTAACCGTTTCAGGCATGTGGGGTTTGAAAGTTTTTAATTTCTTTTTTGTACCTCATGTACCTATTTGCAAGTCACCCGGCGAGAGAGTAGCTTCCAGGGCATGACCTAGAATCTCTATGCGGGCGTATTAATGATTGAGCCAGTGACGCGCAACCGTATTGAATAGTAATAAGGTTACCCATTAGCAATGAGCCTCGACGCTATGCGTTTGTGCTGACATAACGGTTATAGTATAGCTAGTCACTGTGGAAAACTACAGGCAGGTGTAATAAAGGTTTTACCTCAAACGGTTAAGAGAAAATCTCAAATGACATATTGTCACTGATATCGCAAAATGTCACATGTGAAAAAAAAACGAATGAATGAAGGAAAAATAAAAAAAAAATTTAATGCCAATATATACTATTTTTATTGCTAATGCACTAACCCGTGACAAATTTAAAAACGATATCGCTCCGATGTAAAACCTAACTGCAAAGTAGGTAGTCGGGGCTGTAAGTGATGCAATTTGCTTAAGCCAGATGTCGCTGCCTGTACGTAATACAGAGAATAGTGTAAAGAGGTTCGAAATTTCACTGATGCCGGTGAGTCGCCCATTGGCTCATATTGGTAGAGCGCTGGCACGGATAGCCAGAGGTTTTGGGTTCGAATCCCGGCATGGGTGAAATTTTTAGCCTCTAAATAGGTTTTTAAATGTCAATATATTACAACCTTATGTAATTAAGCTGAGGGTATAATGTACTACGTTTCCATTCAGAATCAAGTTTTCCTTAAATTTAGATGAAAATCATGATTTTTTGATAAATATGACCTTCCACAACGATATTACTCGAGATGATTATCATCATCATGGTTTTCTGTACCCTCCAAAATTTAGTTAGAAATTTATCATCGCCATCATCAGCCAATTGACGTCCACTGTAGGACATAGGCCTCGCTCATAATTTTTCAAGCTTTCTGGTCTTGTGCCTACCGCATTCAGCGACTTTCCACCACGGTAACCAGGTCGTCAGACCATCAGGCGTGGAGCCTCTTCACGCGTCGTCCAGTCCGCGGTCGCCAGGTCAGAACTTTTTCGCTCCAACGGCCATCAGTTCTCCGAGCTATGGGCCGCGTCCACTGCCACTACAACTAAGCAATTCTTCTCGATGTTCATACGAAGTTATATACTAAACAATCTTATTGCGAGTCTGTAGGTCTACCCGTTACTTTAGTCTGCTGGCAACTGTCAGGGTCACATGGCAACATTGCCAAAACGTAAAGATTCGTCGCTTTGTCCGCTGCGTTTGCCAGTTCTTGGTCAACGCTTGAAAACGTTTTTATCATATTGGTTACCTCTTATTTGTTTCTGTAAGTTACGGATTTTTGTGGGGTTATAATAGCAGTTGGTTCCCAGTTGGGACATGTGGAGAGGATGAAGTAAGAAAGATTGACGAAACAAATATATATTGCGAATTTGAATGGAAGGGTTGGTAACGGTCGTCCCAGGCAGACATACATTGACCAGATGTATGCCTGCCTAGGACGACCGATAGGGGATGTATTAGCAAAGGGAATGATAAAAAGTACCCGGAACCGGCGTGCGTGCATGCAACGACTTATGAACGTTGATAAAGCGAAGGTGATCTGTCAGGATCGTGGCAAGTGGCAGTCCCTGGTCTCTGCCTACCCCTCTGGGATACAGGCGTTAGGTTATGTATGTATGTATAATACCAGTACTACTCGCTAACTGCGAAGGAAAACATCGCGAGGAAACCCGAGTGTCTGAGTTATTTATATACCTTTGCGCTTGAAATTTCTAATCCGCGGTGGGCACGCGTGGAGCCCATACTCTCTCTGAGTTGCACTGTGCCGTCTGTTAGCTTTTAGAACCTCGGCTACTATCGGAAAACCAATCATATTGCAATAAGGTAATGTTTATTTTGTATTGTTATTTACAACTTTACAATTTTTTTCAAAATAGTGAAGAAAAGTTTTATACAGAGCAGGAAGTAGTAGGCACTACACTCGTGTGCTTTCATCGAAAACCGAAGCCTAATCTAGAGCCCGAGGTATATTCTAAAAGCAAACGTATTTTTTTCTTATTTTTTTAAGGAGTATTGTAATGTGTCGCATTTTTATAAACAAAGTCTATCTAGTAAATAAATTGCTACTCAGGAGTCCTCCATTGCACTCATACCTCCAACTAATACCTTTCCTGATTTGTTTTTCTTGACTTCGATCGTATTTCATACAATAACTTGTTTACATCTGGGAAACGCGAGTCTAGAGTGGGATTACGCATGCACAGTTTCAGCTTTACATAACATCATTGGTTGGTTTCCATCAAAGAGAACTCTCGTACAAATGTTTACGTTCAAGAAGAGGCAAGATACTCAATATGATTTCTAGATATTGCAGCTTTCATACTGCCACCGTATAAAGGTAGCAACATACTATAGCCGCTTGCTCTAGCCTAAGCCTGATTCGTTCGTTCGTTATCGTTATCAACCCCGTATGTCCCCACTGCCGGGGCACGACCTGATAACATTTGCTTATTTTTCATGCTTAACATAGAGGTGCAATAGAGCATACAATGTGGCAAAAACGTATCTACTTTCCTGTTAATGAAGGATATTGGTGGAAATCTAGACACTTTTGCGGCTAGACCGAGATGTGGCGGTTTTCGGTATACGATATTTTGGGGTCATCGGTCCAAAACAAATTGTTTTGGCAGCGTCGACTTTCTTTTACAAAAACGTACGTGGTACGCTTGCGGTACGGTAAGAGCCAGGATTTTTTTAAGTAGAGAGAAAAAAGTAATTTCAAGCGCTGAGGTACCTATGTAAACACCTCAAACAATCAGGTTTTCTCACGATGTTTTCTTTAACAAGATTTTTATTTTATTAGTATTGTTAACCTTATTTTTCTTCTTTCGTGTTAGCGATTCGACCAGTTTATATCGTTCCTGCCAATAGTTGGTCACTGCAACTGCAGTAGCGGTAGCCTCTGTTAGGTCCGCCAGAGTGCAGGTATGAGGGCACAATGGGCATTGGAGCACCATGGAGGGCGATGAGGCTCCACAATTACATTGCTCCTCCGTCGGTGGAATATTAGTCCAGTACATACAAAGTTTGTCTGGGAGAGATCGCTTTTAGTGATAAGGCCGCCGTCTGTACTCTTAGGTTAAGAAATATCTGTGTAATTTAGGCTCTTTTTCACAATGTTCAAATAAAGTTCCGGATAAGCTATCCGCAACCAGGCTGCCGTTTGTTCAAAATTTAAATATTTTTTTTCTATATTGCGTGTGTTCGTTTATGGCTTCAAATTAAGAACAAACGGCAGCTCTGGTCGCGGATAGCATATCCGGAACTTTATCTGCAGGTTGTGAAACAGACCCTTAAATTTTTATGAACAATATAGTGTTCTCTGTCTATCTATCTATAACCCTATCTGCTTAAAATTTGTCTGCAGCGACCAACCTAGGTCCGGAGTCGTTTGAGGGACTGCCGCGTAGGCTATTGCAGATCGGAACCCGTTGGGAGCCTCTCTTGGGGGTTAACAAAACCAGTGGGTACAGGATGTTTTAACCCTAAATAATTTGCTGACTAAGAGTCTGCTCGTCGAGTGGCGTCTCTTTTCTATTCTGCCTCTATTTAAAACGTGCTTTAAATAAAGTGAATGTAAATCACGCTTTACTTACCCATATGAATAAGTGTTGCACTTACCAAGTAAGTGCAAAGTTATTGTTTGAAAATTTATCTAAATTAGCCGCTGCTGACAGCCATCTTTCCTTTGATAAGATATCGAAATGAGATTAATTTTATCTAGTACTGTAAATCTTACAATAATCTCTAAATATAGCTCGATGAAAACTAGTGTTCGTATGCATTTTTTTGCTCCGAGAGTAATTGAAGACATGGTTCATAAAACTACCTTTTAAAGTTTATTATGACAGTACGATTTATATTGTCTAGCCTAGTCTTAGACAACTTCTTAATCTCTCGATTAATCGACTTTGCAAACATTTTCGGCAATCAGCTGAAGAGAAATTCTCCTTACCATGTTATCACTTTTAACTTAGAAACGACTGACTCCCAAGTTAGTAACAGCCTTAACAGCGATGACATATACTGGAGAGCAAAAATAAGAATTTTCTCTAAAGGAATGCATTGAGAAATTCCACCCCATTCCACCGGGCCGCGTGGAAACTCTGCAGCAACTATGTGAAAAGTGCCAAGTGAAGGAATATCGAGTAAAAATCCCCTTTTGCGGCAGTTTTTGCTACCTCCGCTGATTTATTATTGTTTGTGTCGATTGATTTTCTCTTTTCTTCCGAGCAATATTTTTCAGGAAAACAACCATCTTCACTGTACCCTTTGCAAAAAATACTATGAGTTACAAGCTATTGATCAAGCGGTGGTAGCGGAGCGGTGTAGGGGAGGTCGTGGATTCGAGTCCCGGCCAGTTAGTTATATTTAATTAATTACCAGTTAGTTAGTTAGACCTGAGATTCCTGCATTTAGCCTCATAATTGGGTCATTGTATGCAGCAAGCGCTGAGCTACGTTAACACTTCACACACCAGGGTTTCCTTACGATGTTTTCCTTCACCGTCAGCGAGTGGTATTGCTACTATAATTTCACAAATGTACATAACTTAGAAAACAGTCATTGGTACATGCCGGGGTTTGAACCCACGACCTCACGATTGAGAGGCCGGCGTTCTTCACCGCTCCGCTACCACCACTCTTCTGGCACTTGTGAGCCTGAGGATGCCTCGTGTTGGAAGCGAAACGCGTCGCGTATTTTCTCTTACAAGTATTGGTGTCGGTGGTGGTGTGTTTGTGTCTTGCTTCTGCTTAAAAAGTAGGAGAGAAGGCGGTGCATTAACTGATCGCATGGTGCTTGTGGGATTTTGGCGGAATTTAACAAAGTAATTTTCACTGTTTAGTGCTATTATGGATTTCCGCAAAGTAACGCCTGATTCCATACATATCGTAAAGAAACCCTAGTGTCTGAAGTGTTAACGTACCTCAGCGGTTGCTACGTACAATGGCCTAACTATGATTGACTCAGTTATTCTGGAGACAGTCAACTCTCAGCGGGATCTTGGAGTCACTGTGAATAGGAATCTGAAATGGGACGAACACATACTTGGAATTACAAAAAAGGCTAATTCACTTACATATATGATAAGAAAATCATTCAGCTATATTGACAAACAGTTATTCATAAAATTGTACAAGGCATTTATTAGACCACTGCTGGAATACGGTTTTCAGGTCTGGTGTCCTTATCTGAAGAAAGATATTGAGCTCTTAGAAAAAGTACAACGAAGAGCCACAAAAATGGTAGTTGGACTTCGTCAGAAATCCTATGAGCAACGACTGGGTCTCACTACGCTCGAGCAACGACGACAACGTGGAGACCTCATAGAAACATACAAAATCCTCACATGTTACTATGACGTGCATGACCTACATAACATCTACATTATGAACGAAAATAAACACCTAAGAGGCCACCACCTTAAAATAAGCAACTCTCTGTGTGCAAGTAACCCTCGAAAGCATTTCCTCCCAAACCGTGTCGTGCGAGAGTGGAACAAACTTCCTGACTCTATTGTTAGTGCAGACTCAGTGAACTGTTTTAAAAATAGACTGGATAATCATGTAAAAACCAAAAACAATCAAGTGCAGTGATAAGACATACACGTATCAGCTGTAAGCTGCTAGTGTATCAAATAATAATAATAATAATAATAATAATAATAATAATAATAATAATAATAATAATAATAATAATAATAATAATAATAATAATAATAATAATAATAATAATAATAATAATAATAATAATAATAATAATAATAATAATAATAATAATAATAATAATAATAATAATAATAATAATAATAATAATAATAATAATAATAATAATAATAATAATAATAATAATAATAATAATAATAATAATAATAATAATAATAATAATAATAATAATAATAATAATAATATGAACTAACAGCTAGCTACCATTGATCAATATCACCCAGCGGACACCTACAACAGGCCTCTTCATGTTCGCGCTACTTTTTACAACCTGTATTGACGTAACCTAAGTAATTACTGAATACCGGCTACTCGCTCTGTATCTTCAGAACATTTGCGCAAGGTTATGCCAGTCTTTTGTATTGGTCGTCTTTTCTACATCATCTGCCCATCGAGTGCACGGTCTAGCTCGTCTTCTTTTTCCTGGCGGTCCTTTCCACAGTGTTGTCCTCTTTGACCATATATTTTCATGCATCCTAACTAAAGCACTCCTTAGAGGCAGTTTATTTTATCTATGGTTTCGTTTTTTCCTTGTGATATCGCAATATTCAGCGTTTTTCTGATGTTTTAGGAAATCATATTTTATAAAAACGGTTACAATATTATTAATAAGAAAAACTTAAGACCCACTAACGCGCTCCTAAAACCGGGTCAAAGCCAGTTTACGATAGGAACTCCATCTTAAAAGTATTTAACTTGGCCTTGGCATCTATGTAATGAGATGATTTAGTTTAGTATTCGTGCATTCTCCTTTTTATTGTCTTTTCCGCATGTTTCCATATAGGTACACAATATTGTATTTATTTCCTCATCGCGTGCATTGTTATTATAACGTATTTATGTAAGTTTATAATAACTATATTATGTAATTGTTTATGTAGGTATATTGTTATTTATATAAGTAGGGTATTAATATATTCATGTTTGCACTGACTACCTGTCTCTTATTTCCTTCAGCAACTTTCCATCGTAAGGTTTTCTGGAAGAAATTGCTTTTAGCAATAAGGCCGCCAATTGTACTTTGTATATTTACATGTTTTATATAATATGTGCTCTGGTGTACAATAAAGAATATTCTTATCATATCTTATGATTTATACAGCGTCCAGTGACACCTTCACTTACACAAGATGGGTGAAGGGTCCACTTGGACGCTGCACTGCCTGGGACATTGTTTTAGATAGATTGTAGGCTTACCCTGCTCCTATGCCATCCTGACAGCTCAGTCAGCCTAACCCACAGGAAAGACAAATCAAGTCATTTAAATGGTTTAAAAGTATTAAACAGGTTTGGTAAATAATGCTAGTAAAAGGTATTTAATTTTTTTTTTGTTTTCTTGCCAAAGAATGTATTGAAGGCAAGCGATGCTAATTGAATGTTTTACGTAAGGACTCAGTCTGAGGGCACATATTTCAAAACATGTCATATCCCTGTCTGGTTCCTACAGCACACTGTTCTAACAATTAAAAAATAAAATAACTAATTGTTATTTATTAGTTATTTTATTTTTGTAGGTGAATACATATAGCGAAAAATATTAGACTTAACGTTACAATAAAAGTAACCTTTTTATTTTGTGACATGCTCCTTCTTGTTTTACTGTTAAATACCGAGTAAGTATCCTATTGCTGTGTGGTATCGGCTTACACAATAGCACCAACCCAACTCTTCCCGCGGGTGTCGTAAAAGGCGACTAAGGGACATAAACCAGGGGGTGGGCAGCAGCGCCCCCTGCAGTACAATTCCACTGAACTGCGATCCCCAACCTGCATGCCCAGCGTGGGGATTATGGGTATTACCCCTATGATAGCTCAACGTGCGCTCTTTAGGGAAGGGCTATGTCCAGCAGTGGACTAGTATAGCCTGACGATGAAGTATCCTATTTTGGGACTACTTTTCACGTACAACTAGGGTGCAAAAACAAAATATCTACTGCACTTTGTCGTAGAAATTATGTGTCTCAATATCACGGTCACGTCTCAGACATCCAGTGAAATGTGCTTTCCTCTATATATATTACGCCTCATATTTATGGGGCAGATCTAAGTAAACATTCCCATTTTGCACACAGATGGATATGTTAAAAAATATACAATCAAGGCGACAATTGAAAACACTAACTAGTATAGAACTAGATTTTGGAACTTATCTTGAAATACCTTTGACGCTTGTAGACAAAAGGCTGTTTTGTTTTGAGGTGCTCTACACCTCAAAACAAAACAGAGGCCTCTGAAATGCTCACCTAAATTCTATCGTATCACCGACATCTTTCAAGCTTACTATGTAGATTAAAACAGATTATTATTTTGATAGGCCCTATTACACTTTGAGATTGAATTTTCGTAATTACGAGATTCCTCATCAAATCGACGGATCCCGTATTACGGTGGCGGGCAAAGAGAATGGTGATGAATTTTACGAGTACAGTTTGACTCAGAAAATGGCAGTAACACTACGTATTCGTCTGTAGGTGAGGATGTAAAAGGTGTCTCATTTCGCTCGGTGCGAAGTGTACCACACCGTGTAGCGTTAACATTCCTTTTACTGTTTGTTTTATTGCTTATAACGGGCCATAATACGTCTCTTAGGGAGGTGTTCTTAAAATTCTGTCTACGATGTTTACATTTGTACATTATTTTACAGTTTATATGTTTCAGGCTACCACTTGCTAACCGTGCAGAAAAATAACTGAGGCAACCTAAAAGCTATCGACATAGCTCAGAGAATTAGCGATCTGAAGTGGCAGTGGGCTGGCCATATCTCGCGAAGAACTGAACCGTTGGAGTAAACGTGTTCTTGAGTGAAGATAAACGTAGTGTAGAATATAGCCTGAAAAAGAAGAAGATAAGTCATAGGTATAGCAAAGTGGTAGAGTGGATTCCCAATATCTCACGTAGTAAATTCTTTAAAGCGCATATTTATTTTTTCGTATTCACAGTGGGCATGTACGGCATGTAAACCCGAACTCACTCTGTGAAGTACTGATAGTACCTAGCATTAAAATGTGAAAAAAATACCACAAGCACTTTTTTAAGCAGTAGGAAAAAGGGCGGTGCATTAACTAACTGCATGGTGCTTGTGGGATTTTTGGCGGAATTTAGCAAAGTAATTTTCACATTTTAATGCTATTATGGATTTCCGCAAAGTAACGCCTGATTCCATACAATGTCTAATAGTACCTATTGTACTTTTTTTGTAGAATATAAAATAGGCTAGCGTAGAACTTTAAGTTAGCTTAATTTTTGTACATTTTGTTACAATGACATTTGATGCGCGAAAGATATCTTGATTAATTTCGACTTTGTATAGACCTATTTCGAGTCTCTTCTGTCAAAACATCATCACCATCATCATCATCAGCTATTTGACACCAACTGCAGGTCATAGGCATCCCTCATGGTTTTTCCAGCTTCACGGTCTTTTGCCGCCCGCATTCAGTGACTCCCCACTACCGTGACTAGGTCGTCAGACCATCCGGTGGAGGGCCTGGACGAAAACATTTCCATCGTAAATAATTAAGATGGACATGTTTCGTGAATATAATACCCCGCAAACAGCTCGTTTGCGGGGTATTATATTCACTGGCTATTTTTGGATGTGTTTTTCTTCGAGAGTATAAGCTGTACAAGCTGTAGACACAAACACCCCACACACACACACACATAAACCACACACACACACACACACCACACACACACACACACTTTTGGATGTGTTTTTTTTTCGGACTATACGCTGTACAAGCTGTAAACACACACACACAAACACACACACACACTAGTAAACTAAGATAACCTACTAAGTAGCTTTTTGTAAGACGATCATTATTACGTCTGATTGTGGAAAAGCTGAGCTTCCTGATACAGGTTCTTGCCCGATTATGTTACTGTAAACATTTTGTGAAGTAAACAAACGCTTTTTAGTATTCTCAAAAAGTAAAAACGGGATCCTGTCACTAAGGCTCTACTGTCTGCCTGTCTGATTAACCAACCACATACAAGTTTGACAGTGAATGTGGTTCCTCGTACATTGGTCAAACCAAGCGTACCAAAGCTGAGCGGGTGAAGGAACATATCGCGGATGTGAAACATAAGCGCTCTGGTAGATCTGCAGTCAGCGAACATACACTTAGCGGTACCAACCACTTTACACATGTCGATAATGTTAAAGTTCTAGCCCGAGAAGACCGTTTCTTCCCTAGAATGATACGCGAGGCAATAGAGATCCGCCGGCATCCAAATTTTAATAGAGATCGTGGTTGGAACATACTGGTAGCATGGGAACCAGTGCTTAAGTGCATGAGACCCCCTTGCTAGAAGTGTGACTGTAGAGTTAAATTTTAATTTCAATTAATAATCAGTATTTTTAAGTTCATGTAAAGTAATTAGTTTATAAATTTAATTTTAACTTCAATTCCTAATAATCAATATTGTTGACTTTATATAAAAAATAATTGGTTTGCCTATTTTGGAACGTAACTTCAAAATAATTAACTTTTGTAATTTTTGCCGAGGGCAACTAACCGAATGCTTTCTAAAAGACGCCCGTCACCTCCGTCATCCGGGACCACGGCACCTAAAAAAGTGCCGAAACGTCGGAAAATTGTAAAAATGTAAAAATAAAAGAGCATAAATCCGTATAAAAACAGTTTTAATAATGTTTTCATCGGTGAAAATCTTCCAAAAAATAAAATAAATATATATTTGTATTTAAATGCAATTGTTTTTTTTCACATTATGACAATGTGTCTTTTTTCCAGTTTTTGCTCTTTTTGTTCTTTTATTAACGGCAACTGATAGAAGCTTGAAATATTTACAGAATATTTTGTTCCTTAATCACTTAGAAAATTAATTAAAAAAGATAAATTTGACATCAACCCTTGTATGTCCCCACTGCTGGGGGGCACGGGTCTCTTCCTGCATCGCAGGAAGGTTAGGCCTTACTCTACCATGGGGGCCCAGTCCGGGTTAGCTGAGGATTGTAAGACAGTGGCGGGCCTTACTGAGAAGTTATCAAGCCGCCCATTTGACACTATTGCCACCTTCTCCACGTCACCTGTTGGTTGGCTAGAATATAATACTATTTAGTATTAAGCCCGACAATTGTACAATCTTTACAAGTACAATAAAGAATTTAAAAACCTATTTAGAGGCTAAAAATTTCACCCATGCCGGGATTCGAACCCGCAACCTCTGGCTATCCGTACCAGCGCTCTACCAATTGAGCCAATGGGCGACTCACGGCATCAGTGAAATTTCGAACCTCTTTACAATATTCTCTGTATTACGTACAGGCAGCGACATCTGACTTAAGCAAATTGCATTACTTACAGCCCCGACCACCTACTTTGCAGTTAGGTTTAACATCGGAACGATATCACTGTACCCACATGATTACACTGTTTTTATTTTTAATGCACTAACCCGTGCTAAGGAACAAATTTAAAAACCTATTTAGAGGCTAAAAATTTCACCCATGCCGGGATTCGAATGGGCGACTCACGGCATCAGTGAGTCCGTGAGTCGCCCATTGGCTCAATTGGTAGAGCGCTGGTACGGATAGCCAGAGGTTGCGGGTTCGAATCCCGGCATGGGTGAAATTTTTAGCCTCTAAATAGGTTTTTAAATTTGTTCCTTAGCACGGGTTAGTGCATTAAAAATAAAAATAGTGTAATTACAATAAAGAATTCAATAATAATAAGGCCTCTGACATGGCTTAACGACTGCCATTACATGACAGCCAGCACCAACGGCTTAGCGGGTCTTGCAAAGCACGGAAGCGCTCGGAAAAATGCCACTAGCGATAGTCGCGCGACGGTCACCCATCCTGCACCTGACCGCGCCTGTTGTTACTTAGCTCAAATTATTTACTCCAATCACTCGGTCCGAAGGCCACGAGCGCTTCTTAAAATAAATAAATAAATAAATAAATAAATAAATAAATAAATAAATAAATAAATAAATAAATAAATAAATAAATAAATAAATAAATAAATAAATAAATAAATAAATAAATAAATAAATAAATAAATAAATAAATAAATAAATAAATAAATAAATAAATAAATAAATAAATAAATAAATAAATAAATAAATAAATAAATAAATAAATAAATAAATAAATAAATAAATAAATAAATAAATAAATAAATAAATAAATAAATAAATAAATAAATAAATAAATAAATAAATAAATAAATAAATAAATAAATAAATAAATAAATAAATAAATAAATAAATAAATAAATAAATAAATAAATAAATAAATAAATAAATAAATAAATAAATAAATAAATAAATAAATAAATAAATAAATAAATAAATAAATAAATAAATAAATAAATAAATAAATAAATAAATAAATAAATAAATAAATAAATAAATAAATAAATAAATAAATAAATAAATAAATAAATAAATAAATAAATAAATAAATAAATAAATAAATAAATAAATAAATAAATAAATAAATAAATAAATAAATAAATAAATAAATAAATAAATAAATAAATAAATAAATAAATAAATAAATAAATAAATAAATAAATAAATAAATAAATAAATAAATAAATAAATAAATAAATAAATAAATAAATAAATAAATAAATAAATAAATAAATAAATAAATAAATAAATAAATAAATAAATAAATAAATAAATAAATAAATAAATAAATAAATAAATAAATAAATAAATAAATAAATAAATAAATAAATAAATAAATAAATAAATAAATAAATAAATAAATAAATAAATAAATAAATAAATAAATAAATAAATAAATAAATAAATAAATAAATAAATAAATAAATAAATAAATAAATAAATAAATAAATAAATAAATAAATAAATAAATAAATAAATAAATAAATAAATAAATAAATAAATAAATAAATAAATAAATAAATAAATAAATAAATAAATAAATAAATAAATAAATAAATGATAATTCAATTAATAATGACACGGTTTTTTTGTGCGTGATTTATATTTATATTTCTTTTTCTATCTATCATTTTCAAATATTTAAAATTATGTCACACATTTTCGAGATTTCCATCATTTTCATCATTACTATTTTACATCTTAACTAGACCTGACTATTTTTCCTGCTAATTCCGTTTTTATCCAGTTTTCTGTTTTTATCATGAATATAAAATAAATAAAACAGTACAAATAAAGCACAAAGTTAAAGTCGTTCCAGTTTTATTATTTATAAAAGTTCTTTAACACTACACACTGACTATCAAGTTTTCCTTCAATTTAGATGTAAAAACGAAAATCATATTTTTTTACTATGCCAGTAAAAAAATAGCAATAACATAAAATTTACATACAGGTACATACATTGCTTCTGGCCCCACATTAGGATACCTTGTGTCCTGGGAACCAGAAACAACGACAACACACATGTAAACATCCCAGCCCTGGGATTTTTTTTGTCCCCAGCCGTGCTCGAACCCTGGATCTCTCGCATGGTAGTCACAGAGGTCGGCAAACGACGATATGTCATAGAGTGCGCGTTTGGCTTTTAAACTTTATTCACTTTTCCCGGTCGTACCGTCACCATCTACTTCACCCTACGGTCTATAAAAAACACAATAACGGAAATATTGTTACCGAAATGCCACAATGTTGATCCCTCTCAATGACAAATGTACTTGCGCCGAGTACTCGCACTTTTTTCGTGCCGGTGGCTCGAGAGGCTCATTCGAGCGACGTTATTGTCCGCTTTAGTACTTCTTTCGACAGTCTGAAGTGCTTTGTAAAATAATACAGACAGCTAGGTTCTTATTGTTGAAGGACGAACAACTTGAGGAGGCGGGCCTTTTAAAAGACAAACTGGCGAAAGTGTTTTCGGTACAATTAGGGGTAATATTGTACATGTAAACACACTTTGGCATTTGCATCTACGTGACGAATAAGTAACTTTAAAAACCTATTTAGAGGCTAAAAATTCCGCCGATGCTGGGACTCGAACAAGGCAAGTGCTGGCAACGGAGAAATTTCGAATCTCTACATAGGTTTATAAAATTGACATCAGCACGGGTTAGTGCAACATAAAGAAAGTTTGATAATTCTTTAAGTTGATAATTCTATTAATTGAGTTAAAATCTGTTTTAAAAAGAATACATGTGTTGGTTCTTTTTAGTTTCACACAATCATAGAAAGATACATAATTATGATCTATCCTTGACGTTCATTAAGTAAACGTTTTGTTTTTATAGTGAATAAAATTCTTTTTACTTTGATGGTGTACGGTATGCAGCGTCCAGTGGTACCTTCACTAGGTCGGTGAAGAGATCACTCGGTCGCTGTAGTGCGTGGGACATGTGACTGGCGCGGTAATCTACCGCCCCGGTTTTCCGGCTTTATAATTCAATTAAAATTCAATTTAAATCACTTTATTTCAACGTAAAGAATTTACACCCTGTTTGCTGAATGTCAACGTACAATGTAAAATGTAAGCCGCTGCTTTCGGGCCGTATTGTAGTGGAGAAAAAGGCAGCGGAAAAAAAACTCCACTCTGACCGTCTTTTCTCAAATCATCTATAATATAATAGTATGAATAATCGCATACTATTTGGTGCTAGACTCATAAATAGAGGAAAGTGGGCCGGCTTTTGAATTGAGAATTTCACTAAGTAAATACGTAAGTAACGTTCTTTTCTGGAAAATTTTAACTATTAAGTGTAATTAACTTTTTAGCTAGCAAAATTCTCGATTCATAAATTGACCCAGTGCAAAAAAGTGTTAGCTTTACTTTGACTTGACATTCTTCTAGGTTTAAGAACAAAAGTAGGTACAAAAACAACAACAGCTCGAGTTGAAATGAAAAAAAAACGCACATAAAATGCCAGCACAAACAACCTGCCAGAAATAACCGGTCGAGATTATCATGAGACATGTGACTGGTGCGGCAATCTACCGTGCCGATACCACCTCCAGCATAAAAATAGTATAATCGCATACTTTTTGGTGCCAGTCTCAAAACTAGAAGAAAGTGTCAAAAAATGTTTGATGTACTTTGTACCGTTAGTGTAAATCCATACCTACAATAAATCTATGTGAGATTGTCATTATGAAAAACGTTTTCGGTACCGCCCTATCTGGGGACAAAACCTTAGAACAAAACCTTCACCAGGTCTAGGAACAAAAGGTGTTACACAAACAAGAACGGTACGAGTCTACATTGAAAACAATAACTAACACACATATGGCGCTCTGCATACTTCTTGCATACTTCTTGGTGCCAGTCTTAAAACTGTAAGAAACTGTCAAAAAATGTTTGTTTTACTTTGTCTATTTAAAGTAAATCTTTACCTACAATAAACCTGTTATGTTATGGTTTATTTTGTTATTATGAAGTAAACAACGTTTACGGTACCGCCCGTTCTGGGGACAAAACGTTAGACCAAACTTCATAGATCTAGGAACAAAAGGTGGTACAAAAACAAGAACGGTACGAGTCTGCATGAGAAAAAACAGCAAACACACATACAAAATGCGAGCACAAACAACCTGCGAGAAATAACCAGCCGAGATTAGCCGGAATCGCGCTGCTGGCGCAACCAGACGACAGAATAAACCTTTGACAAGTAATATCCGAGACAACATAATCTCATTACGGGAGGCTGTCTTGGAATCGGCGGGGCCACTCGGGGAAAGGGGTTTGGGTTTATCCCCTCGACGTGGACACGTTTATCGAGAAATCTTTCATTCCAAATGCACGACAATTAGGTAAATGGGTACTATCCAAACAGTACAACCATTTTACCCAAAGTCGCTGCGTGTTTCTCTTTATTAATATTTTGCTGAATTATTTAAATGATTTAAATCTTTGCTAGATTATATGAAAGCGTAAACCGTTTATATATTTTCATTTTTATTTCCGACAATCAAGAGCGGTATTAATAGAGTTCCGCTCGAAGCCCTGGCTGCCTGAGTGATCTTAAAATTTCACGAAGGTTAAGCAACATAGAGCGCCTTTAGTGATTGGATGGGAGACCCTCTACGACTTACGCTAGTGGCATTTTTCCGAGCGGTTCCGTGCTTCATAAGGCACGTCAAGCAGTTGGTGCCGGCTGCCGTCGACAGATGGCAGTCATAAAGCCATGTCAGAGGCCTTAGGGCGGCTTGAAAACTCCTGACAGTAAGACCAGCCACTAGTCTTGCAAGCCTCCACCAATCAGGATTTGGCGCCTGGATGATGGAGTATAGCCTATATGGCCTCTGCAATATAGGCTATACTCTGCCACGGGTCTCTATCCATGCCCCTCGGCGGGGACATTATGGGTTGATGATGAAAAAAAGGGAACACTAACTAAAAAACAACACTAATGGCTCAAATTTACTGCACAAGCTGAGCCAGAAGATGTCTTCAGAAGAAAGTTTGAAAATTTATTACTCATAGCCAAATTAGACAACTACATCAAATCAAATCAATTTATTTCAAAGTAAATAATTTACGTTCTGTTTGCTGAATGTCAATGTACAGTGTAAAATGTAAGTGGCTGCCTTTGGGAAGTATTGCAGTGGAGAAAAAGGCAGCGGAAAAAAAACTCCACTCTGACCATCTTTTTTCAAGTCATCTTAAACCAAAAACATCCGTATGCCTAATAATATTTCGTGATTGCCATTGATTGCATTTGATTGCCACAGGATATATATCATCTGAGGATGCCTCGTGTTAGAGGCGAAACGCGTCGCGTGTTTTCTCACACAAGTATTGGTGTTGGTGGTGGTGTGTTCGTGTCTTGCTTCTGCTTGAAAAAGTGGGAGGGAGGGCGGTGCATTAGCTAGCCGCATGGTGCTTGTGGGATTTTTGGCGGAATTCAGCAAAGTAATTTTAACTTTTTAATGCTTTCGTCCTGTTCTATCTTATATTTCTGTACATTTTCCTTCTTATTCTTATCGTGTCAATGGCAAGCCCTAGTGAAAGGATTTGCTAATCAGCATAAGGAACCCGATGATTGTGGCCCAGGGTATGCTAGACGTATGGGCTGGGTGAGTACGTCGTTCGGGAAGGGTCGCTTGCGCTTGTTTTCCTTCTTAAACAAGCGTAAATGGGTTTAAATCGGACCCAAGCTCAAACGGACCGATTAGTTAGATATATTACGTTTTGTTCAACACAAATATAAGTTCATTGTCAGTATAGTGTATCGCAACCCTAATAGTGTTTTGTGATGGCAGATTGAGGGTAATCTAAAAGCTTATCAGCCGAAGATGCGATCGGGTACCAGCCGCATTCTCGTGACCACGATGACTGTAACGTCATCGAAACGTCAAAGTAAAATAGCAATAAATTAGCAATTAAGCCCCGAAAATACTCTAACACTGTGTTCAAGTTGCGAAAGTTTAAATTGTGTTACAATATAAGTTCAAATCTGAGAACTCCTACTCAAGCCGAGTCTTCTAAAATTGGGGATTTCGTGTGATATTTTCTACGTTCAATTGGTGAGATGCTTAAAATATATAGAGAAATTAAATTATTCAAACAAGGTTCAGTAGCACCTTCACTCACGCTAGATAGGGCCGTATTTGTACTTAGATTATGTTTGAAAATTCTTTATTTCACAATAAGTATATTTATACAAAGGCTAGCTTAATGATAATGAGTATTTTTTCCCGCTAACCTTGAGTTATTTGGCTAATGGTGCGTGTAGTGCCCGGAAAGAGTTAGTGTGAAAAATTATATAGACGATACTATAATAAAATTACATCGTAAGTTATAACATCACTTTTTGCGGAAAATCTGACCATCTTTTCCAAAATCATCTTAAACTTAACACATCGGAGCCTCTACAATAAGACTCTGCAATTGCTATCACAGTTAGTATCACACAAGAAAGGGGTGATACTGGAACGAATAACAAGAGTAAAACTTCGAAGAAGATTGCTGGAATACCAGTTAAAAATACCGCCAACGGCGTTTGCCTAAATAATCAACAGCAATTGGAAAAGGTAGAGTATAAATACCTCCAATTGGGGAGGCGACAGGCAAAACCGCCGTTTGGTTGGCTAGTGCACAGTGACTTATTTAACTGCTATCGGCTATTCAACGAAGCAGGCAACGAAGCAACAACATTGAAGACACCGTGAGGAAACCTGAGAGTGAGTTGTTCTAGTACCTCAGCACTTGAAATTGCCAATCAGCAATCGGCGTTGGGCACGCATGGCAACTAAGTAACCGTGGAAACACCCTGAGAAAACCTGAGAGTGAGGTGTTCTACTACCTCAGCTCTTGAAATTGCCAATCGGCAATCGGCAGTGGGCACGCAGGGGAATTAAATAACCGTGAAAAGACCCTGAGGAAACCTGAGAGTGAGGTGTTCTACTACCTCAGCGCTTGAAATTGCCAATCGGCAGTGGGCACGCATGGCAATTAAGTAACCGTGAAAACACCCTGAGGAAACCTGAGAGTGAAGTGTTCTACTACCTCAGCAGTTGAAATTGCCAATCGGCAATCGGCGGTGGGCACGCATGGCAATTAACTAAGCGCAAAAACACCCTGAGGAAACCTGAGCGTGAGGTGTTCTATTACCTCTGCGCTTGAAATTGGCAAACGGCGGTGGGCACGCGTGGCAATTTAATCCATACTCTCTATGTCTGAGTCATGTAATAACGGGTCTAATCACGATTATTTATTAGGTAAAACGTAATAAGAAATACTAGAAAAGCTTTGCCCTGTTGGCCACGCGGGCCACTGGAAGTCTTCTCAAATATATTGGGTCTATTTGAGACAAAGAAAACCTCATAGTCTTCGCACACAAAACTTCATTTTAATTAGGAAAACTACATTAAATTAAATTAAATTCAATTGGTAGAGCGCTGGTTCGGATAGCCAGAGGTTGCGGGTTCGAATCCCGGCATGGGTGAAATTTTTAGCCTCTAAATAGGTTTTTAAATACATTAAATTCGTTTAAAACGTAGAATAAAATAAAATGATGGAATCAAAGGCACGTTGACGTTTGGTGCGGTTCAGTAGAGTGTCGGGGTTCGCAAAAGTCCGGTGACGTATGACCATTATGGTGGCAAATTCAAAATAGGATGATGGCGCAGACACCTGTAGTTGAACGTATAAAGGTTACATTCTAAAAAAGGAGTGGTCTACAAAAGGGCGTGAATACATGAAGGAGTTATTTAAATCTAAGATATTTGTTATAGATAGATAGATAGATAGGTAGGTAGGTAGGTAGGTAGGTAGGTAGCTCCCATACTTTTACTTTTAATGAGATGATTTATACAGCGTCCAGTATCATCTTTACTCACACTAAATGGGTGAAGAGACCACTCGGATGCCCCGCACCTTTAACATCATGACAGCTTTGTATGTCCCGACTGCTGGGTCGCGGGTCTTCACCTGCATCGCAGGAAGGTTAGGCCATTCTCCACCACAGGCCCCAAATCCGGGTTGGTGGAGGATTGTAAGACAGTGGCGGGCCTTACTGCAGAAGTTATCAAGCCGCCCATAAGATCTCTAACTGCCATTACACAACAGCCGGTGCCAACGGCTTAATGTGCCTTGCGAACCACGAAAGTGCTCAGAAAAATGCCACTATTGCGTGCAAGTTGTGACGTCACACTTTGAGCCTGATTTTTGTATCGCATTTCCGTTCCACGTGACTATAAGGACTTTTTGGCAGATTATAATTTGAAAATCATTAGTCATAGAGAAGAATATTACCACGTTTTTTATCTTTTAATATAGTCTCTCCGATTATGTTAATAAATGTTTTAGTGCACGATCTCTATTGGTGCTAAATCCTTGACTACCAGTTTGAAACTTCCTCATTGACTTACTGCCGTTTCCACTAAGATAAATTTAAACTGACGTTCAAACGACAGACAGCTCCATTGTTCACGACCTAAATGAAACTGGCACTCGAGTAGTTAAGGCGAATCGGACCGAAGAAATCAATTAAAGTGATGGGACACAATTGCTTATCGAGTCGGTAAAGTCCAGTTTTATGACAAATTATCATTATTAAGTATGTGTCGTTATATTATACTTTATCGTACACGGAATGACAATATAAGAAAATTTACATAAGAAAATACATATACAAAAGCGAGCATATCTCTGACCAGAGATTTCTTCTAGCAGAAGTTGAGCAGTCTTCACTGTTTGAAGAATCATTTAGTACTAAGTTTGGCCAACTGTAAAAAATTTTAGTACAGTTGGTAAGTTTTAGAGTAGTATAAGTTGTTTAAAAAAATTCTACTTCGATGCATGCATATATACAAATAACAAACGAACTAACATAGATATACTCGAAAAATATAAAACTTTCTAGCGCAGTAGGGTAAAATAAAACTCAGACTAACATCCAGTTTCTCGTACACGAACAATCTGTTAATCTACTGTTAACAGCTGTCAAATGTTTTTTTTCCGTATGCACTTTGGCCAACTGACAGCTGTTAACAGCAGATTAACGGCTTGTTAGTGTACGAGAAACTGGGGGTAATTCTACTAAACCGCTTGTGTTGACTTTGAAAATAATAATGGTTTTCTTTAGTTATTTTCAACATCAGGAACAAATTAAAGTTAGTATGTTAGCGTTAGATCAACGAGGCAATTAAACATGTGTCACCTGTCACTTCAATATTACTGGAAGCACATCAACGTTTACATTTTAGTTACAGTCGCCCGTAGTGTAACGCACTTGAGTGCACAGGGTGTAAAGATTGTTCTGCTTTTGACTGTACAATTTTATTTGTCACTGAAATGAAATCAAAAGTTTTTATTCATAGTAACGCAGAAACTTAATTAACTTTGCAACTTAATTAACGTTACAAGTCAAACTTGGTATCAATTTCAAACTCTAGATAATTTTGGAGAAAAATGGACAAAAAAACTTGAAACTTAGTTTTCCCAAAGTCCTTAATTAACAGAATTTACATAGTTATTATAAAACATAGAACTCATGCATTGTACTAGCTTTCATTCCATACATCATTGTCATCTAAATAATCCTTTATATTACAGTAGCCCTTTTGGTAGGAAGTGTACTTTACACATTTTATGAACCGCGTTTCAGGCATTGGGTAGTAATAGTCATTACATCGACTCGACCATTGGAATGCTGCAGCACAGAGCACAACGCTAGTCGATTTTGGCTTGGTAATTGTTGGTAAGCTCACGGGCGGTTTTTACAATTGGATTTGTTACTTGATCGCATTTCAATTTGTATGCCATTATGGGCCTTATTTGGCGAGGATAACGCTATCACCAATCCAGCCCGGTTAATTGATTTTATTCTACTTCATAAAAAAATTATAGATTTTAATTTGACGTGCACTTCTTTGTTGGCGCTTTGAGAAAATTATCATTTGATTTTTCACTTAAACTCTCTAACTTCTAACAACGGTAGGCCATTGCAAACCATAAATCCTTCTTAATAAAGATGGTATTGGAAAAAACAATCATATCACATTTTTTCATAATAATTCTTCCACCACAATGGATTGTGTCGGTATATTGCTTTACATTATTCAACACGTGAAACAAGAAAAAAATAAGTACATGTTACAACTTAAACTGCGTAAACGGTTGTAAAACACATATTCTTAATAATTTTTACATTACTTGCGAACCCTCTAGACGTTTTCCTGCAAGCAGCAAAATCTGTCGGGATTTATTTGTGAATATAAACCATCCAAGGCGCCAGCCATACCAATAAAAAGAAAACAGTAATCCAAATCTTTTCAGCCTTATAATGTGTTCAGTGACATACACACGTACAGTAGAATTATTTATATAAAGATATCCCCAGTGTTATTCTCACAACTAAGACTGATCGAAAGACAATTAGGCTACAGAACGTATCCAATAAAATAAACATAAACTCTAACAACATAACTCTCCTTCTGGCGCAATCATTTAAAAATAAGTTTATCTCTGTGAGAGATTTCCTCACACTTACACATTAATTTCACTCACACCTCCACAAAGTGGAGGTGGATGTGAAACTAATCTGAGTATAAGACTTCAAGCAAAGTAACAAAAGTCCCAATATTTTCGTTCTAGAAATGTTTACTTCCTGTATGATTTGCTCGAAGTGACATTACTTGGTAAAATTTTACACGATTATTAGGTAGATAGATAGATAAATAAAACATCTATTCACATAAGACACACACACGTATACAAAGCAAAGCAATACAAACCAAATACAATTCACAACACGTATAAAGCATATAACAAAAAAGTAGCATGCATAAAAATCAAGAACACACAGAAGATAAGGCATACAAGGTACTGTAGTAGGCAGTATACTGGTCTGGGAGTGATCAACGTAGGTGTGGCAATGGTGAATGGGCTCCGACTCAGCATGTGCTGAAAGTTCAGGAAGAACTTCAGCGCTGTTATTCTGCTGGTACCTGGTAGAAATAGAAGGAAATATAAAAATGACAATAAAACAAAGATCATTACGGCGCCATTCTCCTTAAGCCAAGTTAGGTACCATTACAATAGTGATAAAAGGAATTGTTTGAGGCACCCAACTGTGCCTGTCTGGAGCAGATGAGCCCTCCGGCTATTTTAGCCTGTTCATTCTTGTTTGACGCCACGGACGTCTTTGGTAGGTCCAAAGATTCGAAACTATTTCTTAGGTCGGCGGACTAAAGCACATGAGTTCAAAACACAATTATTTGAGGCAACGAAAAAAACCTGTACCTCCTGCGGCCCAGTCCTTTAAATATTTAGAAAACCATTGTTATTTTCAGGGTTGGGCCGTAAGAGGAAGATTACTCAGTAACACCCATAATCCCCACCCCCGGCATGCGGGTCATGCATCTCTCTTATCAAGTATTATTAAGAAAAAGAAGAACACAAAATATTTTTACAGGAGAGAATCAAATTTCAAAGCCATTTATTGGTAATATAATACTTCTTGCGGGAGTGCACGTTTTTTATCCCCTTACGTCAGTTTACATTACCACTCTATTTCAGACTTTATGCAATAAAACAATTTGTAAATTCTATTCTAATTCTAATATTAAATACTGTGTGCGAAAACCAAATGTATATTTCACATATCTACGCAACACAAAATTTAATAAATTTACTTTTGCTTATTAAACCTCTTTACAACTGACCTTGAAAATAACAATAGATTATTCATTTTCTATTGTAATTTTCAAGGTCAGGACTGAGGACGTTGTATTGTTTGCTATTCAAAAGACTTTTATTGCACTGACAGTTAAACCTTCGTTGCTGATCATACCCGTATTTTTTGCAGGTCGTTTATAACCATTTTCAATCAGAGCACGGTTTTAACACAACAATCTTCGGTCAATCGTTATCGCAATCTATAACCGTTGCCGGAACTGGCAATTACCGCGCCGATAACAGTAGTTGAGCCGAACCACTGTAGTTGTCGCCGTGTGTACTTCCAGTCTTAGTCTAACAACACGTAGACTAAGGGAATTAAGCTGAATTGTAAAAATAAGAAAAAATACATACGTATATACATAATCTACATAACCTCTCGCCTGTATCCCAGAGGGGTAGGCAGAGACCAGTGACTGCCACTTGCTACGATCCTGACAGATCACCTTCGCTTCATCAACGTTCATAAGTCGTTGCATGCATGCACGCGGGTTCCGAGTATTTTTATCTTCCCTTTTGCTAATACATCCCCTATTTAGTCGATGTATGTCCGATATTTGTTTTGTCAATCTTTCTTCCTTCATCCTCTCCATATGTTCGAACCAACACAACATTCTTTTCTCAATTCTAGTCACTACATTCTCTTGTAGAAAAAAATATAATCTAAAAATCTCGTGACACAGTGGTTGTTCTCGAAATCCTCCGAAATGGCTCCAAGGATTTTTATTAATTTATTGAACATTGTTCATTTAGTAGGTCTCATAATATAGGTTACTAATGTATGATACAACGTTTGCGGGGCAGCATTATGCATATATAAATAAAAATATCTCACTGGAAGGCACAGATATTCAAAGTGAGTATTGACTTAGTTACCATGTGAGCTATCCGTAGATTGGCAATTTTACTCGCTGAGGTATGTGTATACCTCAGTATCTCAAGTTTCCTTAATGTCAAGGAGAAATATAAAAACTCGTGCTATTGTACACAAAAATATATAAAAATCATAGCTTAAATGAAAGCTTTTCACAGAAGCTATGCTCAAGGCTATTACTTTTTGTTAAGTTTATTTCCAATTCTAATCATGATCAAAACTCGATTAGTGTCCTCTAAACGTATTAGCAAAGTTTCATTGTGACGCAACATGTCGTTTGATTGATTGATAAAAATGTTTGTCAATATCAACCCTTGTATATCCCCACTGCTGGGTCACGGGTCTCTTCCTGCATCGAAGGAAGGTTAGGCCAAACCACCAAAAGACGCTTATCCCGAGTTAGTGGGGGATTATAAGACTGTGGCGGGCCTCCTGACAGGAAGTTACTTAGCCGCTCATAAGACCACTAATTTGGCTTAACGGCTACTATTTCATGACAGCCAGCACCATTGCCTAAGCCAAGTGTCTTGTGCCAAATGTCCAAGTGCCTTGCGAAGCACGGAAGATGTTTATTCATATAAAAATACATAAGTTGTTTGTGTCAAACTGCATAACGGGCATAGCATAGAAGAAACTAAATATCTGTGAAATATTTGCTCGCATGCCCGTAGGCAGAAACTTGAAACAACGTGATATAATTCTATGAGTAATATTTCTATGCTCCCAGTTATATTGTGACAAAGTTCGCCGCTCCCCTTTATTGCCAGCCGCACTATTACGCGCCCTAGTGGGGTATAATATTCTAAGGAGACAATGTTGGGAGGGGACACTCTTATTAAACAGAAATCAATTAGGTCTGTTAACTTCTAGAATATACCTCGGGCTCTAAAGAAGGCTTCAGTTTTCGCCGAAAGCACACGATTGAATACAGGAAGTAGTATTGTCAATTTGCCTATATGCAAATTTACATTACTCAATTTTTTGTACAGTCTGTTAGCTTCTTGAATATACCTCGAGCTCTAGAGAAGGCTTCAGTTTTCTTCGAAAGCACACGAGCAAATACTACTTCCTGCTCCGTATAAACCTTTTCTTCACTGGTTTGAAATGTTATGTGTTTATTAGTATCATATTAGTTACGATATTTCTATTACAGGAAACAGGGGTATATTCTAAAAGTTAACGGACTGTACAAGAAGTTGAGTGATGTAAATTTGCTTATAGGCAAATTGAGAATAATATCAAGGGTGCATTTCTGAGTGGACAGGATATTTTAAGAAGTAATATAAGTTAAGTCATATGATAATATGTGGTAGACATAATGGTTCATAATAAGAAAAGTTATAAAAAAATGGTACGAAGAATTGCTCGGCCATTTCGCCCCTTCTCTAAGTTCTATTCGTAATGTATTTAAATATCAACATAATAAAATTTTAAATGCTGAACCAAAAATTTGTTAATAATTTAATGATATGTTGAGTGATCTATAACATAAAAATGAATCGCTGAATGTGTTGGTAAGAGCAGCTGAACCGAATTCGCTAATTCTTTTTTTGGAATATTCCTTGAAGTACGAGGATGGTTCTTACGGAGAGAAAATTAAAAAATAAAATCGACTGTAATGCGGTACGAAGTTTGCTGGGTCAGCTAGTATTTAATAAAACTAATATTTAAAGAAGTAATTTTAACAGTTTCAACTGCCAACGTCTTCGAATCACATATTGCGTAATGTTTAAAGACAAAGACAGACAACTAGTGTGTTTAAAAACCTATTTAGAGGCTAAAAATTTCACCCATGCCGGGATTCGAACCCGCAACCTCTGGCTATCCGTACCAGCGCTCTACCAATTGAGCCAATGGGTGACTCACGGCATCAGTGAAATTTCGAACCTCTTTACAATATTCTCTGTATTACGTACAGGCAGCGACATCTGACTTAAGCAAATACGTACTGTACGTAATACAGAGAATATTGTAAAGAGGTTCGAATTTTTCACTGATGCCGTGAGTCGCCCATTGGCTCAATTGGTAGAGCGCTGGTACGGATAGCCAGAGGTTGCGGGTTCGTATCCCGGCATGGGTGAAATTTTTAGCCTCTAAATAGGTTTTTAAATTTTTTCCTTAGCACGGGTTAGTGCATTAAAAATAAAAATAGTGTAACTAGTGTGTTCTGAATATTTTTAGATAAGAGCTGAAACGAAGACGCTCATAAAACAGAATATGCACCAGAAGTACAGAGGCTAAGAAGCTAGCTATGCTGGGTCTCACAGTGTAGATCGAGTAACAACTCGTCATCCGTCTGTACAAAAGTCGACGAAATTGGCAAAAGAGTCTCGAGATTGAAGTGGAAATGGGCAGGATCTCTGGCGCGGCGGGAAGACGGTTGGCGTACCAGCGCAATCACAGAGTAGCGGCCGATAACATAGACAAAGCGACGAGCCAGCAGCCTAATGTCCGGACGATATATTGTCGAGGTTTTATCGGGAAATAACACATACAAACAGGTTTTGGTATTTTACTGTATTTTATTCCCAATCAGTTTATTTACACATTTAATTCATTGTTATTATCACATTATTAGACACAAACACTGCACTCTCAATATTTTGATAATTCAATTATTTCGCTTTCGCTTGAATATCACTTCAAGTATCTGTTAAAAGAGTTACTTTTTCTAACTATTTAAATGGGGCGAATATCCCACAGTTTTTAAGCAAAATAACTGCTTCGGCCGATTCTCGATAAGAACTGCCTGCTAGACTGCGAGCGCGTTCTTTTATAGATAAGGTTGACGTTTCCGCCATTTTGAAGTTACCATTTTTGACAACTTCAACTTATAAACAATTTAATCAAATTAAAAACTAAGATAAATACAGTTCTGAAATGAATAATTATTATTTGCACTCATTGCAGATCAAATTAGTGATAATAGTTGTAAAAATTAGCATTTTATAAATATAAGCCAACAATACTGAGTCGGCGGAAGGTCCATAGATCCAGACGACCAGAGAGGTGCCTTTTGAGGGAACAGGGCTATAACCCAGTGGGTACCGGTAACCTTATGATGCTGGTGATGATGACGTAACAGTTTTTAGGGACAATAAACCTGAGTGATTCCTGACAAAAGGGTATGGATGTTCGAAGTAACACTGTTAGGGTTCTAGGTTTTCATTTATTTTTAAGGGAAATAATGGTGCAATGTCGAAGTGTAAAACACGAGTGATCCCTGAATATTCAACTAGACCGCACGTACCCAACAACAGCCATACCGGAAAGGTGCTACTAATTCTAGGGTACATTGTTATTTCTTCTCTTATTAGTTTAATCTGCGCGTAGATGCCCTTAAGCAAAGGTGTGGCATGTGAGGAATGCTTTTAATGTTGGCAGGTTTGAGATTTTAATTACGTAACGTTATTTAGAGAATTTGCGTAGGCAGGAAGAAAAGATATGAAGCCGCGTGCCTGTTCTAATTATTACATACGTAATCTCACGTCTTTATTCCTGAAAGGGTATAACAAATTCAGTGTACCTACAGAGTTCTCTATTAAAAATTAAATAAAACACTTCACCGCTACACTCCAAAGCTTAGTATTTCTTAATGATTCGCGATACTCATACATAATTATATATTAAACGGGCCCAATCACGATTGTGTATTAGGTAAAACGTAATTACCTTATTTCCCGACGTTTCGGCAGCTTGTCTGCAAGCAAGCTCCAAAGCTTGTCTGGAAGAGATCATCGTAAACGGTAAGACGGCAAATTGTATAGTATTGCTTAGATATAAGAAATTATTTGTAATTCCTTCTTCCCATGATGCAATAAATTTTTGTCTATCTATCATAAAGATACCATGATATTCAATACTTGTATATCTTGACTAAGAGATTAGGCTAACTAATTTGGGTTAAGCAACAACAGGCGCTGTCAGCAGTTGCTCGCTAGGTGCGAAACGGAACGGTGTTTGACATTGCACTGCGCATAACCTCTAATTTATACTGAAAATGGCGGTCAAGTGCGCAGTATGCGCCAGGGCAGTTACTAAAACTAATCCAGGCATACAATGCGGTAAATGTAGCAAGTGGCATCATGGCAATGGAAAGTGTGCTTCAGTTACTATGGAGCAACTAAGCACGCTCGTGTCAACAGACTCTGTCGACTGGAAATGTCGTGCATGTTCTGGAAACGCCAAGCAAAAACGCTTGTCATGCATTTTGCCGGATCCCGAGGAAGAAGAGAACACTGATGTAGAATCACTCTCAAATGTGACCCAGGAACAGGTTTCCTCCAAGATTTTGAAGGATGTAAGGAAAGAAATCCGTGAGATTCTGAGACAAGAGCTTCAGCAAAGCCTCAGTTTTTATTCAAAAAAAATTGATGATTACGAGGAGCAGGTTAAAAGGTACGAAGAAAACAACAAAATGCTTGAGAACCAATGCAAGGACCTAAGGAATACATGTAAGAACTTCAATCTTAAAATTGATGCTCTCGAACAGAAGGTCAATGCCCTGGAGCAAGGACAGGTAGCTAACCAGATGGAAATAAGTGGCATACAAGAGGATGAGAATGAGAACATAACACAGATCGTTGAAAAAATCTCAGTAAAACTACAGCAAAACTCCAGTGATGTGGTGAAAGCTTACAGAAAGAGGAAAACTCGTCAATCTGGCAAAACTGATGACCAAAACTCAGCTATTGTTGTTGTAATGCGGGATGGACAGAGAGAGCAGTGGATGGAGGCTGCACGTAGTATCCAACTCACACAGAAGGATCTGGGGAAACAATATGATACTCGTATATACCTACGTGAATGCCTAACATCAAGTGTTGCCTATCTGCTATGGAAAGCCAAACAAGTACTGAAGCAAACCTCACAGTGTAAGTTTGTGTGGATAAAAAATGGGTCTATTCTCATACGCAAATGTGAGAAAGAAAAAACTCATAGCATTAAATGCATAAAGGACATTGAAATGCTGGCAGCAGAGTTCTCCAAGTAAGACTTTTTTTTCTCTTTTCCCCGGCACTTATCATGTCAATTTTTTAAGAAGTCCTGATGGATTATTACGCCTCAGATATTAATGAAGCAAACGTACTAACATGGAATGACTTCACCGATGGATTATCATCACAACATAACAATCTTTTAATGCTTCATGTAAACATCAGATCAATGATTCAAAACTTCTCACAGTTGGAGTTGCTCGTAGAATGTAGTACTCGTCTAATACAAGTTATTGTAATCAGCGAAGCCAATATCACGGAAAATTGTAAGAACCTGTTTGAACTAGACAACTATGAAATGAATACAGAGCTAAGAACCAACAAAAAAGGTGGAGGCATCATAATATATACTCACAAAAGTGTGAAATTCTCTAGACTGCAAACTTGTACTTTTAACTATGAATGTATTCAAGGTGAACTAGAGACTAGCTATGGCTACAAGACAATACTATGTGCAATATACCGGCCTCCCAATTTTAATAAAAACCTCTTTGTCAAAGAGCTCTCTCGTGTGCTATCTTTACATTCTCCCAAAGTTAATTATGTAATTATGGGGGACATTAACCTAGATCTTAAAAATACCTCAGATTCTATAGTGACTCAGTATTTAAATTGTTTATATGAGCATGGCCTAGAGAGTGGCATTAATCAATATACACGAATTGAAAAAAAAGGTGACCTCATCACTAAGTCATGTATTGATCACATATTCATTCGCACCCCTGTAGGCCATCCTATTAAGCAAGATATACACACGGCAGTTGTAAACAATGCCTTGGCAGACCATTTTATAACAGGCTTAGCATTACTCGAAGAATCATTTCACTGTAACATAATTATTCAAATCTGTATCACAAATAAATAATGATAAAGTTAAAAGTGAACTTTGTAAGACTGATTGGTCAGAGGCCCTTAGCCTCGTCAACCCCACCGATATTCTTAATTTTATTATTTGTAGGTTTTCAAATGCTTACGAAAAAAGTAAATCTATTGTTAATATTAATTTAAGCAAACGAAAATCTTGTAAATGGTTAAGTAAAAGAATTATATACATGTGTAAAAAAAGGGATGAGTTATTTGATATATGGAAAAGAGATGAAAAAAATTTATGCAATAGACTACTATATAACTCTTATAGAAATAAAACTAACAAACACATTAATAATGTCAAAAATAATTTTAATAAAAAGGAAATTTGTAAAAACTTCAAGAACTCTAAGAAAATGTGGGAAATTGTAAACAGATTATGTGGTAAAATTATAAAATCTATTGATGATGTAATTAATAAACATTTTAAAACTGAACTTACTGTAACTTCTAACCTATTTGCAACAGAATTTAAAAACAATGTAAGAAACCTATCAACCTCATGTAATGTGCCTATATTAGACAGCGAAACTTATGTTAACCGACCCCAATTATCCATGAAATTATATAAAGCTAACTGTGATGTTATACATACAATAATCAGGCACCTAAATGATAAAAAAAGCCCAGGTACGGATGGCATAAGAGCAAAAGACATAAAATGTATAATTCCTAAAATTACCCCCGTTATCTCACACCTGATTAATGCATGTATTGTGAATAAACTTTACTCAGATCAACTAAAAGTTGGATTAATCAGGCCTATATTTAAACAAGGCAGCTATTCCGACATTAACAATTATAGACCGATAACTATTTTATCATGTATAGATAAAATAATAGAGAAATACCTAGGCCACGAAATTCAAAAATACCTTACAAAAAATAACATTATTAATCCTAATCAATTCGGCTTTCAAAAAAACAAAAATACAACACAATTGCTATCTAAATTCACTAATGAGATTAGCAGTCACCTAGACTCTAAAAACCATGTCCTCGCAATTTTCATAGATTTTAGTAAAGCATTCGACACCTTAAATTATGAAACACTTTACATGAAGTTACAGCAAAATGGTATACAGGGACCCTTCTTGGAATGGTTCAAAGACTATCATACAAATAGGGTGACTTCTGTCAAAATAGCAGGTGGATATAGTGACCCTTTATCCACGGAGGAAGGCACCGCACAGGGGTCTATAATCGGCCCAACAGAGTACTTGCTGTATGTTAACGATATGTGTAATATATTTCAGGGGTGTTCGGTGTACCAGTTTGCTGATGACACTTGTTTAATATCTGCTAACAAAAATGTTAATGTAGCTCAAAAAATACTCCAATATAATTACGACCAGTTGTGTAAGTGGGCTCACGATGTAGGCCTAGTCATTAACGCACAAAAAACCAAATTAATACACATTAGGTCTCCATACCTAAAAGCACCCTCAGAACCCTTCATAGTTGCCCATGATCACTCATGCTTGCATCAAAACAATGTAGTTAAATGTAATTGTGGCACACTTGAGCTAACTGATAAGCACAAATATCTAGGTCTGATCATAGACAAAAACTTTAACTGGGGTCCCCACATTGAATATATATGTCAAAAATTGAGATCCATACTTGCTAAATTAACTATACTAAAATATAAAGTACCATATAAAATTATAAGACTACTGTACTTGTCATTAGCAGACTCTGTCATCAGTTATGGGTTGAGTAGTTATGGGCGTTCCTATAAAAGCTATATTCAGAAGATTTATAAACTTCAATGCACACTTCTAAAAAATATTGTACCAACCCACATAAGGACCAAATATAGAGATGACGAAGCTGGATTATTCAGTTATTGTAAAATAAGTGATATTTTTGATAAATTTAAAATAGCTATAGTATGTGAAGAAAATAATAATATAAAAAACTTAAAAAAGAGAAGTCGTTCTAAGCAACTACGTCATCTACTGTATTTGCCTACTTTTGTAACACCAAAATACCGCAATGTTTATGGTATGCGTACTACAGACTACCTGCTACCTGTTATCTTAAACGAACTGCCTCATAGTGTAGTAAGTGATTTGGAATCAAAACCCGAAAAGAGTAGATTCATATTGAAAAAGTACCTCTTAAGCTAAAACTAACGTTCGAACTTACCTTCTTAAGCACCACATATTATCAGCTTGATTCCGGATTCACTTACTTAAGCGAGTAAGTGAATCCGGGATTATGTTAATGAACTTAATGTTTATTACCATATTATATAATATGAACTGTTGTGTATTGTATAGAGTGCACTCCGAAAATCACGCATAAACCTCCCAGGTTTTTGTGATTTTGATTTGTTTAATTTAACTATTTACACTTATGTGCCTTAAATAAATAAATTAAAAAAAAAAAAAAGGTGCTGGATGGGTGACCATCCCGTGAATACAGCTATGGCATTCTTTCCGAGCACTTCCGTGCTTCGCAAGGCACGGTTATCCGTTGGCGCCGCCTGTCATGTAATTACAGTCGTTTAGCCATGTCAGAAGCCTTATGGGCGGCTTGATAACTTCTGACAGTAGGGCCCACCACTGCCTTACGATCCTCCACCAACCCGGACTTGGCCCCCTTGGTGGAGTATGTTCTAACCTTCCTGCGTTGCAGGAAAGACCCGTGCCCCATTAGTGGGGACATACAAAGGGTTGATATCATGATATAATTTGTTACCCATGTATTGTTACCAAAAAGGCAAATTACTTCCATGAACTAGTCTAAAATGTGCAGCTTTCACATTGTATTAATACATTCCTGTATAGTTTATGTAAGAGCGCCTACTAGTCACGCTATGATCAGGTACGGCACTTACGGTTGGTTACGAGATTAGCTATAGTCTTGTAACCGGGTAGCTAATTGGGGTAGCTTGCTGGGGTGCTATCTGCTAGGAATGAAAGCACTCTATTGCTGTTAAACCATCACTATATTATACTGCTACTTAATAACGATAGAAATGATTTAATGAAATGCTAATGAGTACGCGCTTATAACTTTATTATAAGATATATATATATATATATGTATGTTTATAATAAATTATAAGTTTATATAAGTAACGGTATGTAAGTGTATTATTATTAAGTATAAGTATGTATCAATATTCAAATTTGCACTGGCTACCCGTCTTTTTAATTTCCTTCAGCAACTTTCCATCGTAAGGTTGTCTGGAAGAAATTGCTTTTAGCAATAAGGCCGCCAATTGTACTATGTATATTTGCAATTGTTTTGTATTTGTTGTTTTTCCAGTGTACAATAAAGAATATTCTTATCTTATCTTATCTTACGCGCGGCGCGGCTGATTGGCAGTTGCGAACTAAAGTCTGTTTCCGCGCCAGTTAGGTGAATTGATGGAAATGCTGACTGTACAAAAGATTTGCGGTTGCACCGTACAGTTTAGTTACACTAACATCATTGTACAGTGTTACTTAGATATGAGATACGATTAGGAATTCCTTCTTCCGATTATGCAATACATTTTTGTTAGTTCATAAACGAGCTTTTGTATCTAAAATATTCAAATTTGCACTGGCTACCTGTCTTTCTAATTTCTTACTTACTTATACTTTATTGTACACGAAAAACACAAAAAAGAAATACAATTAAAGAAAATACATGTACAAAGGCGAGCTTATCTCTGTAAGAGATTTCTTCCAGCAAACCTTGGGGAGTTGGAGTGGGGATGTGAAACGGGTCTATGCACGTGCACAACATACACTACATACTAATACACTTACACAGATAACAAAATCATGCCAAAATAGATATCTACCCAAATACATAAAAGCTAATAATGTAAAGAATAAACTACATAAACCATCAAAGAAATCTACCTACATACATACATACATACATACATACATTTCCTTCAGCATTTTTCCATCGTTAGGTTGTCGGGAAGAAATCGCTTTTGGAAATAAAAAGTACTGAATGAATTTTAACGAAACTTTACATTAATATAGCTTACAGATTAAAGTAACACATAGGCTACAATTTATAAAGGTATTGTGTGATGTATTTAAAATACGACCCAAAAAATATTTACCTCCATCGAAGGCTTTTTTGCTTGTTTTTTCTGGTGTAAAATAAAGAATATTCTTACCTTATCTTCATACTCAGAATGTTAGTTCTTTTCTACTCCTCGTTAATATAAGCTACTCGAAATTCTAATCCTGCGCAGACGAAGTCAACGGCACCAGCTAGTGGTTAATAAATGAAAAATTTCTTACCATTTTATGCTTAGAGGATTTAAAGATAAAAGGAGTTTAATTTAAATTTAAAACTAAATGACAGATTCCGTGAAATAGAGTAGGCACCAATTTGTCAACCGTCCACTAAACAAATTTTGATACAAAATATACAAGCAACCTTTTTAAGCAGACGAGGGTCCTATAGGAACCTATTCCGAAAAGATCAAACACGTCGTTTAGTCCTATTTAGCCGGCACATGGTCAATTTCGTTTAATTCATTGACATCGTCAAACGATCAATGAGCCTCACGTATTATACCAATTTACATTTGTCCCTTTTTACCGGTACCGCGAAAGCAAACACGTTTATGCATGTATGTATGTATGTATGTATGTATGTATGTATGTATGTATGTATGTATGTATGTATGTATGTATGTATGTATGTATGTATGTATGTATGTATGTATGTATGTATGTATGTATGTATGTATGTATGTATGTATGTATGTATGTATGTATGTATGTATGTATGTATCCATAGTTGTTTGTTTTCTACGTTATGTACATTAGTGAAGTTATACGCTCGTTATCGAAGTGTGAAGGAAAACATCGTGAGGAAATCCTATTATCTGAAATGGTAACATAACTCAGCGCTCATTACGTACAATGGCCCAACTATGAGGCTTAACGCGGAAAATCTCAGATCTAACTAGCTGTGTGTGTGTGTTATGTAATATAATGTTTGTCATTATACGAACATGCGGAGGCTAAACGACTCAAGCAATTTTGGCAAATGACGTGGCAAACATGAAAATTACTGGTTGTATGAAGTCAACCGACATTTTCTTTACTTCATTCCGGAATTACTTGCTCAAATCTGGTTTCGTCTCAACTAACCATGATTAAGCTCGGCGAATAATCGAAAATCGAGTCGAAATCTGGTTGAGTTCTCCGGACAAAAATTCAAGCACGTGATTTCGAAATTTTGTTAAGAATGTGTAGTGCTCACGATAGTTTTGGTATCAAAAGCGGATATTTTGTCAGTCAAAATCTAACTATTATTTTCTTTAAGGAAACATGAAGATCATACATTATAGCGACGAGTTACTGGTAACGAATAAATAAAAAAAAACCCAATACAAAAAAAGTATTTTTGTGTAGCTTATAAACATTCATAAACTCTCAGAGAGAGAGTATGGGCACCGAAAAAAATTAAAAATGTCATAAATAGATAATTCCGTTGTCACCAACAAATTTTGAACATCAGCAAGAGGATACAACTTACCTTAACTTATAATAAATTTAACGTCTCGCCCGTTGAATTTTCGCATTTTTACAGACGGGTGTTTGGTTTTTGTAAAGAGTTTTTCAGTGAAGTCCCACGCTGACAACGGTTTGTTGAGGCCAACTTTCATTATTGCGTGCTCGGAACTACCTGTGGTCTACGGCAGCCTGCTGCGGCTTTACGGTAGGTACGTACTAAGTGAACCCATAACAAATTATATTGCGTCAGTCGTGTTATGATATGCATACACGGATGCGAGTAATGTAGAAAATAATTTTGGATTTACCTTTCTTTTCATAACTTTGTTTGGCAGCCGTATTTGAGCCACTGCTAGGCAAAAGCATAAAGATTTCATAAAATTAAAACAAATATTTTTCTTCTCAGAATCTACATAATTTTAGATGATTCGGAGTATTTTTTCTCTTTTGGGGTTATGAGACAAATACATTCGAGTTTTAGTTTGAGTGAAAAGTACCGGTGAAGAGGAGTTATTTTTCTGCAACACGGCTCCAATATTCAATAATGATCACACTGCATTGTTAACGTTTTTTTTTAATAAAAGAGTGAAACAATGCGATGCATTTTGATTTGCATTTTCCAATAAAATTTAAAAGGTTTTTTCAATACTTTTCACTGGATACGTATTATCAATAAGGATCGAAAAGTGACTAAACACCAAATCTACAATGAATATCGTGAACCTGCAGTGAGCAGCAGGTTAACCTGTACATGAACCCCGGCTGGGGACAAAAAAACCCCAGGTCTTGGATGTCTACAGGTTTGTGATCTCGTTGTTTCCCACGACACAGGCTGTCCTAGTGTGGGGCCAGAAGCAATGTATGTGCATGTATGTTAATGTTATATTATGTTATGGTGTAATAAAATATCCTCGTAGATAAATAAACTCACGCCTGTGTCCCTAAGGGGTAAGCAGAGAAACCAGGGTCTGCAATTCACTACGATCCTGACGGTTCAGAGACCAGCATCTCATTCTGATGGCTTAGTCAGCCTCCCTGACAGAAAAGACAGGTTAATACAGGGTTTCCTCAAGATGTTTTTTTTCAGCGTTAGCCTGTGGTAGAACTACTAGAAATTTGCAGAAGTATACATTTGGGAAATAGAAAACGGAATGAAATGCAAGAAGAAAATCAAAAGGTCAATACTATAAGCTTATTAGCCTTCAAACGTTGACAGAGAACACTCATCACTCATTGCAGAATAAAATAAAAACATAACAACCATACAAAACGACGTTAACCCGTTTCGTGCTAACAAAACGTGACTTATTCTACTAGGCACGGCCCTCACTCTATAAATGGGACATTTGATAAATTTGACCGAACGAAAGACTACTCACCAACTTCATCATTATCAACCCAATAAATATTCATGGACATATTACACAGATCTCGTATTAGCCCTATAATAAGTACAACTAAACGACTTCTGTTATAGGTGCTAACTCGACGATAGATTTAATACAATAAATACATAAATAACATCCAAGACCCGAGACAAACTAGAAAAGTTCGTTTCCTAGTTTGACCCGGCCGGGGATCGAACCCGAGACCTTCGGTTTAACAGCAGCGTGCCAAACCACTGCGCCACCGAGGCCGTCAATATGGTCCCACCGAGGGGTGCAGGTCTCTTCTCTAAAGCCCCCAAGGTATAGGTTATACTCTACCATGGGGGCCAAGGATTGGTGGAGTATTGCAAGACTAGTGGCTGGTCTTACTATCAGAAGTTTTCAAGCCGCCTTAAGGCCTCTGACTTGGCTTAACGACTGCCATCTATCGACGGCAGCCGATTGCGAATCACGGAACCGCTCGAAAAAATGCCACTAGCGTTAGTCATAGACGCTCACGAATCCATGCACTGAGCGCCCTTTGTTGCTTAACCTTCGTGATCGTTTAAGGTGACTCAGGCAGCCGGGTCTACGAGCGATTCTTACTATAAAGATTTTTAAGGTGAATAAATACATACATACATAACCTCACGCCCAGAGGGGTAGGCAGAGACCAGGGACTGACACTTGCCACGATCCTGAAAGATCACCTTCGCTTCATCAACGTCCATAAGTCGTTGCATGCACGCACGCCGTTCCGGGTACTTATTATTTTCCCCTTTGCTAAAACATCCCCTATTTGGTGGATGTATGTACGCCTGGGACGTCACTGAGTAAATAAACATAAAAAAATCCCAAACCGCCGTGTACAAGCTATACCAGCATAACCCCCCTGGTGTTGGGCGGGTCACAGCGACACGTGGACAGACAAGGCGATTTTTCGCAAGGCCTCAAATTGAATGAAGGCCGCGCCCGGCCTAAACCAATAACGGCGGAACAGCTGAGCTGTTAAGACCACGATTGATAAGCTGGCCGGTCTAAAGGGCCCAACCCTTGTGTGTTAGTGTTTACAAAGTAGCGACGCGCGAAAGCTTTGCCGGACTCGCGATGTGACATTGTTTTACAGCTCAAGTGAAAGACTTCATTAATCATTGTAATTCTAGATTCTCTTAGTTGATTTTTGTCGGAAGAGTTCGACCAGGTTTCGCTCTGATTCGCTTAATCATAGTTCGACCAGGTTTCGCTCTGATACGCAGAATTTAATCATAAAAGCGCTCGTGGCCTAGGCGAACCGAGTGATTGGAATCAATCACTTGGTTAAGCAACAACAGGCGCGGTCAGGTACAGGATGGGTGAGCGTCCTGTGGCTACCGCTAGTGGCACTTTTCTGAGCGCAAGGCACGTTAAGCCGTTGGTGCCGGCTGTCAAATAATGGCAGTCGTTAAGCCATGTCAGAGGCCTTATGGGCGGCTTGATAACTCCTGACAGTAAGGCCCGCTACTGTCTTACAATCCTCTACCAACCCGGACTTGGTCACCGTGGTGGAGTGTGGCCTAACCTTCCTGCGATGCAGGAGGACACCCGTGCTCCAGTAGTGGGGACATACAAGGGTGGTTAACGAATCATGGTGAGTGGAGAGGGAGCTCGCGTCGTCGCTTGCTCGTCTTTGACTGCGGGCGAGCGCGCCGCGCGCTGTTATTAAGTTAATAATGTGTGCTCACGAAACTTTTACTTCATTAGTCGCTGAAAGTATCAACGACTTATGGACGTGATGAAGCGAAGGTGATCTGCCAGGATCGTGGCAAGTGGAAGTCGCTGGTCTCTGCCTACCCCTCTGAGATACAGGCGTGAGGTTATGTATGTATAATAATGCAGCCAATAAACATCTTACTATAGGGCATGGGCCTTGTTTGAAAGGTATGGGGTTAATCACGACGTGTGCCCACGGAAGATTTGCAATTTTAACCACTAAGATATGTGAACAATACAGAAACTCAGGTTGGTATTGCTGCGGAGTATGCGGAATAAAGCGGACTAATGAGTGATGTTGCTATTATATATAATTCCATAAATATACATTATTTAGAAAACCAAGTCATAAGTAATAATTAATCACTTGAGTTAGCAACAACAGGCGCGGTCAGGTGCAGGGTGACCGGCCCGTGACTAACGCTAGTGGAAATTTTCCGAGCGCTTCCGTGCTTCGCAAGGCACGCTAAGCCGTTGGTGCCGGCTGTCATGCGATGGCACTCGTTAAGCCAAGTCAGAGGTCTTATGGGCGGCTTGATAACTTCTGATAGCAAGGCCTGCCACTGTCTTACAATCCTCCGCCAACCCAGACTTGGCCCCCGTGGTGGAGTATGGTCTAATCCTCTCTGCGATGCAGGAAAAGACCCGTGTCCTAGCAATGGGGACATACAAGTGTTGATATCGAGTACCTGCGGGATTCGAACGCACGACCTCCCGAGTGAGAAGCCGGCGTTCTGTTGCTGTACCACTGAATGAATGCAACAACAGCAATAAATACAATGGTTACCTAAAGGAAAACACCGAGTCAGTCTGTTTTAGTGTAAGCGCGGCGATCGAGTTTTTTCTGGGCGATGGTCTGGATCGTGGCAAGTAGCAAGCTCACCCTGCTTACCTCTCCGGGTTCCAGTCGTTAGTTTTTGTATACGATATGTATGTATCTATTTAGGTATGTACGTATGTGTACAGTCTGTTAGCTTTTAGAATGTACCTCGGCTAATATCGGATAGAATCGGATATATTCGTCGTCGTCGTCAGGCTATATACTAGTCCACTGCTAGACATAGCCCTCCCCTAAATATATTCGTGTTATAGAAATATCCGAACTAATATTACACTTAAGTTTGAAATCGGAACTAATATGACACACAGAGCAGGAAGTAGTATTACACTCGTGTGCTTTCGGCGAAAACCAAAGCTCTACTATAGAACCCGAAATATATTCTAAAAGCTAACAGACTATACATATGTTGCTATTTGCTAGTTTCTATCACCTCGAGGAAATTGTATCCAATGTGATAAATGTTTTTGCCTGATATTACCAGCCCACTGCCTTTTTAATTTACCAATCTGCATAGCTTTATTTATTTGGTTGATTTTCTCGTTACGGAGACTCCGAGCATAGTAAGTTCATAGTGGGTGGACTCGTTGTTTCCGCATTTTGGTAGTGTCGGTCAATAGATTGGAATACTCAGAATCGTGAATCCTCTAAAGTTTAAAAAAAACCCTATTTAAAGGCTAAAAATTTCACCCATGCCTCAATTTCAACCTCTGGCACGGATAGCTAGAGGTTGCGGGTTCGAATCCCGGCATGGGTGAAATTTTTAGCCTCTAAATAGGTTTTTTAAATTTGTCCTTATCACGGGTTAGTGCATTAAAAATAAAAATAGTATAACCTCTAAAGTTTGTTGAAATTCATTAGTAATAAGAGTATACGAGCAAAAGGAACTCCGAGCAAAGAAACTCCGAACGGAACTGTAAATTGGTAGTCTATCAGCACCGTCAATATATACATTTAAATTTCGCATGTCAATAGATAGTCGCACTCTGAATCGTCAATTCTCAACTAAAGTTTAAGCAAAAGTAATAAAATTTACGGCCTTATTTATAAAAAACACTACTCCATAAATCACTCTAGAAACGCTCACTAAAATAGTCTGGAGATTTTACAAGGAATAGACGTAGGTGACCACAGAATAAGAGAAATTGCCTCTAGGGGTGTTTTAGTGGAATCGCGTTTGCATAAATTAGGCCAAGTTCTAATGTATGTCAACTCTTTAGACACTAGGGTTTCCGCACGATTTTTTCCTTTACCGTTGGCGTGTTTTATAGGTACTGTAACAGGTGTTGATACTATAAGTTCACAAATCTACATAACTTAGAAAACGAAGTCATTGGTACATACCGGGATTCAAACACACGACCTTCTTATTGAGAGGCTGGCGTTTGGAGGCGCGAAATGTGAAAAATACTTTGCTAAATTGCTATGTGGTGTCGGCTTAGAGAATAGCACCAAGCCAAATTCTTCCCGCGGGTGTCGTAAAAGGTGACTAAGGGATACAAACCGGGGGATGGGCAGAAGCGCCCCCTGCAGAACAATTCCAACAAACTGCGATCCCAACCCGCATGCCCAGCGTGGGGATTATGGGCATTACACCCCAATGACGGCACAACCTTGCGCTATGGCGCTCATTAGGGAAGGGCTATGTCTAGCAGTGGACTAATATAGCCTGAAGACGAAGAAGAAATTCCGCCAAAAATCACAGAAGCACCATGAGGTTAGTTAGTTAGGTGGTGTGTTCGTGCCTTGCCTCTGCTTGAAACAATTTGCATTACTAACCGCATGGGTGCTTCTGAGATTTTTGGCGGAACTTAGCAAAGTAATTTTCACATTTCAACGCATAAATTTTGTATACATTCAGTGGAGATCATTAGGAAGATAAACACAATGCATCGCTATCTCACCTTAAAAGCCGCGAAAGGTCAGACAGCCCATTACGCGACCGGGGCCCATTAGGATCCTTCACGCGAATAATTATTTCTAAAGCCAAAGCAAAAATGTTACTCCTGTGTCTGCTTAAAACTACGAAATGATACAAACTTCCATCTCCCGCGGCACATAATGCGTGCACCGCGCTAAAACCATTCCCCCAATTAACTAAACACACAGCGGTACTTAAGTTGCATTAGCGAAACACCGTAAATTACTTTGAGCGCGATTTAAAAGTTGTTAACCTTGGTCGAATTGCGACGAACGAAGAGTAAACAGGATGTGAAAAAAACATTTACAAACAAATTCAACTGAAAATGTTCATTGCTAAGGAAAACTTTATTTTATTTTACGCAGGCCCCAAATAGCAAGAAAAACTTAAAAAGAATCTATAAAAAAAACCTATTTAGAGGCTAAAAATTTTCACCCATGCCGGGATTCAAACCCGCAACCTCTGGCTATCCGTACCAGCGCTCTACCAATTGAGCCAATGGGCGACTCACGGCATCAGTGAAATTTCGAACCTCTTTACAATATTCTAAAAAAAAAAAAAAATTTTTAGCCTCTAAATAGGTTTTTAAATTTGTTCCTTAGCACGGGTTGGTGCATTAAAAATAAAAATAGTCTCTAAAGGAAACTGAATAGTCATAAAAGCATGCAATCTTAACTAATTTCATACTATCCGTCTTACTACAAAAAAATTAGACAGGTCTTGGGCAAGAGTTTCAAAATGTGTTTACCACAATACAAGTTTTTTTAAGCTACTTTTGCTCAACAGCACTTTTCGAGTGTCTAAATATAGACCATGGCTAAGCCGTGTCTAAGTCTTACCCAGCATAAAACACAATATTGTGTAATGTAATGATTATCATGATTATGATACGAGTATTTTAGACAAATACGAGTATGCTAGAAAAATCTCAACTGTAAATTTTTGTACACAAATGCAACGTATTAAAATTGTTGTAAGTTTCAAACGTATTTCTGTTAGCTTGCACTTAGTTTATGGTAGATTCAATAAATATGTTACTAAAATCGTAAACTTCTTAGGCTATGTTTATATTTACGGTCTAGGTAAGCGGTGGTAGCTCAGTGGGTAGAACCATGGACTGGCAAGCGAAAGCCCCAGGTTCGATCCCGAGTGCGGGCATGTACCAATGACTTTGTTTAATTTCAAAGCTACGTACATTTGCGAATTTTTAGTCGCAATACCACACGCTAACGGTGAAGGAAAACATCGTGAGGAAACCCGCGGCTTGGTTGGCTCCGCACGTATTGACTAGTCTTTCCTGTGGGCTAGGCTGACTAAGCTGTCAGGATGGTATAGGTGCTGGGCAAGCCTCAAAACCATCTATAAAACCATGTCCCAGGCACTACAGCGTCGGAGTGGTCCCTTCACCCATCTAGTGTGTGAGTGAAGATACCACTGGACGCTGTATAAATCATCTCATTAAGTAGATGAAAAAAGGCCAATATATAGGTATATGAAAATTAAAACATGCTTGAATGTCTGTAATTTTATTTTCTAGTTCCGCCTTCAACTACATTTTATTGAAAGCGTAAACTTATTTTTGGAAACTTGTATACTTTTCTTTTACAATCATTAAATATGTGTGAGCAAACGAAAGGGGCGCCAAAGGAAAGAGCCTTAACTACGGAGTAATTTCGTACACCCACATCAAAGGCCTATTCATGTGCCCTAAGACGCTTGATCTATCGGCGACAGAGAGCCAAATTGATAGACGACACGGCTAGTCAATGGCTGCAAGATGAATGACTAGACAGGCGCCGTTTTGAATATGTAACAAATGGTTCCGGCACCTTTGGTGATGAGAAACTTGCCCAGTAGGATCGCTGCTAGTGTAATGCTAGTGTGAACCAAAAGATCGTGAGAAAACCCTAGTTTCTGAAGTGCTAACACACCTCAGTGCTTGCTATGTGCAATGGCCTAACTATGAGGCTAAGTGCGGAAAATGTCAGGTCTCTTACAGTGTGTGTAAGCCACGCATTGTAAGAGACCTGAGAAGAGCTGGTGAGTAAGAGCTGGTCTTGATAACGAATTGTGCATTCTATGGAATTTCCCACCGGAAAAATTGTTTCATACGAAGTTTCATTCTGTATTATTAAGTTTCCCACCGGAATAAATTGTTTCATACGAAGTTTTATCCGAAGTTTCTAAGTTTATTAACACAGATTTATTAATGATTTGCTTACTAAAAAAACAATTTTCATTGTAGAAGCAAAATAAAATAAATTATGCAGTAAGCATTTTTATGTTTTTTAAATAAAAAAAACACGCAAAAAGCAAGGCCACTGCATTCAGTGGCCTTAGGATCATTATCCTACCATTTCAGTAATAGTTCAAAACAATACGGGTTTGGGTAAACGAAATATGCTCTATAAATTTTGCTAGTAAGATTGATTGCATGAAAAATGCAATTTATTAATTGCAATGACAATGACTTCCTGCTTCTGAGTAAAAAAATCATTAATATTCAAGTAACGTATACAATTTTTTTTCATTTTCCGTGTACAATAACGAAAATTTTTATCTAGTCCTGCTATTTAGATTTTTCAAAAAATAATGAGCAACCGGTTTTCAGTTGCGTTTTGATCTTGAAAATTAATAATCGGTTCGTAAGTATATACTATACCGATAAAAATACATAAGGTAACATCAATACATAATAAGGCGTTTCATACAGCATCCAGTGGCACCCTCAGTCATATTTAATAGGTGAAGGGACCACTCGGACTTTCTATGCTTGCCTGGCTTACTTGCCAAGTACCTATACCATCCTGACAGCTTGCCAATAAAATTCTACAGGCGTCTACGAGCCTTTATACTTTTATTTGTATGAATTTGAACTTTAGCATTACCCATTCCGTTGTGACTCTGTTCCAGAATTCTACTGTGGTTGTATACTCACTGTTCTCTTTTTCCTTAACGCCTGGAGTCAACTCTCGCCCGTATGACGTAGGACGGACAATCGCATTGTGTGGACCTGCATCGCACCAACAATACCTCCCAGGATATCGGCCTTTTCTTCTGTGTTCCCGTTATTTATGGGTCGCCATTTTTCTTTTTACACTCCCTTCTTTGCCGTTTAATCTTGAGTTCCGCTGAATAGGTTTGAGGCGTGAATAGGCAATATTAAATCTGGGATGAACGTATGATATGGATTATCGATGCGGTGATTTGCATTTTTCTCTTTTTGGACTTCATATCGGCTCGTTTTCTTTTGTGTTAAAGCATCATGACAAGATTTTTATGCGAATATAAAGTTATTGACTGAAATCGTATCACAGATGTATTTGATTTAATACGACTTTAGAAAAGATGGTCTGAGTGGAGTTTTTTTCCCGCTGCATTTTTCGTCACTACACTACGGCCCAAAGGCAGCGGCTTAAGTTTTACATTGACAGCAAACGGAATGTATTTTTTTTTTAAGTTGAAATAAGTAAAATAAAAAAACATCATCATCAACCCATTAAGTCCCCATCGAGGGGCACGTGTCTCTTGCCTGAGGAAGGTATCAGGTACGACGGGGGCCAAGTCCGGATTGGTGGAGGCTTGCAAGACTATAGCTGGATTTACTCTGAGATGTTTTGAAGCCGTCCTAATAAAAAAAAACAAAGAAAAAAAAATACATTGGCAATAAATTGACGACTAAGGAAATATCTAACTAAAATGACGTTAAAATTTTATTAAATTCTTGGAGCCCAATTCTTATTTCTTTTCTATTATTGCTTTATTATCCCAGAGATGCTTTATTATCCCAAATTTCAAAGAATTCATAAGAAATTTGATTTGATGAAATCTTACCCTATATGTCCCACTGCAGGTTTCTCCCAGCGAGAGAGTATGGGCTTAGTAACCAGGCGTGCTTACTGCGGATTGGCAATTTCAAGAGCTGAAGTACCAAGTTTTCATAAAACTTTGATTTTACTTGTAGTATTTTAAAAACCCATTTAGCGGCTAAAAATTGCACCCATGCCGGGATTCGAACCCACGACCTCTGGCTATCCGTGCCAGCGCTCTTTCCAACTGAGCTAATAGTTGACTCACCGGCATCAGTGAAATTTTGAAACTCTTTACACTATTCTCTGTATTACGTACAGACTACTTGTAGTGCTACCTCCATCTAGATCTTTTGATGTTATTAGATAGAGAATGAAGCTAACAAAGTTATGATTCAGTTATTCTATGTTTATGTGTTTTTAAGGTTCATTTTTATAGTGTTTTTCTCGATCGCTTCGGTGTATTTATGGTCCAAAGCATAATGTTTATGGGGCAGTAATCCGCCCCTATGGCAGCTCCCATTTACGTCGAGTAAAAAGGAAACAAAGATAAATTTTTAACATTTTATTGAATCACATGTAAATAAAAAAATGCCCTTCCCGCCATTTTTATCATACAATAACGTCACTTCTGGGAGCCATATTTTTTGTGCAGTAAGATTAAAATCATGGTTTACAATAGATAGGTATTTTATGAGCAATGTATGTTTTAAACAGTCCGTGACCATTTGTTTCCTTAAGACGTGTACTTTACTGTAATAATACAATATTAATTTGTGTAATTCTAGCCAAATGTACATCAGTAGACTAGCCTAATAAAAATTAAACTTTAATACAATATGTTTTCTTCAAATTCGTCTATTATTACCTTCTATTTAAAACGAAAAATATTATCTTTAACAGTTTTTATATAATTATTTACAATATTCAACGTAATTTTGTTAATATTTTATACATTAAATATTTAGATAAAAACTTTTCTTGTTAAAAATTAAGTTGAAATAAAATAAAAATAATTGGCTACGTCCAGAATAAAACCGAAAATTTCATAGTACCAAATAATTAAAAGTCGTAAGAATAACGATTTTCTCGTTCAAATGTACAGCCTTATTACCAATGTATCTCCTCAAATCACACCATTAACAACTGATCTGAATAAAAACTTAGCACATTTTCGTCGTCCAATCGCACTTTCGTCTGGAGACTGTGAATAGGTGAGCTTAGCGTGTGAAGTTCCTTTTTTAAACAGCTGTCAGCTTTATAGTTCACTTTTAAACACAACTTTCTTGATGGGCCGCCAGTAAAGGCGTTCTTGTGGTTACCACTTCTCGGTGTGACCGCAGCGTTCCATTGAGCCCGCTCTTCCCGGAATCACTCTGCGAAAGACGATCATAAGTTTAACTCTTTAAAGTTGAATTCTATTTCAGGGTCGAAGAAATATTAAACTAAGAGGAATTATAATAGATTATAAGCTGTTCTCCGATCTTCTAAAACTTCGCTAAAAAAACTAAGAAAATGGAGTATGATTAAAACTGTCTAAAATAAACAGAAAACCTGAATGTCTGAGGTGTTCAAATAATTCAGCGCTTGAATTTGCCAATCCGTTGTGGGCACGCGTGGTAATTAAGCCCGTACTCTCTCTCTCTCTGTTTCTGAGAGAAGGCTTGTGCCCTGCAGTGGGCTGTTTATAAATAATAATAATATTGGCCTTTTTGCATCTACTTAATGAGATGATTTATACAGCGTCCAGTGGTATCTTCACTCACACTAGATGGGTGAAGGGACCACTCCGACGCTGTAGTGCCTGGGTCATGGTTTTATAGATGGTGTAGGCTTGCCCAGCACCTAAACCATCCTGACAGCCTAGTCGGCCTAGCCCACAGGAAAGACTAGTCAATACGTGCGGAGCCAACCAAGCTGCGGGTTTCCTCACGATGTTTTCCTTCACCGTTAGCGTGTGGTATTGCGACTACAAATTCGCAAATGTACGTAACTTCGAAATTAAACAAAGTCATTGGTACATGCCCGCACTCGGGATCGAACCTGGGGCTCTCGCTTGCCAGTCTATGGTTCTACCCACTGAGCTACCACCGCTCCACCGGGCTGTTTATAGGCTACATAAAAACAAAACATTTTGAAACCAAGTAGGTCATAGCTTCGCTTCAGTTTCAGGAAAAGACAGATGGGTGATAATTTTTCACTAATTGTGCACAACTTTTTCAATCCACGATCTCGACACATACATTGTGAAATAATCAGATGTAACTTCTAAACAGAATATCGCTCAGGGCAAAGAGGCAGTTCTGCCTTAACGACCTGCAAAACACGCCTCTGTCGAATTCACCGAGTCTCATATTGCAGAGATACTTCTCTGCATATATTATACTAGCAAACATTTCTGAACTGTAAACTTACGCCATAGCGCGCTGCTAGCTAAAATTGCACATGTGCCAAGCTATATGGCTGTGACACGCGCCAAAAATGCCACCGCGACGTCGTAAACTCAGGTGCTTTATATGAAAATATACAACTATGTTTGACGACGCTTACCCTCGTTCGTGACAGAGTTGGGTACAATCGATATGGAGCTCTAGTTATGAACAACCAAGATTCGTAATCTGCGTGACGTCATTTGTCAATAACCCTTCAGCATGGTACAGTTCAAAGCTGATAATTAACATGGTTTTACATTTATCTTTTTGCAACTTTGAAACATAATACTACTAAGTGTAGAGTGTGCGTGTAAGGAATTATATCATGTAGACTGTACGAGATAGCAAAGAGGCCCTACCCTACAGTTCAATCCAGTAGATGTAATATATCTATTTACATAGATTAGAAAAGATTTAAAAATTGAAGCATCAATCCGAGATACCAAAAAAATTCAGAACTTGTTTCGATACTATTTACCGAGACAAAAATATTTTATGTACTTTAAGATATCCCACAAATTCCTACAAAGAAAGCGAGAGATTCAAATCAACACAGAGAAATTGCATTACAATTTCCCCGCAATTTTCATTCGAAAGCAATTTCAACTCTGAATGGTCTTAGGATAGCAGCAAAAAGGCTAATAAATACTTGCTAATAAAAACTTTCTCAGCATCGGCGCAGGACTTGCGCTTTGAGAAAATTATTCCTCCCCTATAAACCAACATCGCGTTTATCCAAAGGTTGAGTAACCGAACGAGATATTGGAAAGCCTTGGCAAATAGAATGTATGTAAAGCTGCTTCTGAGATATAAATCGTCGAGTAAGCTAGTTTATGTGGTGCTGATACAAAGAAATATAATTATGCCACATTCTTATTAAGTAAAACGCGGAACGTCGGGAATTAAGGTAATTACGTTTCACATAATAATATAACTATGTAGGAGCATCGCAATTTATTAAGAAATACTATACCACATTCTGATTGTATGACAAGCATCTGATTGGAATTATAAAACTCTACTCACATAGATAATTGGAATCATTTTTTTTTTCGAAAATCTGTAGGCGTTTTGATACTGAGCAAACTTTTAACCCTTTATAGGGCAAAAGCGAAATTAGTATGGCGGCTGTAACCACCTGTCAAGGTTGATTATAAGGCTCATAATTCATGTGAGCTTGCATTGGTAGTCGACTTTATTGTTTAAATGAGTCTTCCCTGAACGGACGCAAGCAACAAGTGAAACCACCAAAGTGAAGTTAGTCACATGATCTTGGTAGGGTGTGACAAAGTGGTGGTTACGTTTGTGTCTTCCGTCTCAATAAGTGTTTACGACCAGTAGAAGTGATTATGTTTGATATATAATTAAACAATTTAGTGGTAAAATGTGATATTTACGTGTTTCAAGGTAAGTTAATAGATTATTTATTTATTTATTTTCCTTGAATTTGGTATATAAATCATAATCTAAATCTGTATTTATGAAGTACAATAATGGTTTGAACTGAACAGGTAGTAGAAACCGGTTTTTAAGTTAGAATTGATACAGCCGCCATACTAATTTCGCTTTTGCCCTATAAAGGGTTAAAACACGACTTGTAAAGCAAATGTTTGAAAATAAAATTACCAAAATCATCATTGATTGATGAGACTTGAGTCTTTGACACATCGCGGTGCTGGATATCGATCTCTTCATGTTCAAGCTACCTATCATAGTCCACCTAAGTTAAACAACAAAGAATCAAATAAGTCGCTAATATTGCTGCAAAAACAGAGTGGTTGCCAAAAAACTCAGTAGTGTGCCATGCCCAAGCTCTGGTAAATTTTCCAGGGACAGTGAGTAACTGTGTGTCTTAATAAATTTCATTCTTCTTGTATGGTTTTCGAATCAGTTCTGACAAGACAACGTAGGACCGCACGCACGTACAATTAATCACAAAGAAAGGCCATTTGTTCTCTGTACTTGCTCACTCGTGGTTTCGAGAACAGTAGGTACCTATGATTGCGGTGGAAGAGGCGTGCCAGGTAGCGCCCACGTTTTTCTGATTCTATCCCTGTATTGGTTTTATTACATGTAAGCGTATCTGTTAGAGAAGATATTCCAAATCACATTTGTGTCACACAATCAATATTCTGAAGTTTACCGATGAAAACAGACTTCATTGGGTATTTTTATTGTATCACAACATGGATAGCGTTAGCAACTGGATGCCATTTTTTAAACTCTAGACATAAAATCTGTAACAACCGTAATTGGTCGTAAAAGACTAAATTATTTTGAAATGTTAGTGATAGAAATTCAAATCAAAATCAGCGTTGCAACTGATCTCTAGGTTGCAACATTATGCTGAGTCGGGCCCATTTTGGGGACTCAATACTTAAAACTTCCTGACATTTTGTTAGATATTTAGATTTCTGTAAGTTTGTCTTTGTGTTAACTGTTAACTACTTGTATTTCCACCGTCACCCGTTTGTGTTTTCTGCTGATTGTTGTATTATGTTGCGTGATTTTGTGTTTTTGAGTATTGTGTCGTCAAATAAATATATTTTTCTTTCTTTCTAAATTGGTTTAATATTTCTCCTCTACTAGGTAAAGAGGTACCTGGTAGAGGCATGCCAAAAATAATGTATTCACCTAAGGAATACTCTAAAAGCGGTTAAGTGAGTGACGTGCATTGCTTAGCTTGGTTCGAGCTCTAAATGCATTGTCGGTACTTAAATGAAAACCACATGAAATGTTTTTTGCCTAAATTTGGTCGGGTTACTCTGACTACAGCAAAAACCGCGTGCTAGCCAATAGTGACGTAGCTGGCACTTTCTTCTATTAGAGTTCCGAAAGCCCCAAATATGTGTGGCCTTGTTACAATCACATAAAGATGTTTTTCGCCTACCTGTGAGTTGGGATACTGAGTGCAGCGAAAGCGGCGTCCTAAGTGAGTGACATGCTTTGTGCGGTTCTGTGCTCGCTATTTAAGCTCTGAATGCCCCAAACATTTTCACCCGTGTTACATCCGTAAAGGTTTTTTCGCCTACCTGTGAGTCGGCGTACTGTGAGTGCAGCGAAAGCGGCGTTCTAAGTAAGTGACATGCCTTATGCCAGTCTGTGTCCTGTATTTGAGCTCTAAATGTTCTAAGAATTTTCACCCTTGTTACAGGTGTTTTTCGCCTACCTGTAAGTCAGGTTACTGATTGTAGCGAAAGCGGCATGCTAAGTGACAGTGACAAGCTTTGTGCGGGTCTGTGCCTGCTATTTGAGCTCTGAAGGTCGTAAGAATTATCACCCGTGTTACGTACACGAAAGGTGTATTTCGCCTACATGTGACTTGGGGTACTGAGTGCAGCGAAAGTGGCGTGCTAAGTGAGTGACAAGCTTTGTGCGGATCTGTGCCCGCTATTTGAGCTCTGAAGGTCCTAAGGATTTTCACCCGTGTTACATACACGTGTTTTTCGCCTACCTGTGAGTCGGGGTACTGATTGCAGCAAAAGCGGCGTGCTAAGTGACAAGCCTTATGTCAGTCTGTGTTCTATATTTGAGCTCTGAATGTCCTAAGCATTTTCAGCCGTATTACATCCACGTAAGGTATATTTCGCCTACCTGTGAGTTGAATTACTGACTGCAGCGAAAGCGGCGCGCTGAATGAGTGGCATACTTTGTGCAGGTCTGTGCCGGCCATTTGAGCTCTGAATGTCCTTAGCATTTTTACCCATGTCACATCCACGTAAGGTGATTTTTTGCCTACCTGTGAGTCGGGGTACTGTGAGTGCGGCGAAAGCGGCGTGCTAGGCGATAGTGAGTGGCGTGCCAGGCTGTGCCCGCTGTTTGAGCTCTTTGGTTCTGGCGTCGACGCCACCGCCGCGTACGGTGGTGGTTCGGGCGGGCAATCCATACCTGTGTTAGTGAGGCTTGGGTTTAATATGGGAGATGAAGGGTACAACGTATCTTGACTTGAAAAAAGTCGGGACTACTTTAGATTGGGGTGAGGCAGTGTAGGAAAAAAAATCAAACTAACGTATTAAATAAAATTAGATGGACCAAGTTATTATCTGACGATGGTAGCACAAATCATAATTTTGTACAAGCACTCTTAAGAACTTGTAATCCAATTTCCGCGAGTTGACAAGGTTGGCCATCTCCACGTTTCATTCTCCCCATTCTCATGAAATCCTGATGTAAAGATACCTGTAGCAACGTTCATACACAGATGTTTATTGGACACACTGCGCATCCGCCCTACCGTTTGCGAAGAAGAGAAGAGAACGCGTGCCACACCGCGAAGACGCTTTCCGCCTTGATGAGCTGTGGTGGCACGAATGTATCCCATTACCATCTAAAAACCGCTTCACAATTACGCGGCAGCGCAGCATATAAGTCGATTTGTGATGGAGAGTACGCGCGGCGCCTCGAGTAAACATTTGTGTATTGAGGCGGCAACATTAAGAGTTCTAGTCTGTTTTTTCTTCGATGCAAAAATAAAAGAGACTCCGTTACAACGATTTTATTTATTTTTTAATTTGATTTATAAGGTACACTAACAGCAAGCACGCAAACATGATAAAGCTTATACTAAATGTGACTTAGGCCTAGCGATTATGTCAATTAAAGGTATACACAGCATTTGTAGACTTAGTTATACACAGACAACTAGAAATATAATATTACAATACGGTGATAATTATAGATGTTATTACCACGTCAAAGTCATTGGTACATGCCCGCACTCGGGATTGAACCTGGGGCACAAGTTACGTACATGTGCGAATTTGCAGTCGCAACACCACACGCTAACGGTGAAGGAAAACATCGTGAGGAAACCCGCGGCTTGGTTGGCTCCGCACGTATTGACTAGTCTTTCCTGTGGGCTAGGCCGACTAAGCTGTCAGGACGGTATAGGTGCTGGGCAAGCCTACACCATCTATAAAACCATGACCCAGGCACTACAGCGTCAGAGTGGTCCCTTCACCCGTCTAGTGTGAGTGAAGATACCACTGGACGCTGTATAAATCATCTCATTAAGTAGATGCAAAAAGGCTAATATATATATATATATATATATTACCACGTAAGGTAAGAATTTATAGATATTAGAAATCAATTACTATAATCGGTAAATATGTTTTGCTGTAAAAATATACGCATATGACCAAGAAATAAATTAACTGCTGCTCCGACTCTCCAAGGTATTCTGGAAAAAATCTCTTACAGAGATAAGCTCGCCTTTTTATGTAATGTCCTGTTTAATGTTTTGTCTGCAATAAAGTAAAATAATAAATTAATATTTTTATGTTCTTTTTAATGCACTAACCCGTGCTAATCACGTCGGGGTCACCACTATAGGGAAGAGCGGGTGATCGTGCTCTTCCACTATTAAGGGAAATTTCCCGCCAGGCAGATCGTATGCCTGGGGACGGCCGGTCCGATTTTTGTTAGTTAGATATTGTATTTATGGTATGTCATTGAAACACTTTGATTGCGCTATGCAGGAATGTTGGAGTTTGTAGTGCGCACGCAGAGTTGACATGTGCTCGCCACACTAAGGGCAATTTGAAAAACTTATAATTTCAGCCAGATGTTGCTGCCTGTACGTAATACAGAGAGCATTGTAAAGAGGAAAAAAATTTCACTGATGCCGGTTAGTCGCCCATTTGTTCAGTTGGGAGAGCGCTGGCACAATTAGCCAGAGATCGCGGGTTCGAGTCCCGGCGCGGGTGGAATTTATAGCCTCTATATAGGTTTTTAAAAGTTGTATTCCATTGATAGCGCTAGTTAGCTTCCCTAAGCGCCCCGAAAGATTCTTATATAACAAAGCAACGCCGAAGAAACCAACCAATCCAAGAAACACTTCATCCCGAGAAGGAGGGTAAAAGTTGAACATGCTACGCGTCGAAGTTAAGCATAACTTCCCAAGGAATGCAGGATTGAGTTCCCGAGTGCTGACGTCATGTTCGGGAAACTTTTTCCTAAAATCATCGTCTCTAAGTAGGAAAGTAATTTTCAATTTGCGTGTAACTTTTTTGTGGTGCTTCAAAGGAATCTAGACCTTTTCTGGCCATAAAGAGAAAAGTTATCGAGAGTTGATTGTTAACGGATTACCGACAGCAGGTTACTTAAAATTCTGGATAACCTTTCTTCCCGCAGATCAGAGTGAAACGTGGTCGAACCCATCCGCCATTATTGAAACTAATTGAATCCGATATAAATATAACCTCAGAAAAACATGATTGTGCAATCCCAGACAACCTTTAGGTGTACTGGATTATTGTTATATATATTGATGTTAATTCAATTTCAAATTCCGGATTCAATTATATATATATATATATATATATATATATATATATATATATATATATATATATATATATATATATATATATATATATATATATATATATATATATATATATATATATATATATATATATATATATATATATAATTGAATCCGGTATAAATGTAACTTGACTATAAATATTACATTGAGTAACATGAATACAAAGACGTATTGTACTGTTCATTGAACGTCAATAAGAAATGTGCCATTGTTTTTTACTGAGACTACTTTACTTAGTGAGCTGGCATTAGATAGATAGAGAACAATTTATCGTACATAAAAATGGGAATAACATTTAACAATACAAAGCGTCTTTGTATTCATACATAAACTAACATCTGTATTCCGGACGGGTATGCAAAGATTAAAGTTTACTAAACGGCGAAAATACGTTTTTATACGTGGAATATTGTATCTGTTTTACCGACCTCTTTCACATGCAAATAATCTCAATTGTATCGCTGTTCAATGCGACAACGCGGCCAGTATTATGTATGAGTAGCGATACGTTTGGTTAGTCTCCTTTTAAAGTATTTTATAATGTAGGTACTTAAAAAATACTGCCCACATTTACGTGTGGTTCTTGAAATTTATCGATTTGTTAAATCTCTTTCCTGACCGTCACATGACGTTTTAAGAAGACTTAATATTTATACGAAATAAGGTTGTACGTACTTGCCAGCCATTGAGGAAACTTCGCTGTATAATAGAAATATACCGTTAATTTTGAGCAGTTTAAAAGCCGTAGCGAAATGAAATTGTCATAACAATAGCTGTCGTATACGCTAGTTTGTTTGTTTTAGATGGCACTTTTCAAAACTATCTCGACACAATCTCAACTATAAGCAGTCAGCCAGAGAGTACGCGGGTTATTGTTTTAATAGACGGGAGGTGGTACTTTGTTCAGGCATGTTTTTAAAACAGATTTCTCAATATGAAACCAGATTTTTCTGTTTTTTTTTGTACGTTGACTTCAAAGTATAGTCTAAGTAGATGCCAGTAATTACGTAACCACGGCTTTCAAACCTCAAGGATTTCAGCTTGTAGTTAGACATCAGCGACATAACATTCTCTTTCAGAGAGTCAGGAATTTCCGAAACATATCACAACATAACCTCATGCTTGTATCCCAGAGGGGTAGGCAAGACCAGGGACTGCCACTTGCCACGAACCTGACACATCACCTTCGCTTCATTAACGTTCGTAAGCCTTTGCATGCACGCACGCCATTTCCGAATTTTCCCTTCCGAAAAAGCATTTAGTTACAGATTTAACGGGCCTCTTTGCTATTGTTTATTACGTAAACTTAACTACCGTATGGAGCGACGTTTTGGCACCATTGCAAAAGGGATGAAATGAAATAGGAAAATAATTATTAAATGAAATGGGAAAAAATCTATAAAAGTTAATTCTCCATAGGTGAAGTCATACGCCGGCTTCTCAATTCCGAGGCAGTGGGTTCAAATCACGGAATGTACTAATGGCTTTGTAAGTAATGTTCATTTACGAACTCGCTGTTTCCTGCGATACACGATACATTTCCTGTTTACACGATGTTTCCCTTCATGGTAGAAGGGAAACATCGTGAGGATTTTTTTTTATGTAGCCTCGATTGTGTCCCACTGCTGGGCAAAGGCCTCCCCTTTTGTCTTCCATTCCTCCCTGTTCATGGCCACTTTCTGCCAGTCCAGCAAAAAGGTTGTAAGGTCGTCCCGCCATCTCCGCTTGGTTCGGCCACGTTTGCGATATCCGTCGCGCAGAAAACGCTATAATGTAAAATATTAACGTGTAGTTTGACTATGAAGCCTAGCGCAAAAATCTCAGGTCTAACTAACTAGATACAGCCACAATTCAGTCTCTATGGCTAGTGTGTTTTACTCTAAATAAGTTAGTTATTTAGTTTGTTTTATGCACAAATGAGAACCTAAATCTTTTTTTCCTGAACTAACGTCTACAAAATGATCATTTCCTCCGCATATTTTACTCGTTACATTTTACAAGTTTCTCTCAAGCAGCAGTTACAGTAAGCTAGCTTTGGCACGTAGTTGGGTTCATTAATTATGTGTAGGTGTTGTTTCTCTGCAGCGAAATGTTTTTTACTTAGCCGACTATACAAAACGCGTTGATAAATGTGTTTGTTTACAGTGAACGTGACGTTACACTAAATGCTTCAAAGGAAAAAGAAAACAAGAGAGGAAAATAAAATACTGCCGAACGAGCAGAGTTTAAAGCCGTAACAAGTGGCAATTATTTTTATTTATTTGAATAAATTTGCAAGAAATTGCTTTTAGCAATAAGGCCGCCAATTGTACTTTGTATCATTACATGTTATATAATATGTGCTCTGGTGTACAATAAAGAATATTCTTATCTTATCTTAAAAATAATTGCCAATTGTTACGTTGTTATAAAAATTACACTGTAAGAATTATTTTTATTTTTACAGTGTAATTTTTGGCATTATTTATTACTTTACCGTAGTAGAACCCGGAGTAAAGTAGAATCTCGCAAAGCTCAAAGTGTAAAAATTAGGCCAATATCTCATCTCGAAAAAATGTAAGACCAAGTTCACGTAATTAGCAGCGTTTTCATAGAAAAATGGAAATTTTTAGATAATCCGTGATAGAGAGTGGTAAAACTCTTAAAAACATCATATAAAACTTGTGATGCAATATGTTTGTTTTGGTGGAATTTCACAATTTTTGTTAATATACCAATGTCTTATCAAATTCAAAGTAACTTAGCGATGAGTTACATTATAAATAATTTTATCTCTTTTATTATATGACATTTTATTACAGGTGTTTTATTTTATCTTTGCTATATTATTTTTCTGTTTGGTAAATCTATGAAAGTTAGTTTAAGTAATTATAAGTTTATACAAGCAAAGGTATTTGATTGTATTATTATCATTGAATTTTAAATTCAATGTTATTATTAAGTATAAGTATGTATCAACCTTTAAATATGCAATGTCTTTCTAATTTCCTTCAACAATTTGTCCATCGTATGGTTGTCTAGAAGAAACTGTTTTTTGCAATTAGGTCGCCAATTGTACTATATACATTTGTAACTATTTTGTATTTATACTATTTTTATTTTTAATGCACTAACCCGTGCTAAGGAACAAATATAAATATTTAGCATCTGAATAGGTTTTTAAATATTTTGTATTTGTTGTTTTTCCAGTGTACAATAAAGACTATTGTTATGATTATTGACTTATGTTATCTTAGGTATACAAGCTAATAAAAAATAAATAAAGAGTATTTCTTAACAAACCATTTTTCCGTCTGCAATGGTTTAGTGCGGAAGGACCTGAAATTATGACCCTACCCACTCTGTTTATTTTTGACGGTTTTCAAATTTGCAGTGACGCTAGCTTCGAGAGTATTCAATAGTTTGGCAGAGCAATAGCGAAAAAATGTGTGGTTTTAAAAACATAAATAATAAAAAAATGTTTTAGTGAATTATTTATTTATTACTATTTCTGTAGGATATTTCAAACCTGTAACTCAATCAAAACACAGACTTTTGATGATATATCAGTAAGTGATTTAGGTAGCAAGTGCTGAAAATTCTTGGACACTCACGTATGTTAGACACCAACACAATTAATCATGAAATAAAAATAAAACTAAATTAAAAAAGTTCCAACTTTAGATTACTGATAATTTTCAGTAGTTCTCAATTTTTTACTTCTGTGACATAATTGGCACCGAAGAAAGGGGCAAAAAAGCTTCGAATCGGTTCATGTAAATAAGCTTACAGTGCGGGACGGCCAAGAACTTGGCCTAACGCTCTCTTTGCGCCTAGACAATGAGCTGATTCTATCTACCCCTTTAAAGTCAGCTTCTGTTTTAAAATAGTGGCTTTACTTGACTGTTATCGATCGAAGAGATTTTTTTTACTGCAGTGAGGTGAAAATGTAGTCCCATCTAATTTGGAATAACTGCAGGTGCACTGAAACTTCAGTCTGTTTAGACCATCTCAGGTGGAGAGACAAGGCTAAAATTCCAAATGAAACTGGACGCCAGCCAACTTCCCAAAAAAAAACTCAAAAATAGAAAAGTATCTGCGCAAATTCCCGGCCGAGGCAACTGAAGATTTTAAGCGGCCAAGCTGCAAAACTTATTTAATTATTCTTTGTGTCCAGACACTGAATTATCCATCGAACCGAGATACAAGTAAATACGGAAAAAACGACCAAAGCGAGCATTAGTTTGCTGCTTCTTCAATCCTCTTAAAGGCTAAGAGAAAAAAGGTTAAAGCTAAGCGGATAGCTTGCCCGGCTAATAAGTAAAGTTTTACTGTGTGGTATTCAGGAGATGCTGACTTACACTCTGCGGGAATTGCGAAAGCGACTTTAGATCCACATAGTAAAGTTGGAAATTGTTTGGCGAAGAAGTTAAAGTTGCACGGTATCGCAGGTAAGAGTCTGCTCAAAATATTTCTGAATAGCCTCCGAGTTTCGGCACCGAAGTCGCACCATGTACCAAAACTCTCGTCTCGCAAACGAAAACTAAAAGCAGTTTGAAGTTTTCACGTTAGTGTCCACAGTATGAGTTTGGCAACATCTGCCAAGATGTACGGAGACTTGGACTGACTGCACAGCGTAACGTGTCTCAGACAAAGCGGTCTCAGAACTATGTTTGATGACTTCAGATATATAGTTTGAAAAGTCATTGTATTTACGAAGGAACGTACTTTTGTGTGTTATTGTCTACACGATTGAAAGCAAAATCGTTTTCTTGCTAAAACTTTATTCATTTGGGCAAACAATATCATGTTACGTACCTATCTATACTTTGTTTAAGCCACAACCCATCTTCCCAAATATTGTAAAAAAGTTTGTGAAGAGACTAGAATGTATTATAATTCCAGTAATACTGCAATATTTAGCATAGTATACCAAAAAGTATTTTAAATATAAACGTACAAACAATAATAAAACGGTTCTTCGTTCAATTTCCCAGAGGAATAATATGTGTGCTACCGTAAACATAATTGAATGTGCGCGTTTCACATAAGTTGAACATATTTGTACAAAATATAGGCACTTAACTGTAAAAAATATTTTTAGATTGCGGTTATTTAGATATTTTTAAGATTACAAATGCGGGTGACTTTCTATATACCCGTGAGATTATCAGATTAGGATTAGAAAAATATAAAAAAGTAACAAATTTAGAATAATTATGACAACAGATGGCCTAGTTTTAAATTTTAAATGGCATGTCATTAGAATGGATGATTTTGCTTTATTTACACTATTTTTATTTTTAATGCACTAACCCGTGCTAAGGAACAAATTTAAAAACCTATTTAGAGGCTAAAAATTTCACCCATGCCGGGATTCGAACCCGCAACCTCTGGCTATCCGTACCAGCGCTCTACCAATTGAGCCAATGGGCGACTCACGGCATCAGTGAAATTTCGAACCTATTTTTACAATACTCTCTGTATTACGTACAGGCAGCGACATCTGACTTAAGCAAATTGCATTACCTACAGCCCCGACTACCTACTTTGCAGTTAGGTTTAACATCGGAACGATATCACTGTACCCACATGATTACACTATTTTTATAAACTGATGTTAAACCTAACTGCAAAGTAGGTAGTCGGGGCTGTAAGTAATGCAATTTGCTTAAGTCAGATGTCGCTGCCTGTACGTAATACAGAGAGTATTGTAAAAAGAGGTTCGAAATTTCACTGATGCCGTGAGTCGCCCATTGGCTCAATTGGTAGAGCGCTGGTACGGATAGCCAGAGGTTGCGGGTTCGAATCCCGGCATGGGTGAAATTTTTAGCCTCCAAATAGGTTTTTAAATTTGCTTTATTTATTTACTCTTCCTTTGTCAATGGATAAAGATGGCGCTGAACTTGCTAAATTACTGCGAAGACCGGAATATCACATTTTTTTTTTATTATTTCACTTTTATGTTATCTTGATATCTCAAAGCAAATGGTACGTTACGTCATTATGTTATTGTCACCATATCACTTAAATGAATGACTAGTAGTAAAGTATAAAAATACCAATATACAACCATTTGTAGATAAATTTTTATCTATCGTCACGTAACGTAACGTAGTCAGTTCAGCGCCATCTACTGGGTTCTTGGGAACTACATTTTTTAATAGTGATAAATAGAACCTCATACTCTTAGCATGGCATTATAATGACCTAGAAAAAGGTTCGTATCTCACTGTTTCATGCAGATTATGCTTTTTGCCTGAATCTTTAACAAAATATCTAGACACCTTCTAGATATTTGTAAAACTGATGGGGTGGTCGCGCATGACAGTGCTTGGTTCGATCTGCTCTCCCAAAAGTGCCATCTACGTGATCAACGAATGGCACAACCACTAACGTCACCGGGAACACAATTTGTTTGCGGACGTTGCGACCGGCGTTGTCGCTCTCGTATAGGCCTTTTTAGCCATCAGCGCAAGTGCCCAAACCAAACAACTGACACGGTGGCTGTTTAAATCATCTTTCGTAGATGTTGAAGGCCACTGATGATCTCTTTCACTACAGTTTTAAATTAAATTACGTTAAAAGTAACAAATTATTAACACAAAATAACTTCATCGTTACCGTTCATTACTGGCTTTGTTTTAAACGACAGGTATTTCCAGCGCCTTTCAGAATATCTAGTTAGAGCAACTCAAATCGCCAAAGCTATTCGGCTTGTCAGAGACGAATACTAAAACTTCTCTTTAACATGGCGCTTGTCAAGCTCATTTCAAGGCAAATCTAGCAGCCAAATTTATGCTCGTCATCATAAATGAAGCTCGCAAACTTCCCAGCTAAGCAGTGTGGCTGCTAAGCACTGAATCACGATGGCTAAATTACTTTGATATTACACTTCTCGTAGGCGGGTCGGTTTCTCGTACACTTCTAAATAACTTGTTAATGTAGGTACTATTAGCAGCGGTCAGTTGGTGAAAGTGAATATAAAATAAGCCGGAATTCAATGAGTCTGTACGAAGCGCTCGTGGCCGAGGCGAACCGAGTGATTGGAATCAATCACTTGGTTAAGCAACAACAGGCGCGGTCAGGTACGGGATGGGTGATAGTCCCGTGACTACCGCTAGTAGCATTTTTCCGAGCGCTTCCGTGCTTCGCAAGGCACGTAAAGCCGTTGGTGCCGGCTGTTATATAATGGCAGTCGTTAAGCCATGTCAGAGGCCTTATGGGCGGCTTGATAACTTCTGACAGTAAGGCCCGCCACTGTCTACAATCCTCCATCAACCCGGACTTGGCCCCCGTGGTGGAGTATGGCCTAACCTTAATGCGATGCAGGAAGAGACCCGTGCCCCAGCAGTGGGGACATACAAGGGTTGATAACGATTGTAAAAAAATAAGCAATTGTAAAAAAATAGGTACACCATATTTATGTTTACTCATATTATAACAATAAAAATTTCAAATTGTGCGAGCGAGACAGCATGTTTCATGTAAGACGGCCTTAAGGTTTTATTGAGATCTATGGAACATCAATTTAGTACCGAGTATATTTTTACTCGATAAAGTACACAAAAAATCTTCAATATGGCAGGATGCAACTGGATTGTAACCAGATAAACTATTAGAGTGTTTGTTGGACTTTCTATGATCTGAGGATGAGTCCAACCAGGTGTCGCTCCGATTTGCAGAGTTCGTCCGGATGAACTCTACGAATCAGAGCGAAACTGAAACCTGTACCCGGTTACAATTCAATAATTTGTAGTACTTACAATAATTAAAACTTTCAAATTGTGCGAGCGAGAACGCATGCTTCGTGTAAGAACGCCTAGCGGGTTTTTAAATCTATGGAACATAAATTTCGGTTCGAGAATATTTTTATCTGATAAAGTACACAACATATCTTGAATATAGCAGGATGTGTCACACGCACAATGTATTAATCAAGCAAATGGAGAAGTTGATGGATAACGTTTATAGTTTTTTAACCCTTTTGATAAACGAGGTCTGCACGATGTTAGAAGTTAGATATGTCTATTTGTATGAACATTTTATGTGCGGGTGTATACGTGTGAGTATATGCCATTGATTCTGATAAATATACTATTGGTATATTTTATTAATTACAGACAAGTTCAAACAAAAGACAATACATGTAAAGGTACCAAGAAGTCAAAAAGGATCATTGAACCCGAGAAACAACGTTCAATTAGAGTATTTTGTATAATTGAACCATTCCATAATTGAATTGATTGTTATAGGAAGGGCTTGTTCGTGTAGTGAAAAGTGAATGCAAAATGATACAATTTTATGTGATTAAGTGTTGTACAATTCGTTATCAACCCTTGTATGTCCCCACTGCTGGGGCACGGGTCTCTTCCTGCATCGCAGGAAGGTTAGGCCATACTCCACCACCAAGTCCGGGTTGGTGGAGGATTGTAAGACAGGGGCGGGCCTTACTGTCAGAAATTATCAAGCCGCCCATAAGGCCTCTGACATGGCTTAACGACTGCCATTATATGACAGCCGGCACCAACGGCTTAACGTGCCTTGCGAAGCACGGAAACGCTCGGAAAAATGCCACTAGCGGTAGTCACGGGACGCTCACCCATCCCATACCTGACCGCGCCTGTTGTTGCTTAACCAAGTGATTGTTTCCAATCACTCGGTTTGCCTAGGCCACGAGCGCTTCGTTGTACAATTGCTTGAGAGAAATTGCTCTTCTTTTGTGTCTGCTGTCTTAGTAAGTATTTGCTGGTGTGTACAATAAAGAATATTCCTATCATATCTAAGTGTGTATTCTAATTTTGAGCTGCTTTCTATGGAAGTGGAAAAACATAATAATTAAAAAATGCCCGCCTGCTGAGCAATGATTCCTAAGCAAGTGGACCCAACCTGGTGACATTGCTGAAATTAGGTCAAGCCTGCTATTAAGCAGGCAGTCGGGTTATTGGTTAAATATCAGCAGTAAATGTAGGGTATTGGTAATTTTTTATTCAAGTTTTTTTTTTATTTAAGTCGTTTTAGTATTTTATTGGCTTGTTAGATTTACGCCGATTTCATATGGCCTAAGACACAGCAGCAAACACGATGAATCGATTGAGATCTTATTTATCAAAATCTGACCATTGATTAAGAGGTGATGAGGAAACATAGAATTAGACATACCTACTTACATACATACGAGCCAAATTCATTACCCTTCTTTTGGGCCAAGCCGTAGTCGGGTAAAAGGACACGGACGTGCGCCCGTCCCAAAACAAAAAACTGACCAAACGTGTGACAGTAAAGGATTCCGCAAAGGTACTTTTTTAAACAATTTTTCCATGTAATTTGCACCATTCTTTCCTTTTGTAAGTTGACTGATTGCATACTTTGTTCCAAAAGTGTAAAAACTAAAGAGTAAAATAAGATAAGAATATTCTTTAATGTACGCCAGGAAAAAACGAAATTAAAATAATTACAAAGATACCGTACAATGGGCGGCTTTATGCTTAGAGTAATTTCTTCCAGACAAGCTACGATAGAGATGTTGCTGAAGGACTTTTCCTTCAAAGTTACTGATATTTTTCCTGACGTACATAATGTTTTCATAGATATAGTAACTGGCAACTGTCAGGATGTTAGTTTCTTTAAAAAAAACTCTTAACGGATCTCTACTGCCTAGCTTATAAATAAATCTGATCGCTCGCTTCTGCAAAACGAAGATGATTAAAGTAATTAAGTTGTACCTAATAAATAATAAATACCCGTTTAATGTATAGTAGCTATGTATGATTATCGCGAATCATTAAAAGTCATAAGACGAAGATGGTCTCAATATCTGCAGTCCGCTCCCACAGTGGTATTCTATAGGACATAATACTATGGAAGTAACTAAAATAAACAAGTATATCAGTTGGGTTGGTTGAGATGGTTAGTTGGTAAAAATATGAGTACGGTTTTGCTAAGATTTTTTTACTGTGTTAGTTAATTTTTTGCACCAACAATCATTTCAAAAATAAATAACTACAGTGATGTAATTGAAAAACGTATTGTGATAAAATCACGGTAGTAAATGGCTTGAATTTTCAGTATAACAAGTAATAAAGTTTACTTCCGGTTTTATGTAAATTTGGACAAACTATTACGTATGAACTATGCTTTACTTAGCGTAATAATTTTGTTTTAACTTCATTTTCGTGCTGATGTCCTGATGTTTCACATAGCTTTAAACAACCGTGTAGCACAAGCGTAGATGCCCCTTGGCTCGGCTACGTTTGCAATATTGGTCACATGGAACTCAATCAGTGGCAATTTTTGCCCATCTGTCTGTGCCCATTCGAATTCGATTGAATTCTAATAACCGTGAAAAATTTACTTGATTCCTGATCAGTTGTCTTGCTAGGTAGGTCCTTATTTACTTATATACATACATAAGCTCACACCTTTATACCAGAGGTGTAGGCAACGACCAGGGACTGTCACTTGCCACGATCCTGACAGATCACCTTCGCTTCATCATCGTTCATAAGTCATTGTATGCACGCACGCCAGTTCCGGGTACTTTTTATCTTTCCTTGGTCGATGTACGATTATTTACTTATAAACTTGAATAAAATATAACGTAACCTCACGCCTGGTAGGCAGAGACCAAGAACTGCCACTTGCCACGATCCTGACAGATCACCTTCGCTTCATCAACGTTCATTGGTCATTGCATGCTCGCACGCCGGTTCCGGGTATTATTTAGCTTACCCTTTGCTAATCCATTCCCTATTTTGTTGTAGTATGCCTGCCTAGTCCCTTAACTTAGGTACTTATTTACTTATGAACCTAAATATCTGCGGCAACGTAACGATAACATAATAAGCTACAGGTTTAAATGAAACCATTTTTGTATTTATTTTTGTAATTTTAGTGTTTTATGTATTTTCATTACGTGCAACGCAAGTAAGAATAAATTACTATACTAGCTAAACCCACAAACGTCATCCTGTCTCATTTCAAGAACTTAGTCTAAGAGCCAGTTTCTGAAGTAAATAGTTAACCGTATTATTGTACTTTATTGCACATGAAACATTTAACAGGACATTACATAAGGAATAACATGTACAAAGGCGAGCTTATCTCTGAAAGAGATTTCTTCCAGCAAACCTTAGAGAGTCGGTGAAGCTGTAAAACGCGGGTCTATATACGTGTACAAAATATACTACATAAATAATAGTGCTGTCTCTTTGAATTTTTCAGAAAAGTGCGTGACAGAACGTTACTTAAGTATTTACTTAGTGAAATTCTCACAGTTACCCTGGAACATTAAATCTTTTGGGCGGGCGCTAAAAGATTTAATGTTCCAGTTACTATATTGGCTGGCCTCACAGAGTGAACAGCCTGCGGCGTGAGAGGCGCTGGTGCAGTTGACCCGCCATGTTCTTCGGCCGGTGCTGATGCCGACTCCGGCGCACGACCATTAATATCAGAAAAGAACTCTTCATAGTCATAACTACTTACTTGTTGAGATGCTTGACTCTTTTCTGGCGTCGGCACCTTTAGTATGTGTGACCGGTTACGCCGATAAACCCCGCCTTTATCTAGCTTTACACAGTATAAAGAGTGCTCATTTTCGTCTTTGCCATTGACACAACCATCAACCCATACCTTTCCATCTCGCAGGCACACCCTGTCTCCTACTTTCAGAGGTGGTAACTCTCTTGTACCTTTGTCGTAGAACACTTTCATACTACTTGTCCTTCCTTTCCTTTTACTCAGTAACCGATTAGGATCCACCAGTTGTGGTTGCAGAATACGTTCTGTAGCCGGCAGTCTGGTTCGTAATGACCTCCCCATTAACAGTTGTGCAGGTGAATTAGTTTCACCGGTTCCCATCTTCAGTAGCTTTAGTGAATAAGCGTTTTATGGTTTGTACATTCCGCTCCGCTAGACCGTTCGAGCGCGGATACAAAGGTGAACTAGTAACGTGATTGAATCCCCAGATCGTACTATAGTTTTTAAATGCAGCAGACGTAAACGGTGTCTTATTATCAGTTGCGCGTTTATGTTTTTTGTTACCGTTTGGTTTTGTTTTTGAAGTATTGTACCTTTAAATAAATTGTTTCTCTCTCTCTCTCTCTTTCTTACGAATTTAGCCGGTATGCCGAATCTGCCAAATATACTTTTCAATGCTGTTATGACGGTTTCACTCTGCATGTTTGACAAATATATAACTTCTACATACTTAGAGTTGTAATCCACTACCAGTAAGTAATTTTTCCCTTTGAGCTCAAAAATATCAGCTGCAATAACCTGCCACGGATGCGTGGGCTGGGCATGCGGGCGCAGCGGCTCCCGCGACTGCGCGGCGCGGTGGCGCCGGCACACCTCGCAGCGCCGGACCGCTTCCTCGACCTGCGCCCCCATGCCGTGCCACCACATCACGTCCCGCGCTCGATGTTTGCTCTTTTCAATGCCTAAGTGCCCTTCATGCGCGCGTCGCACCATTCAGTTCGTAGTTTTGTAGGAACAATCACTTTGGCCTCACGAAATACTATTCCATTAATGACGTGAAGCTCATCCTTCACAGCCCAATACGGACAGACCTCCTTTTCAAGTGAGTCTTTACACTCCGGCCACCCTTGTTGGTAATACTTAATGACTGCTAGTAATCCCTTATCATTTTTAGTTTCGAATTTTATTTCCTCTAACATATCTGGAGACGCTTCAATCGCTTCATACACACTGTTCACATGCACTGTTACGTCATCCATCACGTACATCATTTGTAGGTTCTTCTGAAGTTGCCCGCGACAATGCATCGGCAATATGCATCTCTTTGCCCGGTTTGTATATAATACGCAACGAATACATTTGTAACTTTAGAAGCATTCGTTGCAGTCTGGCAGGTGTCTCATTAAGAGCTTTTTTGAAAATAGCCTCCAGTGGTTTGTGATCGCTTTTCACGCATACGTAATTCTGCCCATATACATACTGGTGAAAGCGAACACAACCGAACACAATAGCCAGTAACTCCTTCTCTATTTGTACCCACCGCGTCTCAGCAGGCGTTAAGGTGCGCGACGCATAGGCAATGGGCCAGCCGCCTTGCAGCAGGCACGCACCCAGGCTCCGCGCCGACGCGTCAACTGTCAGCGTCACCGGCTTCCGCGGCGAGAAGTACCGTAGTACTGGCGCACGGCATAGACAACGCTTAAGCTCTTCAAAAGCGTTACTATGTGTTTTTAACCAAACAAATTCCCTATTTTTTTTAATAAGTCTCTAAACGGCTCTGATATTTTTGAGTAATTAGGAATAAACCGGGATAGATAATTTGCAAGGCCCAGAAATCTTTCTAGATCCTTTCTATCCTCCGGTTTGGATAATGTTTATTATAGCTCTAATTCTAGTCTCGTCTGGTCTCATGCCGTTCTCACTAAAAATGTGCCCCAGGAAACTTATTTCTTTTACTCTAAATACGCATTTATCTTTATTAAATTTTACTCCTTGACTTTTAGCTCTCTTAATAACCTCCTCGAGCCTTTTATCGTGCTCAGCCTTCGTCTAGCTCCACAAGCAAGTCATCACAGTATACTTCCACACCTTCCATAGAAAATATTTTGTACATCTAATTATGAAATTGCTTTTAGCAATAAGGCCGCCAATTGTACTTTGTATCTTTACATGTTTTATAATATGTGCTCTGGTGTACAATAAAGAATATTCTTATCTTATGAAAGATTTCCGGCGCCGACTTTATGCCGAAGGGCATTCTTAAGAACCGATACCTTCCAAACGGCGTTGCAAACGTACACAATTTCGAACTTTCTTCATCCAGTCTCATCATCCAGAACCCCTTTTTTGCATCAAGTTTTGAAAAATACTTAGCTCCATTCAAGTTGCTCGCAATCTCGTCTAACGTTGGCACTTGAAAATGGCAACGACGAATAGCTTTATTTAAATGGAAAGGATCTAAACACAAGCGCATTTTACCATCAGGTCTCTCAACAATCACAATATTAGACACCCAGTCAGTTGGGCCATCCTCGCGAATAATAATTTGCAATTCAACCATATTGTTTAACTCTGCTTGTAAACGCGGTCGCAACTTAATTGGGATTTTTCTAGATGCGCATGCAACTGGGATCACATGATCGTTTATTAGTATTTTACAAATTGACGGTAAACATCCTATACCTTCAAAAATTGACTCGTCCATTTTATATTCGCGCAACTCGCTCACCCGAGCTATCAAGTTGAGTTTAGGGCATGCATTTAATCCTAGGAGATTATTACAATTTATATCTAGCACATACATTTTCTCAGCTGTCAAATGTTCGTTGCAACTTAAATTCGCTTCAAAATATCCCACCACCGGCAATTTAGCTTTACTAATCTCTCTTAAAACCATTGAATTTTTCTTTAAGATGCCTTCATTAAATCCTGCCTCTTTGAAGGCGTTAAGTGACATCACTGACAGCTGTTGTTGCGTTGCATGTTGCGGCTGGGCGTCGCGAGGGCGGGCGACGCCCCTGCGCCGCCCGCGGGCGCGGCCGAGCCCGCGTGCCCCACTGCCGCCGCGCCCCATATGCTCCAGATGCGCGGGCGCCGCCGCTCCGCCGCCGCTGCTGCATGCCTCCGCTTGCCGGTGAGCGCACTCCGCAGCGCGGCACACGGCAATAGCTTCTTCTAGGTCCAGCTTACATTTTGATAGCATTCTTTCTCGCATTTGTTGTGACTTTATTCCTCTGATTAATTGCGTTAATATTAGACTGTTACGCAACGATCCAAATTCACAAGTCTTACTTTTTATCTTTAGGTTACCAAGAAACTTATCCAAAGTGTCCTCGCCTTGATAAATCTCGAAAAACAGGTGTCTTTCGTAATTGATATTATGAACCGGATCGCAATGTTTTGCAAATTCGCTCACTAACGTGTCATAATCACATCTTGACTTCTCGTCGAGGTCCAACTCTTCTAAAATATCTCGGCCGTACTTTCCAATCACGTGAAGAAATAAAGCACTCCTCTCACGCGATGAGGCTCTTTCCTTGCCCGCTGCTATAAAAAAATAGTCGAAAGACGATTTCCACTCTCGCCAATTAACTGCGACGTTGCCATGTTCGCTCATGGCGGCCGGTTGCTGGAGGGCCAAAAACGTCGCCATCGGCTCACCGGGAGTTGTTTTTGTATCGGTCATGCTCACAACACGTCGAACACCAAACACAATACTTATTCCTTACTAATCCTGACTAGACCCCACACCTGACACCATGTAGTGGTCTGGAGAAGTAGGAATGATACGCACAGCACGGAGTGACATAAACAACTGATTTATTTAGTACCCTTACATAAAGGTGCTTGACCTTATTCATAAGGGTACTTAACAATAGCTACTCACTACAATTGGGAAACCGGTCCTATCTGTACGCCTTCTTCTTCAGACTATACTCTCCACTGCTGGACATAGCCCTCCCCTAATGAGCGCCACAGCGCCCTGTCTTCAGCTTGCCGCATCCAGCATCTGCCTGCAGTTTTCCGCAGATCGTCATCCCACCTGGTCGGAGGGTGTCCTACACTACGTTTGCCGAGTCGCGGTCTCCACTCAAGAACACGCCCAGTGTCATGAAAATCCGTCCCGCCTTTGTTACATGATTGAGTAACAAACATCCCGACAGCATCACAATTTTTTAATTTTTTTATGTATACGTAGGTAGTGCTTAAATAATAGGAAACTCCAACAACAGCGCACGAAAATAATAACTGAGGTTTCCTAAGAAAAGCTTCGGAAGCTATTCTGGGTGTATACAATTGGTATTTTTATTCCGGCATATTGATCAGGCGTATCACCAGTCAGGATAAGTATAGGAAGCTTGGTCGGGGGTTTATTACCAACTTAAAAATAAACAAAAGAGGTCTGTACAGTCGTAAGTATAAACATGTTAACACTTTAGAACCTTGTCACAATAACATTTTGTAGTTTGATGTACGAGTAACTGACGATTTGGACTTGGACAAGGTTCTAAAATGGATACATGTGCATGCACGTGACATACATCATTTCACGTGAGATGAGGAAGAGTCTAGTTGCACCTGTTATAAAACACAATTTTAAAAACCTATTTAGAGGCAAAAAATTCCACCCATGCCGGGATTCGAACCCGTGACCTCTGGCTATCCGTGCCAGCGCTCTATCCAACTGAGCTAATGGGCGGCTAAGGGAAAATACGCGACGCGTTTCGCCTCTAACACGAGGCATCCTCAGGCTCACAAGTGCAAGGCTCACTTGCACTTGTGTTCGTGTCTTGCTTATGCTTGAAAAAGTGGGAGGGAGGGCGGTGCATTAACTAACCGCATGGTGCTTGTGGGATTTTTGGCGGAATTTAGCGGTGGTGACTTTCACATATTAATGGGATTATGAATTTCCGCAAAGTAAAGCCTGATTCCATACAACGTAAAGTGACCCACTAACGTGTAGGAATTTAATTTTTCGTGAAACACATGGCAAAGGAAAAAAACTTGTTTGACGTAATATGACGTAATTGTTTTTTTTTAAATACATACGCAAGTTCATCCACGAACAAAATAGCAATTTCAACTGGCAAACAAAATTTAGCAATACATATAATGTTGACCTTACATAGGTGGAACAGTCAGAGCAATGTTACCTTTACTCAATGGTATTAGGTCCGGATTTCGGTCGTCTGGTGGGTGCGGCGAATTCCTCTTGGGCAGTGTCACCTTCTGAATCTTCGATGATGGCATTGTCACTGCAACAAGCGCTTTGATTAAATATCTACACATCAACAGACTACGTAATGATACGATTTGTACAAGTGGCACCTCCATTCACACTAGATGGGGGAAAGGACCACTCGCACGCTTCAGTGCCTGAGACATTGATTTAGATGGATGGAGTAGTATTGTTTAGCACATAATAATACCATCTATAAACGTATACTAATCTACTCCGATATTTCACGCTATAAAGAGATACTGCAGGTTGATTTATTAGGTAATAACTATTATTTGAGTAAATAATAAACCATGTAACTTAAATAACAACTTGGTTAACATCGACCACAGGGAAGACCAGTCAATTGTACATCTACGAATTTGTGAAGCACTACCACACGCTAACCGTGAAAGAAAACATCATGAGGAAACCCGCAGCTTGGTATCAACAGCCTACATACATTATTAACATAACATTGGCAGGGGACCGGCGGACTTGGCGTGAAAGAGAAAAGATATGATTTTCTCGTCAGAGAGCTTTGTTCGGGGCTGAATAACAAATGCTTGTAAGGCCCAAACATGTCACTCAAGGCTGGAAGCGGTTTAAGATTTTCAATTACAGTTCATTTACTGAAGGGTACGTCGTAAATGCCCTCTCCACCTAGTCGAACCGAGTGATTAGAATCAATCCCTTGATTTAAGCAACAACAGGCGCGGTCAGGTGCAGGATGGGTGACCGTCCCGTGACTTCTGTGCTTCGCCAGGCACGTTAAGCCGTTGGTGCTGTCATGTAGCCATCTTAGAGGCCTTATGGGCGGCTTGATAACTTCCTCTACCAACCCGGACTTGGTCCCCGTGGTGGAGTATGGCCTAACCTTCCTGTGATGCAGGAAGATACCCGTGCCCCAGCATGGGCATGTCATTTCCATGTCTTAAATTGTTGTTCTCGCTATTAAACTTTACCAATACGTTTAACGGATAAAACTCATGGTCTCATTAAGAAATCGTCAAAATACGGAACGCAATGATGTCTATGAAGTCGTATGCTCGTCCAAGGCTATTCGATAATCACATTAATTCAATAAACACCAAGCCCTGTTATTAATTTCTAGGCTTTGATAGTAGTTAAAAAAATGTTTACATCCAGAGCTAATCTTGAAATGAAATTTAACTACTAAAAGTATGTGCTTGAAGGGCTCATTATGCTGTCGACTTTTTACAGAATATTATATTCTAATGCAACGTAAAAACATTGTAAGTTTCATCAAAGCTTTCATTCAGTACAATTGACAGTGCGTCGACGTGCACCATAACCAGTTACATTACGGGTGATTTTGCAGCAACACGTTAAAGGTCGTCTGTCGACTGTCGACTTTTTAAAGCAGCGTAAATACATTGCAAGTTTTATCACAGCTTTCAGTACAGTTGACAGTGCGTCGACGTGCACCATAACCAGTTACATTACGGGTGATTTTGCAACAACACGTTAAAGGTCATCTGTCGAATGTCGACTTTTTAAAGCAATGTAAATACATTGCAAGTTTTATCACAGCTTTCAGTACAGTTGATAGTGCGTCGACGTGCACCATAACCAGTTACATTACGAAAGATTTTGCAACAACGTTAAAGGTCAGCTGTCGACTGTCGACTTTTTAAAGCAACGTAAATACATTGCAAATTTCATCACAGCTTTTAGTACAGTTGATAGTGCGTCGACGTGCACCATAATCAGTTACATTACGGGTGATTTTGCAACAACACGTTAAAGGTCGGCTGTCGACTGTCGACTTTTTAAAGCAACGTAAATACATTGCAAGTTTCATCACAGCTTTCAGTATAGTTGACAGTGCGTCGACATGCACCATAACCAGTTACATTACGGATGATTTTGCAACAAAACGTTAAAGGTCAGCTGTCGACTGTACACGTCGTCACTTTAACAATGACGTAGGCACGTTGCCGTGTTTCTTTTTCCTTTTCTGAGTAGCCTCATTGTTGCCCCGTGATTAACATCGCGGCCATTATGTTTTGTTTTTAAGTTATTCACGCAGCGCAGAATACTTTTTTTAACGTCTGGAAATTATGGGAAAAAGGCCCTAACGAGACTACTTTTGAAAATAAAATATAAGCCTGAAGTATTGCCAAAAGTTTCCGCCCCACGCTCTATAATGTTTCTTGTTTTCTTTTTCGAGGTGAATAATTTGTGTACACTTTCAATGTTGCCTCTCAAGATACTTAGGTGATGCTAGCTTGCTTACTAACTGCATTTATTTAGCGTCTTTACAAGGTAAAATAACTTTCACAAGCTTGGTTTAAGACAGGTTATTTTTCATTTTATACCAGTAATGTTGTAGCCTATTAGGATGGGAAATATAAGACCCATGTCTTTTGGATCCTGTCTTAGTATCAGAGGGTAATAAGTATTTAAACGAAATGAAAACTTATACTAAGTACATGACTCTAGGTCCTGGCCTGTACTTTCTTAATTAGGAATTTTTGCGTTCTGAACTCCTCGAATTATTACAATTTTGATTTGACTATCTATCTATATACTATATAATCAGCCCACATCAACCCACTGCTGGGCATAGGCCTCCTTTTTTTTGCGCCATTCCTCACGGTCCTGTGCTAATCTGATCCATCTCTGACCCGCAACCCTCACGATGTCGTCTGACCATCGTGTCGGTGGTCTGCCTACCAACCTTCTTTTGGGAAGGCGCTTAGCCACCACTCCGATACTGCCCTGGTCCACCGGCCGTCTTCCCTTCAAGCCAAGTGTCTGATTTGACTATTGCAATTTAATATCACTTATAATCTAATTGGACATATTTTGTATGCCTATTTAGGTAGAGCACATAGCAACTCAACTTTTTAAACTTACAACATATTTTTGCACTTGTGTTTCACAGATCAATAAAAGAATTATTAATACTTTATAAATGGATAGATAAATAAAAAACACAAATTGACTATTTAAGCTCTGTCATTGTTCATAAGCAAATGTCTTCCCTTTTGCTCTCCATTTCTTTCTGTCCTCGGCCACTCGCTGCTACCCCGGCAAAAAGTTTTTGAGGTCGTCCCGCCATCTCCGCCTTGGTCGGCCACGTTAACAGTATCCGTCGCTTGGGACCCAGTCATTGGCAACATTCCCCCATCAGCGTCATCCTATATATCAATTCTGATCTTTGTCTACGAGTATATGTTATTGCGCAAATGAGTAACAAACATCCAAAGATCTTTACAAACTTTTACTTATGTAAAAGGGCGCTATGGCGCTCATTAGGGGAGGGCTATGTCCAGTAGTGGACTAGTATAACCTTTCGACGAACTTATGTAATACTCGTAATAACAGAAAGTAGGATTTACTCGTTTTACTTTAAAAAAAGTGCACAAAAGGTGGACTTGTTTGGTAGAAAAGCATTAAGTGCACAGTTTGTGAAATTGTTTACGCTCTTGCATGGTCTTTATTTCTATAGTAATTACCTTCATAATCCCTCTCCCGATGTTTGAGTCTGGTCGCAATCAGCGCTAGGCACAGCACCACGGCTACGGTCAAGGCCGCGCCTAGGACTCCTCCCAGCGCCCAGTTCACCTCCCACGCCTCTTGAGCTTCTGATTGAAAACAGATTGCATAAGTGCATTTGACAACCTTAGAATCCTCCACCAATCCGGACTTGGCTACCGTGGTGGAGTATGGCTTAACTTTCCTGCGACGCAGGAAGATACCCGTGTTCCAGCAGTGGGGATATACTGAAGGGTTGATTTGGTTGAGTGTGATTGAAGCAATATGTTTTTTCTATGGGGTCGACTACCCTACTTTTGGTCTTCGAGTGTAGCCCAACGGGTAGGGTTACCGGTGGCAATTCTAGCTAAAGTGATTCATCTAGTTTCGGAGCAACGTCTGGTGACATCACACTTAACAGGCAAGCACGTTTTATCCTTTTTTTGTCTACGTTTATTATCTGGTGAAACAGGCCGAGCATACGCCTAGAAACACGCAATTAAATCCCAATCTGTGGCGCAATACTATACCTTTGCAGATCGTTGCGAGAACTGCTTAGTCCAGTCTAGTTAAGTAAATATATTTGGATTAGGTGCATTGCTTGTAATATTTTTTATTTGGAGATAAAGCTTTTTATGTAATTTCTGTGTACAATATTCTATCTTATATCTATCTATCTTCGTTCAGTTAGTCGAGTGAAGTTATCGCTCTTAAAGAAACAGGCTTCAGCTGAAAATAACCCTATCTTCCCAACGTTAGCGGTTTCAAACAAGGGAAGGTCACAGTTGAAGCGGTTTAGATCGGCTTGCTTTTAATTCAATCCAATCCTGTCTTAACCTCATTTCACCCATTCGCTAATATAGACTCAGTCAGCATTCCTTCATCAATTTTGGCCCAGTTGTGAAGGGTAATAGAGCAGTAACAACATTAGAGTCCACGCTTACTTGGTCCTGTTTTCTAACTTACGACTAGAGTCAGTAATTTTTGTCCAACCAATCAATCGCAATGGTATGTCGGCTGAAAATTATTGTATTTTTTTTAATACAGCCGAACTGTAAACATTTAATTTTTTAATATCCAGTCTCCTCTCAACGCTATCTTTATGTACTCAACTTACGTCTAGTTGGTTATTTCTTCTTCTTTGAAATGAAAAGGTTTTATTCAAAGTAGCGCAGATACTGCGGCTTAGTGAACGTTACAAGTCAAACTAGGTGTCCATTTCAAAATTTAGATCATTTGGAGAAAAAATGGACAAAAAACTCCAAACTTAGTCTTTGGTCCCTTTACTCCTTCGTGGTTTCTGGGGCTGACACGAGGGCTTTCCATTAATCTCTGTTCACGGCTAGGGATGGTAGCTCTAGCCATGTTACTCCCTTCTATTTCTCTCCAATAAATCGTTCTATATTCTTAAACTAGCCTCAACTCACTTTTGATCTTCAGTAGATAATTCTCGAAAAATACACAATGACGATATTTACGTTATGGTGATGTCCATGAGGCGGTGGTAGCTCAGTGGGTAGAACCATGGACTGGCTAGCGAGAGCCTCAGGTTCGATCCCGAGTGCGGGCATGTACCAATGACTTTGTTTAATTTCAAAGTTACGTACATTTGCAAATTTGTAGTAGCAATACCACACGCTAACGGTGAAGGAAAACATCGTGAGGAAACCCGCGGCTTTGTTGGCTCCGCACGTATTGACTAGTCTTTCCTGTGGGCTAGGCCGACTAAGCTGTCAGGATAGTATAGGTGTTGGGCAAGCCTACATCATCTATAAAACCATGTCCCAGGCACTACAGCGTCGGAGTGGTCCCTTTACCCATCTAGTGTGAGTGAAGATACCACTGGACGCTGTATAAATCATCTCATTAAGTAGATGCAAAAAGGCCAATTTCTTTGATGTTAATGATGGGCTATGTCCAGCAGTGGACTACATAATATAGCCTGAAAAAGAAGAAGAAGATGTCCAATCTGGTCATAGAGACCATGTTATAATTCAAGGCAATTCGCGAAAGAAAGAATATGTTACAAAGGCTAAATCTAAAACCATTTCGAGGTTTTTATCCAAATAGCAGAATTTTCACTGTTAGAGCTAATGAAATCAAAAGATGGGTTTTATTTTCTGAAATTTAAATTTGTTATCAAACTGCTGCGTGACGTCATACGACGGTTACAGTACTCTGTAGGCAGCAGACCAAAATATATAGGTATACTGTGAAAACAATATCCAGATCGAGCTGTCAAAATTTGCTGAAAGTCTAAAGTCGAAAGAACTCTCTATGTAGTCTGTGTGACAGACTGACTTGCTTGACTGAACACGTTTGGTTGTTGTGGATTTGCTTTAGTGGTTTTAAATTTTTCTTGGCAATTTTATTTGTATAGGTAACACCGACGATTTCGCATACGCCCTGGACACTGATTTTTGACTAGCTGACCCCGCGAACTTCGTATCGCCTAACTGTCGATACTTTTTCGTTTTTTTCTCTCCGTAAAACCATCCACGTGCTTCAAGGAATATTCTAAAAAAAGAATTAGCGAAATCGGTTTAGCTGCTCTCGAGATTTGCGTTTACCAACACATTCAGGGATTCATTTTTATATTATAGACTAGCTGACCCAGCGAACTTCATAGCGCCTAACCGTCAATTCTTTAATTATTATTTTTTTCTCTCCGTAAGAACCATCCTCGTACTTCAAGGAATAATCTAATAAAATAATTAGCGAAATCGATTCAGCTGCTCTCGAGATTTACGCTTACCAACACATTCAGCGATTCATTTTAATATTATAGATTACGTCTTTTCTTCGTAAAATTTCCAGCACATACTACTGGGATTTATGGAGTGTTTTAAGAAATTTTATTTGGAGTGTGGAAATATCGGACAAAAATAGTTCAATAGTCCTTTACAATTACTAAGACAAACTCTTATAGACGTGCTACTATAACTGCGTGGTGTTTTGATAAAAAGGAAACTTTCGAAGGCCACGTAATCACAGTGATTTTAGTGAGTAAGATTTATTAGTTAGTCGTTATGTCAAGCTGTTTCAATGAACATGACTAAATAAATAATTGACACACAACGCAATCACTTGTCTTAGTCCCAAACTAGGATACCCTGTGCTATGGTAGCCAGGCAAAAACATGGAAATGCACCCCGAGTGCGGTCATTTGAACAAGAGTACGGCGGCCCCCAGTGGTAATCGAACCCACGACTTGTGGTTTGGTAATCTGACGAGACACCTAGAGACTAACGAAAAAACCTACGTGTTTATTTATTGTGTATTCATTGTCTGCTGTGTGGTGTCGGCCTAGAGAATAGCACCAACCCAAATATTACCCGCGGGTGTCGTAAAAGGCGACTAAGGGACACAAACCAGGGGGTGGGCAGCAGCGCCACCTGCAGTACAATTCCACCAAACTGCGATCCCAACCCGCATGCCCAGCATGGAGATTATGGGCATTACCCCCCAATGATGGCACAACGTTGCTCTATGGCGCACAATAGGGGAGGGCTTTGTCCAGCAGTGGACTAATATAGCCTGAAGAAGTGTTTATTGTTGTTAATAGTAAATTAGTGTGGTAAAAGTGCTTTTTTTTAAATACTCTATTGCACACGAAACATTTAACAGGACATCACATAAGAAATAACATGTACAGATATTTCAAGTCAGTTGTGCGCACGGCGCTGTGTGCGTGCGCTTGTAAATATTTAGCTTTCATGTGTGTGGCAGTGACGTGGCAGTCGTCGTCCGAGCAAAGCGTCCGGCGTCGTACGGATACAGTCGTTGACAATAATATCTAGTTCTTCACGAAGAAAATGTTTAAGGAGTCCGGTTAATATTTGTTAATTTTGAATTTAGATATATTAAGATATTATCATAATTCTATAAACGAAGAGAAAGACAGATATTTTATTGACATTTTAATAGCTAACTTACAGATTCCATAACACGCTGGAACTTAAATTAAACATACCTGTTAACAAAGAAACGATATTGAATGTACTTAACTCGTCAATCACGTATTTTATCTAATCAAAGTACATTTCCTCTATTTCGAATTTTTGTAAAAATCGATTCTGAAAATTCATCATTTAATTTTTCAAGTAGCGATTCAGAATGATATGTTCATTACATAAACATTAAATTTTCAAATAATAGTTTTTATAAGAACCCGTATATTATCAAATACAAGTTACAAAGACCTTAAAAACAGTTATTCCTTTTTGTTTAAAATTTGTTTAAACTGTATTTAAATTTTGTACCCGACTGTACCTCTTGTCACTCACACAAAGTCACTGTACATGTACAAGGTTTACCCACACATAGGGCCACGTGCACAACTGACTTGAAATATCTGTACAAAGGCAAGTTTTTCTGTGATAGAGATTCTGCTGGTGCGTTAGTAATTCTGAACGGATAACAAATGCATTTCATTTTCATTTTTAAATGCGATTAGGACTTGCGTACTTAGCATGCAAGTGATGTTTAATTTATCATTGCAGTAGAAAATCATGTACTCCCATAATGTCTAACATGAAATTTATATTCATCTCCATGTGAAATAAGTACAAGTTTCCCTAAACTGTTTGTTTTCTGAGACCTTCATTAAGACCAGAAATTTCATGATTCTTGAACTTAGAAGCCAGTGTCCTATTGGTTATTATAAAGAAGTTGATTATGTAAAAAATATTAGAAAAAAAAAATCCTGAGAAAAAGGATCAAACACCCGGACTAACGAATGGAGGAACGAAATGATCCTGTAAAAGATACATTTTTTTTCAAATTAGTTTATCAAGAAGTAATGATTTTGTCTCCTAATCTTAAGTAAGCAAAATAAAAACCAGTTAATAGCGTCGGGTTTTATTTGATCGAACATTGTTAAATAGGATATGAAAAAGAGAAAAAAATGTTGAAATGTTTATTGAAACAAAAAAAACACCCCTTATAATTAAAGTATTATTTTACTTAGATATAAGCTACCAACTCTATACTACCTCTAAATGCAGATTAGAAGGTTAATTAACATTGTCAGAAATAGATTGTTAAATATTTCAAATTAAGACATAGTTACATATGTATAAACAATAATAATAAAAGAAAAAAATATTACAAGCAAAAATAAAGAAACAACTTTGAAAATTTTTAGCAATGTACTCGTGTTCAGGCGCTTTGGGCTGTTAACTTGCGCTACCTATGGTATAAAAACCATACCTTTTTTATAGTTATTTTTTTCTAAATGTAAACATTAAAAACCTTTGATTACTATTTTTAGAGCATACAGCCTAGAAAGTAGCATCAACATCCTAGGACTTTATCAATTTCCGCTGAAACGGCCGTTATCGGCGGATTATGATTTAAGTCCTAGGTTTTTGATTCTATATTCTAGACTATAAGTTCTAAACATTGTTGTCATAGTAGTCAAGATTTGTGACGTGTACTTTTTGAAAAAAAAAAAGTATTATAAAACAAGTTATATTTTTTATTCCATTGGTGGCACCAGTTAGGGCGCCAATGCGCCTTAAGGGGCAGTATTACATTGAAACAGACACTCAAAATAACTTTTAAGAACTGCAGTAATTTTTGGGATTAGTTGTACTTAGTGCATAAAAGCGCAGTAAATTACATAGAATGTGCAGAAGCGGTAATTAAAATAAGTGAAAACATACATTTATGATAACTTGATAAGCAATTAAAATATAAGTATTAAACAGATAATGCAGAAACAGTGATTTTAAAAATAGTGAAAAATAACATAAGAATACTTCATATAGTCTGTTAGCTTTTAGAATACATCAGGCTATAGAGTAGGCTTCGGTTTTCGCCAAGTTTCGCCGGTTTTTGTACTGATGATCGAGTTCTGATTTCTATTATACCAATATATCCGATTTTATCCGATAGTAGCCGAGGTATATTCTAAAAGCTAACAGAATATACAAGAAAAGAAAAGTTAATTAAAAATACGTCTACGTCAAGATAATCGTTAAGATAATCGTAATCTTTAATGTGGGTATTATGTTAAGAAAAAACTGTAAAATATTTAATTATACACAAGAAAGAAAATCAGTAGGAAAAAAAATTATTAGCAAAAAAATAGAATTAAAAGAATCAAAAAATTACTAGTACCCTGCGCAGTGGCTAAGTATATGTTATAAAAGATTAAAGCAAACAACAAAGTTATTGTTAACCAATCCTGTGATTGCGCCTCGAAATTTATAAATAGAATACTTATTATTATTATTTTACTAGCCAATCCCGCAAACGTATTCTAATCTATTCTCGCCGTTTCAGCCTTTGACCTATTGTGAAACACAAAATATGCAATAAAGATTAGGGAAACCGTGACTACCCACAATTATTGACTGTACTCGCCCACGGATGTAAATTTACATCCGTGTACTCGCCACTTCAGTCTACCCGTGACCATGGCAACTGCAACGCTGCCGAAACGTCGGGAATTAAGGTACCTAATTATGTTTCACCTAATACATAACTACAATGATATAACTGGGCATTACCTATCCAATATCTTTGAGCATTCTCGAGCCTGATAACACTGTAATTTTTATGACACGAGATATTTATTTATTAGATATTTACGGACAAAGCGCCGTATCATTTGTACCCGGGACCGGCGTGCGTGCATGCAACGACTAATGAACGTAAATGAAGCGAAGATTATCTGTCAGGAACGTGACAAGTGGCAGTCCCTGGTGACTGCCTACCCCTCTTAGATACAGGCGTGAGATTATGTTATTGTTATGCTTATGTATTTTTATGTTATGTTTATGTTAGGTTTGTGTTATGTTTGTGTAATGTTTATGTTATGTTTATGTTCTGTTTATGTTATGTTTATATTACGCGTATGTTATGTTTATGTTTTGTTTATGTCATGTTTATGTTATGTTATAATTTGTAACTATCGTCCCAATTCAGGACAATGCCCCTTTGCCATGTCATGTTTACATGATCATCTATCTAATGCAAGGTCTACATGACAAAACGTAATTTAGTAACGGTAACGGTGGCTTTAGCGACCACTTCTGTGTAGAAAAGGGAGAATGATTGATTATGTCCGTAGTGTGGTGAACAAGCGTTGGCTATTATATCACTCTTGTTAATGGGTACAGTTTTATTTTTGTTGGCTATTATTTTACTTAACCTTATACTTTATTATATTATTTTTGCTGCACTAACCCGTGCTAAAAACATTTTTTTTAAATCTATTTGAAAATTCCTGAAAATGGCTGGCTAAAAATTCCGCCCATGCCGGGACTCAAACCCGCGACCTCTGGCTAACCTTATACTTTATTGCACATATGAAAATCACTCTGAAACCACAAAATTACTACATAGTATTTTTGAACTAAAACTTTCGTAAGTACTTCACATTATTGGATTGTCGGCTTGGAAGCCTAGTAAGTTCATTCGGTAACATCCCAATAACTAAATAATCAATTGTTTTTTTATTTGACAAGAATTATTGTTTCATGATAGATGACTGTAATGCCAATGACTGTAATGCGAATGTTTTATTTGATAATCGAATTATAATTAAACCTTAACAAAAACCGGGGGGTGGGCAGCAGCGCCCCCTGCATTACAATTCCACCAAACTGCGATCCTCAACCCGCATGCCCAGCGTGGGGATTATGGGCATTACCTCCCAATGATGACGCAACCTTGCGCTATGGCGCTCATTAGGGGAGGGCTATGTCCAGCATTGGACTAATATAGCCTGAAGAAGAATTAAATCTTACAATATTACCATAAGTATTAGTGTGTATTATGTTATGTAGCTGCTGAAATAATAAAAAGGTAAATGTGAGTATTTCTTGTCACTATTTGTTGCATATTAGTATCAGCATTCACTCACCGAAAAGATTATTCTCTCTAAATTTCACACAAGGATTTTTTGCAATTCATTATCTTTTTTGGCAAGAATTTGGAATTTGGAATTTTTTTTTATTGTTTTTGTTTGTTATTGTTTTTTATTTGTTATTGTTTCCTTTCTTCCTATGCATTGTTTTTATGTATTGTTGTCTTTTTTAAATGCTGTATTGTGCTTATTTTTGTATTTGTGTGTCTAGAAATGTCAATAAATTTTTCATTTATCTATCTATCTAAGTAGGAGTAGCCTGCCGTAAAATCATTTTGTACAGAAAAATAAAAACTCAAAAATTATTTGCAGGCGTTAAATAAACCAGCTTACTTGACATAGGAACAAAAATGGTTTGAAACGGGTAACCCAAAAATTTTCAAACACAAAATAGCCATATTATATCAAACGTGTCTATTCGCGATAATTCATAATGTTAAAGGTAATTACCTTAATTTCCGACGTTAACATTTTACCTGATAAATAATCGCGATTTGACCCCCTCAATACACTGGCCTGCAAAACCGAGTATGACACTTTTAAAATTACAATAATTTTTAAGTACACAAGATATACTTCGAAATAAAAAGGACTCGAACAAGAATTACATTTTGTTACCAAAGTTAATTTTATTACTATAGTTTCAAAGATAACAAATAACAATTTCCTATAAAACGTTTTTTATTTTTTTATTTTGACTTTTACAGTTTTGAAAAAAATTAAATGTAAAAAGAGTACTTAGTTTTGCAGGCCAATGCATAGAACAATCTATGAGCATCGAGATTCACTAAAAAATACAAAATAGCCACATTGAAGAGTCTCTCAGAGGTAGACGGCTGTATTCCACTAACCAGTCCGGGGCGCCAATCGGGGAGCAGTCTCAACCGTGAATGTGACGTGCTCTGAACGCCCCCGAGCGTTCGCCGCGTAGACCACAATTCGCAGTTGTCTCTTGGCGCCCAGCCGCCGGAGATTCCACAGCGCCGCTTCGTTGGTGGAGTTGGTCACTAGGCCTTCGTTGGCCCAGACCTCCACTATGTAGACGCAGTGCAGGCCGCCGTCGTAGCCTAGAATGGACGAGATTGGTTAGCGAACCGCGCTGTTGCCAGTTGTCCTGATCGGCTCCGGGTTAAAGGTTTATTGATATTATGAAGTACTGTGTTCTACCTCTAGGTATATTATAAAACCCTTTATTCATTAATTAATAAGAGGCATTACACAATCTGAATTCGCACAAAGCTTCGTCGTGAAAACTAGCTCAATAAACAATAAAAAAACTAAACTAAATTAATCAAGAATACCGCCCCAGGGACACACTCGACCCAAAAGTTCCCATGACGCTAGCAAAATTACCTCGTTGCACCGCCAGGGAGATCCTTTGCATCAGGTATGCCCGGGAACGAACGTCATACCCCCGACTCCTCAGGCGCCGACCGATCTCCCGAATACCGAATACTTACCTCTGTATAATTATCTGCTTTGTTCATCTAGCGGTTAAGCCGCTCGGCAATTGACACGTAGATTCAAGGTTTGATTTTTATTGGAGGACGCCGATCAAGTCAAGATATTTGTACAAGTCACCTCAGTTATTTCACGTCCATTCTACGTCTCATTCTCATGATTGTTGTCCATGAATGATGCTTGGTCACTAGTTAGTTAGACCTGAGATTTCCGCACTTAGCCTCGTAGTTGGGCCATTGTACGTAGAAAGCGCTGAGGTACGTTAACACTTCAGACACTAGAGTTTCCTTACGATGTTTTCCTTCACCGTCAGCGAGTAGTATTGCTACTATAATTTCACAAATGTACATAACTTAGAAAACAGTCATTGGTACATACCGGGGTTCGAACCCACGACCTCCCAATAGAGAAGCCGGAGTTCTACACCGCTCCGCTACCACCGCTCTGAATGCTTGCTTGGTCACTAAAGCACAGAGTATTTTAATTTAGCCCAGGACAAGTAATTTGGTCGTGTGGATCTTTATTATAATATTATCAGGTAAGAAGGGAAATTTCAGTGAAAAATGATTTCATCATGAGTGATTTAATATTCACCAATGCCGTTATATTTGTGTGTGAAGTTATTTTGTAAGATAATTTGAGAAATATAACAAATCGTCTTAGAAACAAGCAATCTCTATCTGTACGTAATTCTGTAATTGCAACAACACGGAATCGAATTCTGTCTCTGACATAAAATTTATTTTATCTGGCGTTTATATCCTGTTGCCGTGTTGAATTTCCACGCATAAATACATTAATCGAAGTGGCTCAAACACCTGGCTTAATACATTTGAAACGTTAAGCTGGCGCTTCGCTTGACTATTCGTGTACGCGTTTTGGCGAAGATTTAAATTATATAGCAGGTTTCACGAAATGAATGCAAAAGATTCATCAGAAGACCCGGTTATGGATTGTTAATATTTGGTAAGGATTATGCGATCGATTACAAAAACGCGGTTTCACCCATGCGTGATTATCAGTGGTCGGAGTAGGTATATTGAATTAAGGTCACTGACATCAAACGTATATGTTAATATGGATACGCCTCCGAGTTTCCGGATTATTATGATAAAAATACCGAAACATCGAAATTATTACATGAAACTAGTTAAAAATGTATCAATACTCTCAACGCTATGCTGCTAGTGGCGTAGATGACCAGAATTTAATAGTAAAAAATGACTGGTGTGTAAAAACCTTGTTGTAGTAAAAGTGTTGGAGTAAAAGCCTAAGCATGTATAAAATGATATAATAATAATATTCATTTCAACACACGACATCCGGCAAACAGGGTCTTTTGTCCTCTTATCTGTATGCTCAACGCATCTGACCAATTAGAATCAAGTATCCAGGATGACTCATTGACTGTTTGTTCGAAAACAATGCGCTCGCAACGACATCTAGACCAAGTGGCTCACTCACTTATTTCGGTTCGTGGAGTGCGCTTATTTTATGTGTTGTGAATATCTTGACTTGACCCTGGCTTGTTTACTGTCTTCTGAAATCTACTTAAAACGACGAATTTGGCTTATAACTACGGACATCGATTTATTACTCTTGGATTGGGCCCATTTGAAGTTGTTTTTGTACGGGTAAGTTTTAATTATTTTCACTATTTAAGAAGGTTTTAGAACTTGGAAACAGTTAAAAAAATCACTTTATAGCAATCATCACAGCGCATGAGAGTCCGGTTTACCAAATTTTTGGAAACTCCGGTACATTCCGGAAGAAATGCATGTCCATGTTATGATATCATGAAGCAAGTATCTAAAATCAATATACCTACTCCGACCACTGGTGATTATACACAGTAAGGATTCTACGCAACTGCAGTTTACTACATTCGTAATTCCGCTCAGTTGTTATTTTCACACAATCGGGATTCAACTTTTTAGTGATTTTACAGAATACAGGTTCATTCAACGCAACCACATTTCAACGCAATCCCGTTATTTTGAAGGCGTTGTATGACGAAGACCTTGGTCTCTCCCTACCTCTTTAGGATACAGGCGCGAATTTATATCGCTATCAACCCTTGTATGTCCCCACTGCTGGATCTTGGGTCTCTTCCTGCATCGCAGGAAGGTTAGGCCATACTCCACCACGGGGGCCAAGTCCGGGTTGGTGTAGGATTGTAAGACAGTGGCGAGCCTTACTGTCAGTTGTTATCAAGCCGCCTATAAGGCCTCTGACATGGCTTAACGACTGCCATTACATGACAGCCGGCACCAATGGCTTAGCGTGCCTTGCGAAGCACGGAAGCGTTCGGAAAAATGCCACTAGCGGTAGTCACGGGACGGTTACCCATTCTGCACCTGACCGCGCCTGTTGTTGCTTAACTCAAGTGATTGATTCCAATCACTCGTGAGTTTATATATTTATCTAATTTCTAGAAACTTAAATGTACAGATTTTGTAGTACAAAAACACTATGATTTTTATAGTAACTACCTTTTTCTTGAATTAAATACTTCGTGACACGGGCCGATCATTAAACTTTCCCATTCATTAGTTTAGCTATTGCAATATTAAAAAGTTGGAGGACTTAATGGCGTTTCCATCCTTTACTCTTTTTCTAGTTCAGAGACCGTCTTGGCTATTAACTAATGAGTTTACAGAAACCTTACTCCTGAAAAATTCAAAACAGCTCTAGATGTTAATGGGCAAATATCCGACTGTATGAGTCTAAATCAATCAATTCAATTCATTTATTGCCGTAAGTTACAGTATTCATAGATATTAGAATAAGATATTGCACGTGTAATTTTACCAATTAAGGCGTAGCAAAATACTTAAAAGTAAGGATTTAATTTAATTAATTTACAACTTATACATTAGAAAACAAAAGATCAAAAGGGAAAAAAAAAATATTACAATTACATAGAATTCTTTGTCAAAATTAAGTGTTAATAATAAAATTCATTGGGTGCTTTCATAATTATTTCATTCGAGGATACTATAAGGACACATTTCCATCAGGTAAGTAGTCTAAGATGTAGTGTTCGTTCTTTTATTGTAACATGTTTTTCAACATTGTGATTATATTCATTTTAATCCGGATTAACATACTTAATTGAAAAAAAAATAATTGTATCTAACAAGAAAAAAAATCCGGATTCAAATGAGTGATATGTAGAGCTCACGAAAGTTTTAAGTTGAAATATAGAAGATAGATAGATAGATAGAGAACACTTTATTGCACAACCAGAAAAAAGAATGCAAACATGGTTATAGTTTTAAAAACCTATTTAGAGGTTAAAAATTCTACCCATGCTGGGATTCGTAATATAGAGAATATTGTAAAGAGGTTCGAAATTTCACTGATGCCGGTGAGTCGCCCATTAGCTCAGTTGGAAAGAGCGCTGGCACGGAAAGCCAGAGGTCGCGGGTTCGAATCCCGACATGAGTGAAATTTTTAGCCTTTAAATAGGATTTTAAAATTATCCTTAGCACGGGTTAGTGCATTAAAAATAATATAATCATGTGGGTACAGCGATATCATTCCGATGTAAAACCTAACTACAAAGTAGGTACTCGGGGCTGCAATTGGTGCAAATTACTTCAGCCAGATGTCGCTGCCTATACGTAATACAGAGAATATTTAAAGAGGTTCGAAATTTCACTGATGCCGGTGAGTCACCCATTAGCTTAGTTGGAAAGAGCGCTGGCTCGGATAGCCAGAGGTCGCGGGTTCGAATCCCGACATGGGTGGAATTTTTAGCCTCTGATTAGGTTTTTAAAATTGTCCTTAGCACGGGTAAGTGCATTAAAAATAATATAATCATGATTATAGTTACTCATCAATATATTTATGATAATATTATGTATGTCAGAAAATTAATCAGCACACTATAGCCAAAGCAATTTAAATACTAGGACAATACAATTAGATAGATAGATAAACAATGTATTTACTTTCGCACATACAAAACAAAAAGTAAAACAAAGATAGTATCAAAATTAAGGGCATTACCCCCTAATGATGGCAACACCTTGCGCTATGGCGCTCATTAGGGGAGGGCTATGTCCAGCAGTGGACTAATATAGCCCGAAGAAGAAGAAGAAAAGAAGTATTAAAACAGCCTCAAAAAACAAGAACATACATTTTGCCCTACAAAGTACGGTAAGAGTAAAAATCAATAGAAAAAATTGCGAAATGCTTGTACAACAAACGTTATTTTAACGTTATTTATTTCAACTTAAACGTTATTTGTGCAATTCCGTTTAAAAGGAACTCCCTCAGGTTTTGTTGTCTTGTCTTTTTTTCACTTCGCGATAGTTTGACTTTTACTTAATGGGACAATACTTTTCACACAGAATTGTGAATCCAATTGCTTAAATGTTTTTTTCAAACTTTTCAAACGAATCACCAAATTGCAACTCAAAAGAATTTGTTTAGTTAGACAATATATTTTGGTTACGTACGGAATTTTAATACTGATATATAAATGGATATAGTAAATCTATATATAATGTATACAAAAGCGTCTTAATTTATAACTTTATGTTTTTATTTTATATTTAAAAAATGTGGTTATATATTAAAACGGCTCCGATCGCGATTATTTATTAAGAAAGATTAATCCCCTTGGACTCCCAACGTTACATTTGCCGTGGTCACGGGTAGACTGCAGTGACGAGTCCAGTCAATTATTTCAGTGAGGGTTGGTAAATAATCAAAAATCGATTAAAGTGCTAGGGATACAGATTCAGGGACAGTATTTCTTAATGATACGCGACACTTATACATAGTTGACGGGTCTAATCGCGATTATCTATTGGGTGAATACAAATCAGTCGCACCATATCACCGGACCTGTCCGCGGGCGTAGTGAGTGTTGTGTGTCGATCCGCTGCGCGAAAGTAAAAGTGACCACCCACAATAAAGGCCTGCGCAGACGAGGGACTATCCTCCGGGTCCTTTTTTGTCCGTCGCGACATAGATCTTTTATAAATTGTATCGAATAACGCACACGAAGGACTAAAAGTACGCCGTACAAAAAGTCCCTCAAGTTCCCGAGGACATCAAGAGACCGGACTGGACAAAAGTTCGATGTTTTCTTTTAAAACGCCTTTTCTTTTTCAACTTCATGTAAATTACAACACAATATAATCTCAGAATATTTGCTTCCATAGCGTACGCTTCACTCAACCTCCGGGGAACAAAATGACCGCACACCGTAAGGGATGAGTCCGCGACAAGCACTCCTAGGACATTTTTTACGATTCAGGGACTTTTGCTCCTCGGGGACAAAAGTCCCTGGTCTGCGTAGGCTTTGACTGTACTCGCCACTTGAGTCTACCGGTGACCACGGCAAGTGTAACTTTGTCAAAACGTCGGGAGTCCTAGGGGATTATTTTTTTCCTAGTACTTAAATAATAGCGATTGGACACGTTTTAATAAGTAACCTGATTTTTTAAATATTTAATAAAAAAATGATGTTGTGTATTAAGACGCTTTTATACATATGCAACGCTGCCGAAACGTCAGGAATGAAGGTACGAGAAAGTTGGTTTTACCTTATAAATAATCGCGATTAGACACGTTTAATATAATATTAAACGCGTTTAATATAATATATTAAGGTAAAACGGAATTACCCTAATTCCCGACGTTCGGACAGCGTTGCATGGACACTTACCCATGGCACAGAGTAGGTCCAGCGAGTCATGGGTCAGGTTGTACACGGTGCAGTTGTGGGGTGGGTCAGGCCTCGTTGCTGGCAGTAGGGTGTAAATACACGGCAACGTTTGCTGGCCAGCCAGGTTGATCGCGCGGCAGGCCAACGTGCCGTAGTCCGTATCGGATACAGGCGTGTACGTCAGCACTGAACGGCCATTCTTGGCGTCTACTGTGAAGCGGTCCTGTGTGTGGAAGCAAATGTACTTATAATGATGAGAAACAGGAGTAAGTATTTTTTTGTATCTTTATTTGGAACGCAAAGAGTAGAATGAATAAAATTACTAAAACATTAAGAAGACGCAGACACCAGCAAAGCCTCCACTTATGACTAATGCAGAAGCCGAGATGTTAGTTAATTAATTGCTGACATTTTCAGTTCAGTTTTGACTGTGACTTTCTAAACTCCAATTTAGGACTTAATAATTTGAGCTAGGGTTAAGAATAAAAACAACTCAGTAGAACCAGCCAGAGTGTGCAGTCCATATCACATCAATCTTTAACTTGTGTTCATTGATTAATTTTTGGATACAATTAAAACAAAATAATGTTATAATGGTACGTTTAATGGTATGTTTATTGTCCCTTTAATTAGTAAGCATGTACCTAGCTAAGTTTTCTAGAGTGGCTATATAGATATTAACTATAAAAAAACGTAAAAAATAAAATTACGTCACCCATTTTAGATTTCTTTCGGATTTCGATTTACTACTTCACCTTTGACAAAATACTCCTATTGACAATTTTGACTTTGTTTAGTATCTATTTGACCTACTTATACTGTTTTATTTCTACAATTTTAAAATAAACGCAATTTCTTGAAGTCATAAACCTACATGTATGTAAGTCTGTTAGCTTTTAGAATGTACCTCGGCTACTATCAGATAGAATCGGATATATTCGTGTAATAGATATTTATTTAAATAATCATTTATAACTTTACATAATTTTAAAAACCTATTTAGAGGCTGAAAATTCCACCCATGCCGGGATTCCAACCCGTGACCTCTGACTATCCGTGCCAGCGCTCTTTCCAACTGAGCTAATGAGTGACTCAGCGGCATCAGTAAAATTTCGAACTTTAAAAACCTATTTAGAGGCTAAAAATTTCACCCATGCCGGGATTTTTAGCCTCTAAATAGGTTTTTAAATTTGTTCCTTAGCACGGGTTAGTGCATTAAAAATAAAAATAGTATAAATTTCAAACTTCTTTACAATATTCTCTGTATTACGTACATGCAGCGACATCTGCCTGAAATAATTTGCATCACTTGCTCTAAATAGGTTTTTAAAATTGTCCTTAGCACGCACTTGCACTTCCACCTTAGCATGCACTAACGTGCATTAAAAATAATATAATGAACATAATTTTCTAAAATACTGAAGAACAGTTTTACACAGAACACGAAGTAGTATTACACTCGTGTGCTTTCGGCAAAAACCGAAGCCTACTCTAGAGCCCGAGGTATATTTTAAAAGGTAACAGACTGTTTTTTATTCTTATCAACCCCTTCGAACTGTATTCAGTTGATGTGATGTGCACTGTTCTTTATGGTCACTTAAAAAAAAAACGTTAAAAGGATCTATTTATAAGCAAATATTCCTTTACAAAAGAATTACTTTGCAACAGAATAACCCCCACTATCCGCCTTCCGCGTACAATGTCTAAGCAGCTTATTTTCAACTGCTTCCTAACATAATTGATAAGATACTCGATCAAAGACAATTCTCAGGGGATTAAATGAAATAGAACATATTGCTAACTCAGTCGATAGCCGGTTATATGAGAAAACATACGTTAATAGATTCTGAAAACATATTCGGTAATCTTTTTATCATTGTAACATGTAGCACGTTATAGTTCTTCTTGATCAGGCACAAAGAGAAAAATTAATAAATGAAAGAATACAAGAAAAGAAAACACTAAATAAATGTTATCGGTCTACAGTATAAAACATATATTAAAACTCAAAGATGATGTACTTTGAGCATCACTATTCTGTCTACTTTTTTAGCAGTACTGATGATGATGATGATGTCCTCCACAACGATTCAGTTGACGGCGAAACCTTGACAATTTTAGACCCGAGCATGCGCACGGACGTGAGATGCAAATCCGAATTTGTTTTTAAATGTACGGTCACAGCTGATGCAATAAAGTTGACCGGCTGAGTTAAATGTGTAATTGTAGGAGGGCTTAGGACGAGTTTTCCGAGCCTGGCGTTTGTCATCGAGGTCTGCATGACGCGCTTGTTCAAAAGCAGCGGTGCCTTCGGTAATAGCTTTTCGCCAATCTGGTCTTAGCTCGGCAAGCTTCTCCCACGTCTTGACTGATATATTGCTCGAGACTAGGTGGCGCTTCAAGACATCTTTATACCGAAGGTATTGACCACCTACTGTGCGTTTTCCGCAACTAAGCTGAGAGTAAAAAACAGCCTTCAGCAGTCTCGAAGAGTCCATCCGCACCACGTAGCAGTACTAAACACTCAATGGCACGCATTGGACGCTAACAATTGTTAAGATATCGTATGGAATCAGGCGTTACTTTGCGGAAATCCATAATAGCATTAAATACTTCGCTAAATTCCGACAAAAATCCCACAAGCACCATGCGATTAGTTAATGCACCGCCCTCCCTCCCACTTTTTCAAGCAGATACAAGACACGAACATACCACCACCGCCATCAATACGCGATTGGTGTCGGTGGTGGTGTGTTTGTCGCGTCGCGCATTTTCTCACACAAGTTTTGGTGTCTGTGATGGTGTGTTCGTGTCTTGCTTCTGCTTGAAAAAGTAGAAGGAAGGGCGGTGCATTAACTAACCGCATGGTGCTTTGCTTGTGAGATTTTTGACGGAATTTCGCAAAGTAATTTACAGAAACAATAATTAAGTTATGAATTACTTTTGATTCTTGTTTAAAACTTTTCAACCCGCAGGGCGAGTCTCTTAACTGCGTAGTGGTTCAGTAGAGTAGTTCGGTAATGGTTTTTTCATTGACACTATTGGTAGTTTGCTAACTTCTTGAGGGATGCCGTTCCACTGGAATGCCATCGTACTTTTGTTTAGTACACCACTGAATCGCTTTAAAATAACAGCCATTGTTGGGTTAATATCAGTATATTAAAACACAATTAAGACTCTAAGCCCTGAACAAAAACTATCCTCCAAAAACAATGACTTCCAAACCCAGCAATGTTTGCAACAGACACGAGAACAGTACTCGACGAAAGTCAGACATCACTTACCAAATCGACCTTTATGGAGCCGGCAGAGTTGTTCAGAGTCCACTCGAACGTATCTGGAGAGGGGAACGCTTCGACGTCGCAAGTTATACTGGTCGACTCCTGGAGTGCTGCACCAATCATTTTCACTTCTTTCACCCGACACAGGGGCTTGTCTGTGAAGAAAATTGGACTTATAATATCGCGGGACTGTGATATATCGCTTCTATCCACCGCCCGAGTTGGATTTAATATACTTGCGGTGGCGGCAGATAAACTGGGTTAGCAACGGGTGAACTGCTGGTGTAGGTTCAAGCCTTGGTAAGATTTTGATGTGTCGTGACCCTAACTAAATCAAATACGACATTAGTAAACAATTTTCTTTTTATGACTTCAATTCAAAAGAGCCTGTTTGGTCCTCGTAAGCAAGGACCAAAATAGCTCTTTTATTCCTTTGGGAGGAAAAGTTATTTGAATTTGAAACGTGGAGATTTGAGTAAAAGTTCCAATCATTGAAGACATCAATAACGAATAATGAATGAACAAGTAACTGGCTATATGGTAAAAGAAAACGCGCGTGCTAAATAAACAAAGTTTGTGATAAAAAAATCGGACGAAATGAATTCCGTTTGTGTTTTTAATTATTAGGTTTACATACTCAAACTTAGACATTACATTCTTGTTATGAAAAAGTTGTGTGTGTTCAATGAAAGTATTCTATCTCCAGTTAGAAACTAAAAATGTGGTAAATAAACACGCTATTCTATTCCGATTTCGCCCGTACCCGGCCTACCTCGGACTTAGCTTCCATCGTGGAGTATGGCATAACCTTCCTGCGATGCAGAAAGAGATCCGTGCTTCCGCAGTGGGGACATGCAAGGGTTGATATTGGAGTCACTAATTTACTCTATTCTAGAATTGTTTTCTACACTCTGCGTTCAAAGTAAAACTCTCTGCTTAGCCAAAGTGGTTTAGTCCCTAGGTAAACAATCTACTATTTTGTTTCACCGTTTTAACATCCTACCAGAGTCACCTAAAACGATAAAACGGTTTGTCTTCCAACCAACATCAAATAAGACGACTGCACCGGCCATACATGTACAAAGAAGTACTGACAGCAACAAAATTTTTGATCCTATGTTACTTTTATTTGTCAATTACTCCACTCAACAGCGAACGATAAATGAAAATTGTGAAGAAACCATATACCTTCTTACTCGCGAAGCCCCGGTATACTCCGTTGTAATTAAGCCCAAACTCTTTGAAGCGTCTACTACAATACTCGCGAAGTTTCTCAAAGTTGTGCGAGGGACCTTATTCAATTTGCCATTGTGATGTGACCGTCCGAAAATCATAGATAGACAGAAGTTACCGTTGTCAAGGGTGTATTGAACACTGTGCCTTGCCTAACTTCGATTAAATTCAAGAATACTGTAGCAGACGAAAGACCCAAGGCCTTTCATCGATAATTCATCAAAACTAGTGCCGTATTGTATCCAATCGTACCTAGTGCGCTAATTCTTTACTCATAGGTTTTATTACAGAACTAAAAATACTTAATTGACCGTCCATAAACGAGTACTGCTCTGGTTTTTGTATGGTAGCAAGACTTGGGTCTCCGCAAAAACGCTCCGTATTTATAGGCTAGGCCGCCCCTCCCCCCGATGACGCAAAGTAACCGTTAAACTGGTGACCGTTAAACCGTTTCAACCGCCTATGGGCTATTATTGTTTTGTGCAAATATATCGATTAATGGGGAAATAGAGGAGCTGCCCACCTGTTCATTCAGCATTGTAAACAACCTATCCCTAGATAATTTGGAAATTTTACACACCTGCAGTAAGGGGTTGAGATTGTCTATACTTGAACAGCTGGAAATTTAACGGTTACTTTGCGTCATCGGGGGGAGGGGCGGCCTAGCCTATAAATACGGAGTGTTTTTGCGGAGACGGTCACTTGCATTTGGGAGCCTGAGGATGCCTCGTGTTAGATACGAAACGCGTCGCGTGTTTTCTCACACAAGTATTGGTGTTGATGGTGGTGTGTTCGTGTCTTGCTTCTGCTTGAAAAAGTGGGAGGGAGGGCGGTGCATTAGCTAACCGCATGATGCTTGTGGGATTTTTGGAGGAATTCAGCAAAGTAATTTTAACTTTTTAATCATATAACTCGAGTTAACTGGTTAACTCGAGTTAAATGCGCTAACCCGGGTTGACGCAAGTGGGCCTAAGGTGTATGAATACCACAGAGATTCAGGTTTAATTCTTTCTTTCATTGTGATCGAGCCTACATGTTTCGACTAGCCCTTATTTAGTTACTTATGTAGTAATAGTAGCCAAGGCCTATACAAAACGTACCCGAAACAGGCGTGCGTGCTTGCAATGACCATTGAATGTTGATGAAGCGACAAAGGTCTGCCAGGATCTTGGCAAGTGTCAAACAAAGCCCGAGTGCTTAGTGCGAGTTTGACAGATCCAATCGAATATCTTTACTAACGCGTTAATCGAGAATTGAGTAGTGAGTATGAGTAAGTTAACCGTTCAAACTGGCAAAACGCTGTCACAGTACAACTTGCACTCGCGTTTATTCGTGTTTTGGCTGGTAAATGTGTTCACTTCTCAACGTAAACCATTACAACTCGCACTCAGCAATTTTAATTTCTATACTTGTCGCTAGGTGGCGCTTCCTCGATGCCATAGAAATATGAGTTTACGTTAACGCGATCGAGTAGTTAAAAAACTCGCACGAAGCACTCAGAGTGCTGGTCTCTGCCTACCGCTCCGGGATAAAAGTGTATTTTTTTGTAGCTTGAAGACACGTTACAAATGAAAATTAATTTTATTTTAACCGTATATCGATATCAACCCTTGCATGTCCCCACTGTTGGAACACGGGTCTCTTCCTGCATCGCAAGAAGGTTTGGCCATACTCCACCACGAGGGCCAAATCCTGGTTGGTGGAGGGTTGTAAGGCAGTGGCGGGTCTTACTGTCAGAAGTTATCAAGCCGCCCATGAGGCCTCTGATATGGCTTAACGACTGCCATTACATGACAGCCGGCACGAACGGCTTCACGAGCCTTGCAAAACACGGAAGCGCTTGAAAAAATGCCACTAGCGGTAGTCACAGGACGGCACCTTACCGCGCCTGTTGTTGCTTAACTCAAGTGATTGATTCCAATCACTCGGTTCGACTAGGTTACAGTATTTTAATCGTATCTTAAAGGCCAATTATGTTACCTATTGCCAGACTGTGATACAGCATTCCAACCTAACGCTGAGCTAGATTTTATGCAGCGCGGAGTGTGAGAGTCGGGTGTTATTGCATGCTGTTCAATTTAGTTCTGTCGGATGCGCTGCATGGAGGAACATTTAATTTTACGCTGTTTTATGGCTGCAGTTACAATGCAGATAGTGCCATATTTTGTGTTTCTTGTGTGTTTTGTTCTTGTTGACGATGACTTATGAACTTAATGAATTTGATGTCAAAGCAAATCAAATCGTATATTATAACTTATATCAACTGTACAATAAAATGTGTATCTCCAGTCTATCCAAAGGTTGTTTGAAAGAGAGCACTTTTAGTGTTAAGGCTGCCGACTGTACTCTTAGGTTAAGAAATATGTGTGTAATTTCCTTTTTTATGTATACTAAAGTGTTCTCTTGCTATCTATGTATCAACTCTTTGTATGCCCCTACTGCTGGGGCACGGATCTTTTCCTGCATCGCAAGAAGGTAAGGCCACACTCAAAAGTAAATCAAGTCATTTTAAGCCATTTTAGAGCTAATTTCTGAATTAAGAATTTCATTAGGTAAATATAAATAGGCTACAAAAAACATGTGTTTTCCAAAACAATAAATAATAAGATTATACTTAGGTATTAAATAAGTCAAGATATCAGTTGAGAAACCGGTGGATAAACCGAAATTGAAAACACAGTCGAGACGTTGACACTCAACATTTTTCGTAAGCACTTACAAACGACTAGAAGTGGCAGCGGCAGGCTCTTCCCGTCGCCCTCAACGTTGGAGGCGATGCACCTGTATTTGCCAGCTTGGTGTCTGGACACGTTCCTGAGAGCCAGATTCGTGTTGCCGGTTAGGATGATACCGGTTTTTATGCTATGCGTCAGTAGCACTCCCTGAAAGAAAATGTTTTGTTAAATTTTGCACATACATAGCAACTTATGTGGGTATTAAATTTAAGATATTTGACAAAATCTTTAGTTTAAGTTGGTCAGTGTAGTTTCTTTTTCCGCTGCTTTTTTCTCCAGTATACTATAGCCCGAAGGCAACAGTTTACGTTTTATAGTGACATTCAGCAAACATAATGTAAATTCTTTGCATTGAAATAAAAAAAAAATGTTTTTGGTTACGTCTATTCCTTAATGAAGGTTAAAGCCATTTTTCTAAACTTATTTTTAATCTGTCTGAAAACAGCTCGAAGTGTTATGGCGTCGAATCTGACGTCACGTCCAGGTAAACAAACATCGCAATCATTAGTAGTCACAACAAAGCACGGGTAAAGCTTACCAATGTTAACCGAAGCGTGACGGCACGCGGTGTGATGTGCGTTTCAGTCAAAATGGCTGGAGGCAGTGTTATAATCTTTTACTTTATTGACAATATTGGTAATCTCTTATTTTATAAAACTACATCAGTGTTTTAAATCCGTTTAATATTTAATTTCCCCCAATATCGTTAAATGTTTGATTATAATGACAGCGGTGGTAGCTCAGTGGGTAGAACCATAGACTGGCAAGCGAGAGCCTCAGGTTCGATCCCGAGTGCGGGCATGTACCAATGACTTTGTTTAATATTATGTAATAATAACAATTTACTAAAAGGGACGGGCTGAAAACCAGCGCCGAGACTACGCATGCAGTCACGGCAATAACGCTGAGCCCATTCCTTTTTACCACAAACATGTGACAATAATTATTATTTTTTATTTTTTGTGTGGTAAATAAAACTTTTTTCACTTTCACTTTCACTTAATTTCAAAGTTACGTACATTTGCAAATTTGCAGTCGCAATACCACACGCTAACGGTGAAGGAAAACATCGTGAGGAAACCCGCGGCTTGGTTGGCTCCGCACGTATTGACTAGTCTTTCCTGTGGGCTAGGCCGACTAAGCTGTCAGGATGGTATAGGTGCTGGGCAAGCCTACACCATCTATAAAACCATGATCCAGGCACTACAGCGTCGGAGTGGTCCCTTCACCCATCTAGTGTGAGTGAAGATACCACTGGACGCTATATAAATCATCTCATTAAGTAGATGCAAAAAGGCCAATATTATTATTATTATTATTATTATTATTATTGATTATAATGATACTGTCTCACGTCTAGTACACTAACGAAATGTTTGAGACGCTGCTATGGCGTGAATGACCACAAAAGATATGATATTGCTTCATGTGCGTGGCTGATGACGTTTATCCAAATCTAAAGATTTAGAGAAAGTGTCGATTTAATCCTGCCAATTCTATTATTTCAATATCTTGTTTTACTTTCTCGAGTGCTTAATCTCGTGAACGTTTTATATTTTCATCTCGCAGTCGCGCTTACATTGTACTTTAAGTCTTGTTTTAAATTAGTTTGCTTTCATTTCTTTAGCAATGTTTGGTGTTGCAAACAATGTCATTGCGATTTATAATAGTTTGTTTCAACTTAGTTTATCATTTTTAAAAACCTATTTAGAGGCTATTTATAAAACCTATTTAGTTTATCATTTCAACGGATTGTTTCTGTAATATTCACGAGTATTGTTTTAGTAGCATTTAAAGCCGTTTAGCGTCTCGAATTTTTTACATTGTTTTGAAGTTTGATCGAAGTGTGTAACCATATCCAAGTATACATCCGAAAACAACTCTTCAACACAAACAGCTTTTAATAAAGTTCTTTTGGTACAAATCAGATGATAGGAACCTCACATAAAGTTATCTATCTATATATCTACAACTAAATCTAGCAGGTGATAATTTTATCGCGAGAAAGATATTGTCTTTTTGCAATTTTTGAGTTTTACTCATAGTGAGTTCATATAGGTATATGCGTAACAGTTTTCGGTTTTACGTGAGAATTTTGTTAGTTTTAGTTTAGTTCATCCCAATTTCATTATCGCCTTGGTATTGCAATCAAGACAATCAATCAATGCAATCAAAGTACTTTTACTGGAGGTACAGCTAGGAAATCGCGAAAAAAACTTATAATAAAAGCAAATCAAACCCACTGCTAAAATTATCATCATCAATATTGGCGCTGTAAGAATTGTTTTTTTTTTGTAATGTGATAAAAAATACATAAGTAAATAAATATTCATGGACATACAACACAGATCTCGTCAGTCCCACACTAAGTACAACTAAATGTATTGAGTAACAGGTGCTAACTCGACGATATATTTAATTCAATAAATATATCAATAACATCCAAGATACCTATATAACCAGACCCGAGACATACTAGAAAAGTTCGTTTCCTAGTTTGACCCGCCCGGGGATCGAACCCGAGACCTTCGGTTTTATAATCAGCGTGCCAAACTGCTGCGCCACCGAGACCGTCTAAATATTAAACCAGAAATCTATGTTGTGAACATATGGGTTACTTATTAAGCAGTAACAGTTGCTGTTTATACGTGGTAAAGTAATCACAGTATTCCGTTAATAACTAACTTGCAAACGGCTCTGATACAATTTTCTATGTACCACTCTATTATAAAATAGGCCATTTGAATCTACTTAATGAGATGATTTATACAGCGTCCAGTGGCATCTCCACCCACACTAGATGGGTGAAGGGACCACTACGACGACACCACTCTATAACCTTTCAATATCAGAACTTTCAAGTGACTAAACAAAACTGATATAGAACGTCAAACTGTGACTTACGTCACAATATCAGCCCGAGCCCTTAATACGACGCATTCCACAACAAAACCTAACAAAGAAATCATATCTCCTACCCACACACTTCAGCAAACACTCTTCACTTCACATCGCCTTTGTACAATATAACGCGACAAAAATAAAACGGCACTCAATGTGTTGACTCACATTATGCTCCCAAACCACTTTATAAGCGGGCGGGTTTGCGTCGACCTCGCAACCGAAGTACACGTCGTCTCCTTCTTCAATATCGTTGGGGTTCATCTTTGCTCCCAGCTGCATCGTAGCCACTGGTACGTCTATTATATAAGGAAATTTTACAGGCGTTAGCGAAATTCACCTTTCGGGAGTCCAATCTAAAGTCGAGTTTCAATTGATTACATGGTACTTTAAAATTCTCTGAGGTATGAGTTTGTCCCTGAAGTAGTTCAACTAGATTGCAGGTCCAAAACTACGTTTAGTTCTAGCTTTATTTCAAATATATTGAGCTAGGTATGATATTACGATTAACTTTTTTACATTTAACATTCCGTGCTTCGCAAGGCACGTTAAGCCGTTGGTGCTGGCTGTCATATAATGGCAGTCGTCAAGCCATGTCAGAGGCCTTATGGGCGGCTTGATAACTTCTGACAGTAAGACCCGCCACTGTCTTACAACCCTCCGCCAACCCGGACTTGGCCCCCGTGGTGGAGTAAGGCCTAACCTTCCTGCGATGCAGGAAAAGACCCGTGCCCCAGCAGTGGGGACATACAAGGGTTGATAACGATAACATTTAACATTTACACACAGGCACATACATTGCTTATGGCCCCACACTAGGATACCCTGTGTCGTGGGAACCAAAAACAACGACATCACAAACATGTAAACATCCAAGACCTGGGGTTTTTTTTTGTTCCCAGCCGGGATTTGAACCCGGGACATCTTGCATGATAGGTAGATGCGCTACCGCTATGCCACAGAGGTTGTCAATTGTAATAAAGTAATGAATAACATATAACTTTTTGGGTACAATACTGTCTTCGCTATTTATATGTTTTAGAAGCTGTGTTACCGGGTTTTCGTTGTTCCAACATTTGTAACATAAGATAGTAAGAGCCCTTAGGTATAAACCCAACTAATTAGATCAAAATACCTCAACAAACCCTTGAGCGCTTTCCAGGAATACTTGTGACATTTCGTTTGTGCCTACTTATAAATAATAACACGTAGCTCCAATCCAATTATTCAAATTATAATTAAGAGAAACTCAAGTAGACGGAATAGTTGCTCGAGTGACCTTTTCATAATTTAGGGTTTTGATTGTATTAATTAAATCCGATAACCACCTATATTTGAAATTTTGATTTGGTAAATAACAAGCTACCTTGAACCTATTTACACGTCAGCTACATATCGTATCTGCCTACATAATACGTTACAAAAACGATGTATTAGAATAATAGCAAGTGGCAGAACCTTGTCTCTGCTTACCCCTCTGGGATACAGGTGTGAGTTTGTGAATATTTATAATATAAAAATGAATCGCTGAATGTGTTGGTAGCGAAAATCTTGAGATCAGCTGAACCGATTTTGATAATTCTTTCAGAATATAATATATTTGAGAATATTCCTTGAAGTACGAGGATAGTTTTTACGGAGAGAAAAATCAATGCTAGGCGGTACGAAGTTCGCTGGGTCAGCTAGTATGTAATATACAGAGAGTCTCATTCAAATCGGTCAGTATGGGAAAGTCTGAAACTATAAGACTTACGAAGATCTGTTCTGAGGAACCATGTCATCGATTTTAATAACAAGAAAAACTGCATTCATACATTTTAAAAAACATCTGTACTCCGTTCGGGAATCAAACCCGGTTTTTTTGAAAAAAAAAAACCTCTATTAATCAAACACTAACAATCAATTGAAAAGCCCACTTGAAATAAGTATGTAGATACTTATTTAAAGATAATGATCGTTACCTTAACGTGTTGAATATTGTATTGAAAAAGGCGGTGGTCACTTCGAGCACCTACTAAAATAAATTAACAATGCATTTTATTCATTTTAGACATCATGTTTCATACAGACATTTACTGCTTAAGACCTACACAATCGATATCTAAATATAAATAGTGTAGGTTTTTTTTTTCAAAACCACCGGGTTCGATTCCCGAACGGAGTACCTACAGATGTTTTTTTAAATGTATGAATGCAGTTTTTCTTGTTATTAAAATCGATGACATGGTTCCTCAGAACAGATCTTCGTATGTCTTATAGTTTCAGACTTTCCCATACTGACCGATTTGAATGAGACACCCTGTATTCACGAACTCACACCTGACGCCTATTATTAGAACATGGTTGACACCTTATCCTAAAACACTGATCAATTTTGTCACAGCTGTTAGATACTGTTTTGACGAAAACTCTAATAAATCTTTAGGTATAGGTTGCCGACCGATCAATCAACATTTTCTAAGTTTTTTACTTCTTTCATTATTTTTCTACTTCATATCTAATTTTTGAAAACGGGACTATGAAAATGCCAATAAATATTCCCATTTGGCATTTACATAGTCCCGAATGGTTAGATTAAAAATTCTTTAAAGTTGCTTTCGAGTTTTCTATAAGTTTTATGTGCATACGTTTCATGTAGTAAAAAAACTTTTTCATAATATTTTAAGAGCTATCCACGTCCTACTGATTTGTTTGAAAATGATTGCTTAACTATAATCATACATTGTTTTTTTTACTTTGCTAATTTCTCAGTAAATTGATAACAAACCTTTTTGAAACTCGCAACGTATACCTACAGTAAATGCCTTTTTCTTTGTTATGCTGTAACCAAAATTTATTTTATCTCAGTAATGTGTGATTTCACGCATAATTGGTTCATTGTTTAATCTTTAATAATTTTATTCAATTAGGTTAAAGTTATCTAATGCAAACTTTAAAAGTCGTTGATTAAGTGACTAATGTTCCTGTACCGGGCATTCAAATGACAAAAATTATGTCTTCTTTAAGCAGGTATCTAATACGTTATTATTTTTGGCGAAGTCAACTCCGTACTTACAAAATAGTCTTAGAACCTCGAATGTTCTCGAAAAATTAAATAAATTAACTACTTATACGCTAACTTTAAGACGAGCTCGTTTGTAGGAACCGCAGAAGTATTTTTTAATATTTTAAGTCATAACTTTCTAATTTGTGGTTTTATCGAAGTCAACCCTGAACTTACCAAATAGTCTTACTTCGAATGTTCTCGAAAAGTTAAATATATTAACTACTTAAAGACGCTAACATTAACACGAGCTTGTATGTAGGAATTACCGAAGTACGTAATTGGTTTTCCATTTCACGATATAAGTTACTACAAAATATGACCCCCACAGAATTATATACAACGTCATATAATACAACATTCTGAATGATAAAATAACTTACAATATATATTCAGTGGTAGCCTGCTCTCAATGGCTGAGTGATTAAGGTGTGGATGCTCTGCTCTGCAAGTGAGGATCTGTCCATTGTGCTCTTTCAAAGGAGTCAATTGCAGCACCGATTGAGTTTCGTTGCCATTTTCTGAATCCTGTTGGTTGAAAATGAGCGTTTAGGGTAACCATATCGAACTTTTCAAAAGAGAAGATTTGTCAAAAACATCTAAATTACTGCTTTGTCTACACACTTAAGTGACATACTTGATAAGACAAGATGAGATGAGATATATTTAGATGAGTATATTTTAAGGGAAATTACAAATATTTCAGAAAGTTTTAGGCCACTAAGCACACTTACATGCCTTTTTTATTTATTATATAAATCTTATGTTAAGATTCAACTAAAAAAACCTTTCTAAAAACTTCACTTTTTTATTTCGAAAAAAATCTCTTCTCTTCTTCTCAAATCTATTTTGTTTTCTGGTGTGTACAATAAAGATTTCTAATCTAATCTCTTTTAGCCTCTAAATAGGTTTTTAAAAAATCTCTCTATTTAAAAAAAGTTTCTCGAAATGACGGACGAATCCAAATGCATAGTTACCCCACTTGTACATTCCTTTTTATCTACACGGATTCCTGGAGAAGGCTATTACGTTTGTGGACTTTCTATGGATTTCCTAGATCAACTTTGCGTTTAGGTTTTATTTGTCAAGTTTGTCAATTCGTGGGCCTTACAGAAAATTTTATAGCTTGTTGTGATATAATACTGATCAAAAATTTGTATGATTTTAGAAATCGTGCTTACAATATGTACAGGTTTTTAGATGTACATAAATCTATTATTTTAGAAATTAAGTAGCTCAATCAGTTAATTGAAAACAAAGATACATGGATTAATTTAACATTGTAATTTATTAAATTGCAATTTAATAGTTAAATAAGCTTTTTAACATAACATAACATTTAAATACAAGCATCGTGCCCTGCATACCCTGTATTGTGGGAACCAGAAACAACGACATCACAAACATGTAAACATCCAAGACCTGGGATATTTTTTTTTTTGTTTCCAGCCGGGATTCGAACCCGGGACCTCTTGCATGGTAGGCAGACGCGCTACCGCTACGCTACAGAGGTCGGTGTATAACAATACATTTCTTAATTTTCAGACTGAAGTTTCACTTGTTTTGTTCTGCTTTGAACTTTTCCTTTTTCCTTCTTTTAATAATTTAATTTGACAGTTTATGAATAGGTATCGGGTTATTTTTACAAAAAAAAAATTGTAGCACTAGATGCCATAAAATCAAACAAAAAAGAAGAAAAATCTGGTTTCAGCTTTCATTCGTTTCGAAATCCAATTGTTTTCGCCTCACCTGTTGCTTAGCAACCGCATTCAGTTGGCTACCACCGAGCAGCCAGGTTATTTTGGCCGGTGGGCGCGCCCCCGTAGCCTGGCAGCTGATCTCCGCCATCCGCCCTACTGACAGTGGCTGCTCTCGCGACAGGATCTCGACGCTGAGTGGTCGAACTGTGGATTAAAAAAAAAGTTAGCTAGTTTGAAGTGGACTGGTGTGGTCCTTAGCTAAAGGTAACTTGTTTTTTTTCTTCTTCTTCTTCAGGCTATATTAGTCCGCTGCTAGACATAGCCCCCCCCCCCCCCCCTGATGAGCTCCATAGCGCAAGGTTGTGCCATCATTGGGAGTAATGCCCATAATCCCCATGCTGGGCATGCGGGTTGGGGATCGCAGTTCGGTGGAATTGTACTGCAGCTGCTGCTGCCCACCCCCCGGTTTGTGACCATTAGTCGTCTTTTTCGACACCCGCGGAAAGAATTTGGGTTTTTTTATGCATAGTTAATTAATGAGCTCATAAGGGGTACTTTATGGAACTGTGAAATAATTAAAATAAGAGTAAAAAATACATTTTCATCTTACATTGAAGATAATTTTTTTGGATACTTTAGCATTAAAATTACCTTTACAAGTTTAAATAGTCGGTTTTTGTTTTATTTTGTACTGTGCGCAGAGATCTTATTTTGCTTACAAAGTGCTAGTATTGTTAAAATACCTTGATTAATCCTTAGAGAACCACAATGCAATCAACAAAGTGGGTTCAATTTGAAGAGAATAGAAGAAAAAGATCAAATCCTTACAATCCGAATTGTAGCTTATTGTTACTATTGAATACGTCAGTACTTTTGGATCGGGTGTATCTCGGGGTCGTATCCACGAAGAGCAGGATTGTATCCTCGTGGGTGGAGGATTGAGACAGTGGCGGGCCTTACTGTCAGAAGTTATCAAGCCGCCCATAAGGCCTCTGACATGGCTTAACGACTTCTATTACATGACAGCCGGCACCCGGCTTAACGTTCCTTGCGAAGCACGAAAGCGCTCGGAAAAATGCCACTAGCAGTAGTCACGGGACGGTCCTCCATCCCGCACCTGACCGCGCCTGTTGTTGCTTAACTCAAGTGATTGATTCCAATCAGTCGGTTCGGGTCTCGAGCGCGCTCGGTACGGTATTTTTGATTAATTTAGAGTCGAAATTTCACGTTATTCATTGTGTCACTTTGTATAACGAAGCTTTCTGTGAGTGTTTGGATTTTGTAATGCCTGATTCTATGCTACGCCAGTTATGCTAAAGTTACTTTTTTATGTTTGGTTTGTATGTTCCGCCGTCAACTGCTTACAGTAGCAAGAGGGGCACATTGTTGTCGGAGTGAATTTTGTCCGCGTCAATGTAATCCTTATCCAATAGACAGCAGCCACGTCAACTGAGCCAATAACGGCGTTCGGAAAATTACTTGCAAATCCACTCCGATTTGACAGAAATGCGGAGTTAAAGATAGGGCCTCGTGGGATTGTTCTGGGGTCTCCTTTGAAGGATTTTCAACTCAAATGTAGTATGTTTGAGTCGAAAATCCTTCAGAAATATTTAGGTATTACTTAGGCAGTCACTTGTTCAAGTGCTGTGTGGTGTCGGCCTAGACAATAGCACCAACCCAATTCTTCCCGCGGCTGTCGTAAAAGACGAATAAGGGCCACAAACCGGGGGGTTGGCACCAGCGCCGCCTGCAGTACAATTCCACCGAACTGCGATCCCCAACCCGCTTGCCCAGCGTGGGGTTTAGGGCATTACCCCCTATGATAGCACAACGTAGTGCTCTTTAGGGGAGGGCTATGTCTAGCAGTGGAGTAGTATAGCCTGACGACGACGACGCCACATTTTCAAATGCATTCACAGAAATGGAGTAATTAAAATTTTCTGGTGTTCCAGACATATCCATCATCGACGTTTCGGCAGCGTTGCAGTTGTCGTGGTCACGGGTATACTGAAGTGGCGAATACAGTCAATTATCGTGGGTATTTTTTTTTAGTTTTTCGCAGCGGGTCGACACGCGATTAGACCTGTTTAATATATAACTAAATTGTATTTATCTAGAACACATTACTCTGATCAGTAGTATAAATGTTTTTATGCCACACCTGGCAATAAAGTGGCTTTTTCCGCACGCTGCGCCAAGTGTAGACATAAAAAGATGTACACAACACGGGAGGTAATAAAGAAAGCTCTCGATCGCATATTTACGTCCCTCACTTGCAGCTCGGGCCGCAAACTTCTGCGATCTCGGCCTTTCTTTGTATTACCACCCTAGTTGTGTAATGTACTATATTTGGGCTGATATTTTATTTTCTTTCATATTGGTTTTTTGTTACTTGTGTTGCTTTGTTAAATTCGTGTGTACTTAGTTAATTGCACTGTAATTGATTTCATTGTGAGTTAGAACTTGTGGACACGGTAGTGCCCCCGCCAAGATGAGCGAAGCGAAGCGCAAGGGCACTATACCTTTTGTCGAAACACTTCGACGTTTTAGATTTATATTATGCCAGATGTAATGCCAATAGCTATAATTGCGTAGCTTGTATACTTTTAAGTTTATTAATATCGAGAAGCGCTCGTGGCCTAGGCGAACCGAGTGATTGTAATCAACCACTTGGTTAAGCAACAACAGGCGCGGTCAGGTACAGGATGGGTGAGCGTCCCGTGACTACCGCTAGTGGCATTTTTCCAAGCGCTTCCGTGCTTCGCAAGGTACGCTAAGAAATTGGTGCCGGCTGTCATATAATGGCAGTCGTTAAGCCATGTCAGAGGCCTTTTGGGCGGCTTGATAACTTCTGACAGGCCCGCCACTGTCTTACAATCCTCCACCAACCTGAACTTGGCCCTGGTGCTGGAGTATGGCCTAACCTTCCTGCTATGCAGGAAGAGACCCGTGCCCCAGCAGTGGGGACATACAAGGATTGATAACGAATATCTAAAAGCAATCGATTACGTCATTGACTCGCTGATGATCATCAACATTCGTAGGATACTTCTTAAGGCCTTGAACGCTGATGTTGAGTGTGAGTCAAGTAAGTTATACTGGCATAAATTTAAGTGCTTACGTGTCAGTTCCAAAATTATAAATATACACATGTTTTGTTTATAGACGGTACTTTTATCTCCTTCGCGCTTTCGAATCGCTTCACAGGTTTCAACGACATAGACAGACAGACAAATAGATAAACAGACCGTAACGCCAAACTTAAAACATCCCAATGATTCGTTGAGGGTTTTTTATGTGGCCTATAAAAGTCCCAAAGCAGGGCACTGGCCTTCTCTCAGAGAGAGTGAGAGAGAGAGTTTGGGCTTAATTTCCACGCGTGCAAACCACGGATTGTCAATTTTAAGCTCCAAGATATTTTAACACCTAGACACACAGATTTCCTCACGAAGTTTTCCTTCGTTAGCGAGTGGTATCGCTACTATAACTATAACTTGGGGGTTTTAAAATAAAAATACTCACGATAAAGCTCCACTCGTACCGTAGCGCGCTGAGGCGAGGCCAGAAGAGTGTTATCTGCTGTACACGTATATAAGGACGACAAATAGGCTCTCGTGGCGTTCTTCACCGCCAAGGTCAGTGACCTGGTGTTGCCAGTCCCAAGTTGGATCTCACCGGCTCCGAGTGTTGCCAGTACTGTGTCCCCTTGCAGCCATTGCAAGCGCGGCGTTGGGTTACCTGCGAATTCAAAGTCGAGTTAAAAAAAATCATAAGGAGGAATTAGTTTAGTGGAGGTAATATTAATGCAATGTGTGGTGAGGCACTATTGCTGTTTTTATTGACTGGTTTAAGTATAATTGTCATTCATTTTAACACTAATTTCAGTGTCCAAATTATTTACAAATATACTAAAAAACATGAATTAATAAAAGTTCTCTATATGAGGTATTAAAATCTGATCGTATATTCGTCTAAAGAGTTTGTTATTTGTCGTTTTACATAAAGATAAGATAAGATAATTATTTATTTGCACTTTTTGACACACACACACACACACAAAGATAACTTTTACTTTGAGAAAAAAGGTAAAATAAACTTTTGTAACTTTTACGAAAAGTAAAATTTGTCTTTGTTTTGATGAGTAGATTTTGATTTTCAGTTGACTGCACACTGTTACTGATAGCAGACTGTTATATACCTTAGAAATTTTGTTGCACCGTGTGTTTCGTTAGGCATTTCTTATAAACAGTATATATGATTTCAATTATATTTTACCCTATCCTTACAACGTCTCTATTTAGTTTCTCTACTCAAGCGGAAACGCTTGACGTTTTTTTCAGGCGTAACCATAGTAATGCATCGACTACGACTACTTAGAAAACTTTTCTACGTACAAGCTTCCTATTTCAGAACGCCCATTAAAACGTTATTACAACAGCAATATCGGCAAAGCGCACCCCAATTCCAATAAAAGAAAAATCCTTTCAACATCCCCTCTTTACTATTCTCTTTCTCATCCGAATCGAATTAGCTTGCTCAAAGACGGGCTTCTACTCTCCAACTATTATGACGTTCAAACAAAGGAAAGCACTCGCGACGGAACAAAAATATGAGCATCAGATAAGATACTGTCACAAAAAGTGTGCATTGTCACAATACCATCGGAAGTAGGCCCCGAGATATAACGGAGAATATGAATCGAGAAATAGAAAATATTGTTCCCAACCAAGCCAGTACTTACCGCCGTTCACTGAACATATAAGTTTGAAATCTCCTCCTTCACTGTAAGGGCCGGCGATACTGGATATCTCTTTGCCGAACTCGTCGAAAATTACAGGCTTATTCGGGAGCTCTGTCGGCGAAGAAAAAAATATGTTAGGCATTTTCATTTGTAACAAAAGTTGTAAATATTTTTACCTAGAATAGAATCTTTCTCGAATTTGTACTCGAGAACTTTTTGTGCGATTAAGAAGGTTATGAAAATATAATAGGTTTCGTGATCACATTCCATTTAATTGAATAAAGGCCTTTTACTCTCAGACTTAATTTGTCTCAAAATATTTTCAAGTATGATTTTTCTATTTCGGTAACAGTTTATCGATAAAAAATGCCTTAAATCATGTTACGCTACAGTGATCAAAATGTTGTAACGAAAATAGGTACCTTAATATACCGATTTGTCTTCTAGACTGGCAAAGTTAATTTTACAGCGCAACGATTAACTCCAGAAACCTCTCAGACTGATTAAAAGGCGTTTTGTCTCGTTCCTGAATTTTCTTCTGAAACAGTTTCAGTTAATGGTTTTCATTAAGCAGGAATGGCCGGAGTAAATAGAACCGAGTCTCAGTCCATGCACTCACGTGAGACGGGAATAGATAGGAGTTGATGCGGATTTACGGTCATGTAGTGAATAAAATCGAAATTTGGACTCAATTAGGGACGAATTACACAATGAAATATTTTAGGGTACTTTATTGTCTGTACTTTAAAACGAAAAATGGAACTCCTATAGAGTCACTTTGTTGTCCGTCGGTCCATCTGTCAAGACCCTTTATCTCGGATAAGCGTGGAGGTATCGAGTTGAAATTAAAACCGTATACTGAGTTGACCCAAAAAAGAGGTACACTCAAGGGAATTAAAATTCATAGGGTATTTCCCGTTGACGTAGAATAATAAATTTGGCAAGTAATATTATCTTATACTACAAATCTGAAAATACACAATCATAAAAAAAATACTTTGAATTTTGAGACAAGCTGGTAAACACTGCGATGCTCGAATTTTGAAAATATAGTAAATAAAGTACCGAATGTGGAACCCTTCGTACGCAAGTCTGACTTGTACTTGGCCATTTTTATTTTTAATGTATTTCACGTAGGCTTACCATTCTTCTAGGTGATACGGGTCAAGTTGAAAAACACCGGACTAACGAGTTATCAGATAATAATTTTTCAGTAGTCGTCTTTTTATTCTATCTACTACGCTCAGAAACGGAATCATCACGTCTTTACACGCTCGTTTTCATAGACAAATTTTCAACAACATTTATGTTCCTATGAAAAGCACTGCACGCCGACAAATTCCACTGCATTGGTCAAAATGGTCAAGTCTGTGATTCCGATTTAGTTCTAAAATTCCGTGAAACATTGATAATGTTGGTGTATTGGACATCATCATCGTCATCGGCTCTCTTCCCTAAGGAAGGTTTGAGGCAGACTCTACCACGGGGGTATGATAGAGGTTGCGGGGGGGGAGGGGTATTGGTAGAGGCTTGCGAGACTACTGGCTTGTCTCACTGTCAGAAAATTTCGAGCCGCCCTAGCCTCTGACTTGATTTATAGACTGCCATCCATCGAAGGTAAACTGCACCAACTGCTCGTGCCTTACGAAGCACGGAGCCGCTCGGAAAAATGCCACTAGCGTTAGTCATAGACCGATACCCATCTATGCACTGAACGCGCCCTATGTTGCTTCGTGATTCAACTATATCAAGTACCTGGCCTAGCTCTCATAGTCTTTCATTATTCAGTCAAATTTAACTGGCCGAATAATGAAAGACTATGGCAGCCTATATCAAAGTTCAAATACACTTTAATCTTTATCAATTGTAATAAAATTATATATACTTACACCTTTGTCAATTGGAGCAATGGTACAGATGAATAAATTATCAAAGTACAAAATACATAATTGGAAAATTATAGCCTAACCTGGAAGGATTGAGTATTGTCTTTCCGTGTGCGCTGACAAAAAAACGGTTATTTGGAAAAGTCCTGAGTGAGATTGCCAATTTAAAATATCTGTGATACTGTAATGTGGTAATATCTGTGATGATCTTTCTATCTCGTGTATGAATTAAATTAAGGCGCTGTTTAAATCATCTCGCTTAGATTTAAATACCTAAGTTACTTTGACCCATACTTAACATTTACATACATTGCTTCTGGCCGCACACTAGGATACCTTGTGCCGTGGGAACCAGAAACAACGACATCACAAACATCTAAACATCCAAGACCTGGGGTTTTCTGTTCCCAGCCGGGGTTCGAACCCGGGACCTCTTGCATGGTAGGGAGACGCGCTACCGCTGTACCACAGAGGTCGTCTCCCCTTAGGATAAAAGCTTGATAATTGTTATTATATTTAAAAAAAATGGAGTGGTATATAATATTTGCGTTTGCTCTATTGCAAAAACATACAAGATATATAAACGATGAAGGTGTTTCCTAAACGATTTCAGAAAACATCCACGACACACTATCACGGAAAGAGTTTTCATTACGCGGCTCAGAGAATAATATGAAAATGCTCCAGCCGTCGAAACAAAGCCTGCAATGTGAGTATTGAGCAAAGAAACTCGACAATCACGCTGAATACATCGTGCGCTTCCATTCTTCGGAACATTGCGATCGCTTACCGAAATGAGCAGCTGGCACTCCTACCCATTGTTCATCGGCGCTTTTTGTTTTGTTGCACGTCTGAAGTGTGGATGCGGAATGACAATATTGTGGCTCCTATGCAGAAATTTCACGACCAAAAACGTCAAACAAAACTAATTGTAAAAATTCTATAAGTATCATGATCACCATCGTCATTATCTGGCGACCTCTGCCTACCGCTGGCCTATAGGTCTTTTCCCCATCACGCGAAGGATTGCGTGATGGGGAAAAGACCTATTCCTCTCTCGCCATTTGCGTCCATGGGTCGCCGTATCTGTATCATTTCACAATGTTTACGTTTTCAAGGTAAATAACACAAACATTTAAATTACATTATTTTTTTCTTTTTAATGCACTAGCCGTGCTAAGGACTTTTAAAAATCTGTTTAGAGGCTAAAAATTCGATTAATTTCTCGGAATTCATGTACTATATATCATAGATTTATTAAAAACGTGTTAACAGTACATACTTATCATTATTAACCTGAATATCTCTATATTCCAGGCAATAAATATACAGTTAAAAATTAAAAAAAATGTTAAATTTTCAAGTTACTAGAAAATACTGTATGAAAAACTCTTTTGTCCCAGACCTAATCCAAGCGACACTACATGGTGATTCGATTTTCTACAAAACATTTTCTTTATTACATCCAATTCGAGTAATACTGCAAGGGATTGAGGCGAGAACTCCGAAAAAAAACCGAACAATTCAATTTGGCCGCGGTCTGTCAACCAATCTCGTCACCTTATCAATTTTTATGTCCCACGCAGCCCAAGGAGACGGGGCGTCTTCAATTTAAAAATTCAATTTCTTAGAGCACACCACCGTGGGAACAGTTTTAGGCAATACAATCTGTACACCCGCGACCACACCGTGTACATTTTTATACCCTCTAATAAAAAAGTTTGTCCGACGGATGGGAGTTTTCCCTTTGTAGGTTTCGTGTTGATTTCGGCCGGATAAAGGGAGTCGGGGCTTATGAGCGGCCGGCCAACGATTCCGTAGTTTTATCAAGATCGTTCGGGCTCATATAGAAGACCTTACGGGCTTACGTTTATTGCCGGTGATAATAGTACTTGTAAATTCTATTAATCGGGCTAAACAAAGGGTGGGGAATTAAACTCACCGCTTTCTTTCTTGTTTCTGTGGTGCCGTTATTGTGCTCTTATTACGGTGTTTGTACTAGTCATTTAGTTGGTTAATTTTTGTAACTGCACGTTGACAACGAGTAAAACCTATTTCAACGAAAATGTGCCATATGTACATATAATTGAAGTGCTCGTGGTCTAGCCGAACCGAGTGATTGGAATCAATCACTTGAGTTATGCAACAACCGGCACGGTCAGGTGCAGGATGGGTGAACGTCCCGTGACTACCGCTAGTGGCATTTTTTTTGAGCGTTTCCGTTCTTCACAAGGCACGCTAAGCCGTTAGTGCCGGCTGTCATGTAATGGCAGTCGTTAAGCCATGTCAGGTCTTATGGGCGGCTTGATAACTTCTGACAGTAAGGCACGCCACTGTCTTACAATCCTCGACTAACCCGGACTTGGCTCCCGTGGTAGAGTATGGCCTAACCTTCCTGCGATGTCGGAAGAGACCCGTGCCCCACCAGTGGGGACATACAAGTGTTGATATCGATATCGTGCTATATTTGACGACCTCTGTGGCGTAGCGGTAGCGCATCTAACTACCATGCAAGTGGTCCCGGGTTCGAATCCCGGCTGGGAACAAAAAAAACCCCAGGTCTTGGATGTTTAAATGTTTGTGATGTCGTTGTTTCTGGTTCCCACGACACAGGGTATCCTAGTGTGGGGCCAGGAGCAATGTATGTGCCTGTATGTAAATGTTATGTTATGTTACCTATGTTATTTACAACTAGCTGTGCCCCGCGGTGTTACCCGCGGTTTATCGATTTTCCCATGGGAATAAGATATTTTCCCACAGTAAAATGTAGCCTGTGTGTTAATCCAGGGTGTCAGCTAACTTCCTACCAAATTTTATTAAAGTCGCTTTAGCCGTTTAGATGTGAAGAAGTAACTAACATACACACTCAAAAAGTTTCACCTATACAATATTAGTGTGATGTAATTTATCAGATTTATTTACTTTCATTGGTCTAAAATCTTTATCGATCGATCGATATCAACCCGTGCCCAAGCAGTGGGGATATACCACTGCTGGGGCACGGGTCTCTTCTTGCATCGCAGGAAGGTTAGACCTTACTCCACCACGGGGGCCAAGTCCGGGTTGGACGATTGTAAGACAGTAGCGGGCCCTACTGTTGCCCATGAGGCCTCTTACAGGGCTTAAAAATCTTTACAAGCTCATAAAATTCTTTTCCCATAAGAACGAAGAGGTGTTTAATGGTGCAAAGAGCGTTTTCAAAGTAACAGGCGGCAAAATGTAAAAACGCTCCCGGCGTCTATGATACACGGGAATAACACAGCGTTATGAATGATTTTGTGAACACACACAAAGGGGCTTCCTATTTTGTTGGGACAAAAGATAAAGAACTTTATGAGGGGTTAGCAATCCCGCTTTTATGAAGATGGCTCCACGTGAGTGACCGTCGTGGCACGAATTTACGTATTACCTCTATACTTCGTTGTATCTAGATTGGGATTTCTTTTTTGCTACGGATTACAGTAAAAGTTTGACAAAATGAGTACCACTTCTTCTTCTTCAGGCTATATTAGTCCACTGCTGGACATAGCCCTCCCCTAATGAGCGCCATAGCGCAAGGTTGTTCCATCATTGGGGGATAATGCCCATAATCCCCACGCTGGGCGTGCGGGTTACGGATCGCAGTTTGGTGGGATTGTACCACACTACAGTGAAAAATATTGTGTAGAACTGAAATAATTATAGGTCTATATTGTTAATACTTACTCGTAGTTTCGTCGGGCGCTACGGCGCTCATTAGGGGAGGGCAATGTCCAGCTGAGCAGTGGACTACATAATATAGCCTGAAGAAGACGAAATTTTGTGGGAATGGTTAGAGCCCATTTACTTTTGCCAACGTTAGTCACTCTAAGTCCAGTAGATTGCCCGGGTACACTGCCGTAACGTGTATGGCTAATTTTCTGTGTGTTTCGCTTTTCATGTATGCTACTGTTTTGTTTATGCTTTCTTCGTGCTGTGACTTGTAATTAGATTTCTATGGCTTCACTTTGTATACGTCGATATGAACCCTTATATGTCCCCACTGCTGGGTCACGGGTCTCTTCTTGCATCGCAGGAAGGTTGGGCCATACTCCACCACGGGGGCCAAGTCCGGGTTGGTGGAGGATTGTAAGACAGCGGCAGGTCTTACGGTCAGAAGTTATCAAGCCGCCCTTAAGGCCTCTGACATGCCTTACATGACAGCCGCCATCAACGGCTTAGCGTGCCTTGCGAAGCACGGAAGCGCTCGGAAAAATGCCCCTAGTGGTAGTACCTGGACGGTCACCCATCCTGCACCTGACCGCGCCTGTTGTTGCCTAACTCAAGTAATTGATTTCAATCACTCGGTTCGACTAGGCCACGAGCGCTTCTATATGTATGTGTTTCTTATGTGAATAAATGGTTTATTTATTTATACGATTTCCCTATGTGGGCTCCGTCTTTATTCACCAGTTGAGCATCACATGAGTGACTTTCGTGGCACGATTTTTTTTTACTACCTCTATTAATATCTAACCCGGGACCCGCGAGAGGTCCCAGGTTCGAATCCCGGCTGGGGAAAAAAAATCTTGAGTCTTTGATGTGTACATGTTTGTGATGTAGCTTTTTCAAATCATAATTTAAGGGGACATCCCCTTAAAATTTGTTAACAGAATTATATGTCACTATGAAGTAAGATAAGAGCTAAAAAGCTCGTATAACCTTCAAATAATGTTCTATTGTATCACTACTAAGATTGAAACAAAAGAAGATTGGCGTTATGATTTGTTATTTCTTACCTAATTGATACTCATTTCATCTGAAGGTGAATAGGTACTGCTAGAAAACAATTACTACAGAAGCACGCATCGAAAATATCTGTTAGACTAATTTAATGTCCTAACATATTTTAGCAATATGATTTTTTGTTGTTTTTGTCCCAAAGAAATATTATTATTACTAATTCTGCCAGTTTTTTTTTAAGTCACAAATTTAGATTAACTCTACTAATATAATTACTAACCGTTTTGTTTCGAATGCCTACCATTTAATCTCTTGCACCATCTGTGGTTGACTGGTAGAAAATGCTTATAGCATTAAGTCCGCCACATTGCCATTGTATTTTTTTATACTAATTTGCAATAAACGTATTAATTAATAAAAATAATTTTAATGAATTATTTCATTATAGAATTGAGAACCCCATCCTTTATGAACGCTGTTAAAACTAAGTTTTCTTTTTATTTACATTGTGAATGGCCATTAATGACACAAAAATTCACGTGGTGATAGAAAACCATGATGTTTAAGTTTGAATTGCACTTGACCTGTTTTTTCTCAACCTGTTCTAATTATTTGGAATAAAATGAACATCCATACTAATTTTAAAAACCTATTTAGAGGTTAAAAACTCCACCCATGCCGGGATTCGAACCCGCGACCTCTGGCTATCGGTGCCAGAGGTCGCGGGTTTGAATCCCGGCATGGATGGAATTTTTAGCCTCTAAATAGGTTTTTAAAACCGTCCTTAGCACGGGTTAGTGCATTAAAAATAAAAATAGTATATCCATACTAATTGTTAACTAAAACCCTATTTCGTTTATATATCTTAAATATTTGGTGGTTTGAAACCTAAAGCAAAATTGACGTATCTTAACTATAGCTGTCGAGTAACCTAGCTTGTAATTTCAAGTCAATTTAAAAGTTTTGATTTAATTTGAATCAGCCTTATGTAATTTAATATAGAGTACTTTGATGTGATTAATCAAGATGTAATTAATTAGTCCGCCCTTGCTTATGTACGTGATAATTATTAGTGGAAACTTCACTAGCTTGTATATATGTACAAGTCAAAGTAATAATATTATTTTACAGTTTGTTTTCTAAATAAATTATTGTAGAATTTGTAACGAATGCATCCGACAGAGAACCAAAGTTATCGACATAGCTCAGAGAATTAGCGAGCTGAAGTGGCAGTAGGCTGGCCATATCTCGTGAAGAACTGACAACCGTTGGAGTAAACGTGTTCTTGAGTGGAAGCCGCGACTCGGCAAACGTAGTGAAGGACGCCCTCCGACCAGGTGGGATGACGATCTGCAAAAAACTGATGGTATATGGTGGATGCGGCAAGCTGAATGCAGGACGCCATGGCGCTCATTAGGGGAGGGCTATATCCAGCAGTGGACTAATATAGCCTGAAGAAGAAGAACAAGAATTTGTTGTCTAAATAAATGCATCTAGTGGAAGGCCTGAGCGGTGCCTGCGTGCCGCAGGCTTGCGGGCCATTGTTCTGATAGACGAAGAGTAATGTATATTGTACGAGTATTATACCACTGCTGCAATATACATGTATTATTTCTTTTTAAACCAAAAAATCTTAAACCGAATCTAGAATTTTTTTCACTTTATTTTTGGACGCCTCTCCAAATTTTTGTCCATTTTGGATAGACCGGTAGAAAATGCCATTAGCATTGAGCGTACCTTATTTGCAATTTCTTTTATGCAATAAATAATTAATAGAAACAAAAATACAGACGTATTTCCGTTGCTGGCTTATGTAAGGAAAGTGTCTGTCCTAATTAGCCCCTTAATAAAGAACAAAAGGCGTGTACAGAGGTGTTTGTATCAATAACATAATTATTATCTTGGTAATTGCTAGCTCAGGGTCTTGATGTCGAGATAAATAAGCAAGTGGACTGTATACATAAATTGATGGTTTAATTGGAAATAGAAGAGAATTCAAAAATAGTGTGTATCGACACGTCGGATGGTGTGAAGTGCCGCATGCCGCGGCTCGGCCTGCCGACATGCTCGCAAGTTGTCCGGCCGGTTTTGGCCTGCGGGGCGCGGGGCACCGCTCAGTGACGTAGGGCTCCAACAGTAATTTTGTACCCACTACATATACCTACGTGAAAAGTAACTAACATTAATAATAGGGGTTAAAGTATGAAATTTCCGTTTTATTGCAATAGGTTCTTTGAATTGACATAGAATCTTCATGGTTTGAGGTTTTCGAATGAAACTTTTTTCAAATGGTTTCTATGATGTTCTTTTTTTAAAAAATGTGAAACATTTGAATATCGACTTTCAATTGTTTTTGTTATTCAATTTAGACAAGAAAGATGGATACTGCGAAAGTTCGAGTGATTTTTGAATACGAGTTCCGACGCGGAACTAACGCGGCAGAAACAGCCCGCAACATCAATGCTGCGTTTGGAGAGGGGTCTATTAATGAACGCACCGTGCGATTTTGGTTTAAACGCTTTTCGTGATGGAAATTTCGACTTAAAGAACGAGCCACGAGGAAGACCGCCCACACAGGTGAATAACGATGAATTAAGAGAGATAGTGGAAGCCGATCCTAGTCAAACTACCCAGGAATTAGCGGCATGGTTTAACGGCATTAGTAGACCCCTCTCCAAACGCAGCATTGATATTGCGGGCTGTTTCTGCCGCGTTAGTTCCGCGTCGGAACTCGTATTCAAAAATCACTCGAACTTTCGCAGTATCCATCTTTCTTGTCTAAATTGAATAACAAAAACAATTGAAAGTCGATATTCAAATGTTTCACATTTTTTAAAAAAGGAACATCATAGAAACCATTTGAAAAAAGTTTCATTCGAAAACCTCAAACCATGAAGATTCTATGTCAATTCAAAGAACCTATTGCAATGAAACGGCAATTTCATACTTTAACCCCTAATATTAAGCAATATCTTACAGAGATAAGCTCGCCTTTAAACATGTTATTTCTTATGTAATGTTCTATTTCATATTTCGTGTGCAATAAAGTATAATACACTAATACATTAAGATAAAAATGTATGACGTGAATCGTCAAGCTACTGTCTATTTATCCTTACTTGTCCATTTTAGTAAACAACATTCTACGCGTAAAATATGACTTTTAGTCGAAAACTGCCACATTCCCATAAATGAAGTAATCGGGGAGAAAATTTTGAACTACACGCTGCCAATTTTGTAATAGTACATTACACAACTAGGGTGGTAATACAAAGAAAGGCCGAGATCGCAGAAGTTTGCGGCCCGAGCTGCAAGCGAGGGACGTAAATATGCGATCGAGAGCTTTCTTTATTACCTCCCGTGTTGTGTACATCTTTTTATGTTTACACTTGGCCAGAAAGCGGCTTTTTCCGTACGCGCAGCGTGCGGAAAAAGCCACTTTATGGCCAGATGTGGCAGAAAGAAAGTTTATGAACTCGCGAGAAAATATCTAGTTTTGGCATCAAATAGCAATTTTGACGTTATCACTTAATTGGACAAGTAATGATAAATAAACTATACCTATTTTATTCAACGGACATCTAAATAGTGGCCGGCCTAAAGGACGGTGGAGAAATGATCGACAACAATCTGCCGGAGTGGTCTGAGGTAACCCAGGACAAAACTCTGGACTGAATTGGGAGAGGCCTTTGCCCAGCAGTGGGACACAAACATAGAGGCTACGTAAAACATATTTAGTTTCAGGCTCCTAAAATAACTAAAATATTTGATATCAAATTTAACAATTGAACGAGGAGTTGACGCAATCTTACTTAAGAGCTGAGTTTGCTTGCAACTACTAATATGCACATATAAGTAAATATTTTATTTATAAATAATCCTTGACAGAAACAATATCGTAAAAGCAGCTGGGAAACATGTCCAATGTCAAACAAAGATTAGCGAGGAACCTATGCCCAATGGTGGAGATACCTATGTCCAGTAGTGGGTGGGCCTCTTCTGGTTATGAGCTGCTTAGATATAATAAAGATGGACATTACTAAAATTTCTCAACCAAACCGCTCAAAAGTGAGCTAGACATTTCTCATTTTTCATTTAGTAATTTTTATAGTAATTTTTTACAGGCTCTCAATGTCCTAAAGATTGTAAAATTCTCCTTCGACTGTTCCATTTTACGAACGATTTTGGAACAAACGTCTAAAGGCTGATTAGCTGTGAAATATGTTTGCAAATGGTCAATAAACCAAAGTGGGTAAATTAAATCTGACGAGTTTGGAACTGACAAAATGTTTAACGCTAAACTGAGCGACAATTTGAGAACTTAGACAACAAAATGCACTTTACACGAGCATTTTGTGTGACAGATGTTTGAAATGTCACTGACCGAAATTTAGAGATTGGTTTTTTGAAGCTTAATAAAGTTTATTATTATTAAAATTTTGCTTTGCCCGCGACTTCATCCGCGTGGCTACAGATTTTATTCCAGTGAAATTTTCAGATTTTAGTAGGTTTGTGCTATCCGGGAAGCAGACAAATATAACATATCAACAACCACGAAAATCCGTCCAGCCGTTCTCGAGTTATAAGTGTTCTCACAAACCCGATGTGGACTTAATGCATTCATCAATTTAATGTTTTATGTATAAAATAATATCAACTCTATGTATGTCCCCACTGCTGGGGCACAGGTCTCTTCCTGCTTCGCAGGAATGTTAGGCCATACTCCACTACGGAGGCCACGTCCGGGTTGGTGGAAGATTGTAGGATAGCGGGTCTTACTGTCAGAAGATATCAAGCCGCCCGTAAGGCTTTTGACACGGCTTAACAACCGCCATTACATGACAGCCAGCACCAACGGCTTAACGTGTCTTGCAAATCACAGAAACGCTCGGAAAATATGCCACTAGTGTTAGTCACAAGATGGTCCCCAATCCAGCACCTGACCGCGCCTGATGTTGCTAAACCCAAGTGATTGATTCCAATCACTCGGTTCTACTAGGCCACGAACGCCTCCGTATTTTCGTAAAAGAATAATATCTGCAAACAATTTTTATTGTCATCCGGGCTAAAACATAAATCATCCGCGGGTCGCGTTCGGGGTTTGCTTAAAGTTTCCGTGTTGATTTGGAGAAGGATAAAATGTGGGAGGGTAGTGGGGGTCAACTTTACGAGCGGACGGCGCTTGCGTTATCGTGATTGCCTTACAAGACTGTTCTGGAGCTTTAGCTGCGACACGGGACTAAAGTTGGAAGAGGAATACGTAGCGGCTGATAGAATTCATAGTTTTCAAGCTAACACCTTTGTAAGTTTTATGTACACAGTTTATTCATCATAGTTATATGGTGTGTTTGAAAAAGGTCCGGTGAAACGCAAGGGAGAAATTTTCAACATCAATGCAAACTAGTTTTATTATTCAAGTCAAGTGATCGTTTATGTAAAGTGATTGTATTGTGGAGAACTAGTTATTATTATTATCATCGTTGGAACCCTGGCTGGGGGCTCATGTCAGTGCATGTCATGTCATGTCATGTCATGTCATGTCATGTCATGTCATGTCATGTCATGTCATGTCATGTCATGTCATGTCATGTCATGTCATGTCATGTCATGTCATGTCATGTCATGTCATGACATGTACATAAAACTTCACGTTAATATGATACCTACTGTGAATTAGTGAAAGTAGTATCGTGTCCCATACGTAATTTTATATCCGTTTCGTTTGCCTAGTGTATGAACCTACTATTATTTATACTATTTTTATTTTTAATGCACTAACCCGTGCTAAGGACAATTTTGAAACCTATTTAGAGGCTAAAAATTCCACCCATGCCGGGATTCGAACCCGTGACCTCTGGCTATCCTTGCCAGCGCTCTATCCAACTGAGCTAATGGGAGACTCACCGGCATCAGTGAAATTTCGAACCTCTTTACACTATTCTCTGTATTACGTACAGGTAGCGACATCTGGCTGAAGTAGATTGAATCACTTACAGCCCCGACTACCTACTTTGCAGTTAGGTTTTCATATCGGAATGATATCGCTGTACCCACATGATTATACTATTTTTATTTTTAATGCACTAACCCGTGCTAAGGAAAATTTTTAAAACCTATTTAGAGGCTAAAAATTTCACCGATGCCGGTATTCGAACCCGCGACCTCTGGCTATCTGTGCCATGAAGTCGCAGCAAGTAAGCCGTTAGCACGGGTTAGTGCATTAAAAAAATAAGGACCATCTACCTGCGGAACTCGAGCATGTCAAACGAGTACTTCGTGCAAACAAGCTGCAAGTTCCGCGTGTCCTTCGCAGAGGATGTGTCAAACCGGACACAGTCGAGCGAGTTCCAGCCTACCTGCCTTTCGTGAGAGGAGTGACTGACAAAATTGAGATTATTTTGAAACGCGCCTCAATCAGAACCATCTACCAGGCGAAGTGTCAAGCACAGGATTCCCTTACAAGAGGCAGGAGTATACAAGCTTGACTGTGAATGTGGTTCCTCGTACATTGGTCAAACCAAGCGTACCATAGCTGAGCGGGTGAACGAACATATCGCGGATGTGAAACATAAGCGCTCTGGTAGATCTGCAGTCAGCGAGCATACACTTAGCGGTACCAACCACTTTATACATTACGATAAAGTTAAAGTTCTAGCCCGAGTAGACCGTTTCGAGATGATACGCGAGGCAATAGAGATCCGCCGGCATCCAAATTTTAATAGAGATCGTGGTTGGAACATACCGGTAGCATGGGAACCAGTGCTTAAGTGCATGAGACCCCCTTGCTAGAAGTGTGACTGTAGAGTTAAAATTTTTAATTTCAATTAATAATCAGTATTTTTAAGCTTATGTAAAATAATTAGTTTATAAATTTAATTTTAACTTCAATTACTAATAATCGATATTGTTGACTTTATATAAAAATAATTGGTTTGCCTATTTTGGAACGTAACTTCATAATAACCTTTTGTATTTTTTGCCGAGGGTAGTAAACTAACCGTTATTGCTTTCTAAAAGACGCCTACCACCTCAGTCATCCGGGACCACGGCACCTAAAAAAGTGCCGAAACGTCGGAAAATTGTAAAAATGTAATAAACGAGCATAAATTCGTGTGAAAACAGTTTTAATTATGTCTACTGCTCGTGTTAACCTTAGAAAATACTTTACAAATTTCTTATAAATGTTTTACACACAAAAAAAGAAAAAAAAGGAAATAACGTATGCACGTTGACTAATAACGTACCTACGTAGAATGCCTGTTCAACAATCGTTGCCGCGATTCTGTTTAGGAGGAAGTCCTTCAGAATTTTTCGTTTTATCTTTTTTAACGTCGCGATAGTTTGACCTTTATTTAGTTTGACTTTACACAGACACTTGAAAAAAAAATTATTCAATAAAATATTGTTACGGGCTAGGATAGGACCGCGACAATATATTTAAAAACCTATTAAGAGGCTATCCGTGCCAGCCAGAAGTCGCGGCTTTGAATCCCGGCATGGGTGGAATTTTTAGCCTCTAAATAGGTTTTTTAAAAATTGTCCATAGCACGGGTTAGTGCATTAAAAGTAATATAATCAATAAAAGATAACTCCGTTGTCAACAAACTCAACTTTGACTTAATTTAATACCAGTCTGAGTGAGGCGTAGTGTGCGTTAACTCAATTGCTCTTTGACAACTGATAAGCATAATGTAAAGCTTCTCTTTATTATTTATACCTGTGAATTTATTCCAAAATACATAATTTAATAAGTACATATATACATAACCTCACGCCTGTATCCCAGAGGGGTAGGCAGAGCCAGGGACTGCCACCTGCCACGATCCTGACAGATCACCTTCCCTTCATCAATGTTCATAAGTCGTTGCATGCACGCGCGCCGGTTTCGGGTACTTTTTATCTTTCCCTTTGCTAATACATCCCCTATTTGGTCGATGTATGTCCGCCTGGGACGTCTCTTACCAGCCCTTCTACTTACATTCGCAATATATATTTGTTTCGTCAATCTTTCTTCCTTCATCCTCCCCACATGTCCAAACCAACGCAACATTCCTTTCACAACTGTAGTCACTACATCCTCGTCCAGTCCAAAACGTTCTCTAATTAGACTATTGCGTATCCTGTCATTCAAGGTAACACTACACATACTTCTCAAGATCCTCATTACTACTACTATAATTAAACCAAAATGATGAAAATGAAATCTTAGGCGGTCACCCTTAAATTAAATTATCCTATTTTGTTCATTGAAACTGAACCTCGCTTTTGTGTTTCAATTAAATTTGACCGGTAATTAAACTAACATGGCCCGAATTTACATTATCACAGCTTAATAATGTAATGGAAAAGAGATCTTTTGATAATAATACCACAGATAACACTCGCACTAACAAAGCTGTGCGTACTGTCAATAATAAATCAATATATAATGTTTAAATTCGTTATCAACTGCTGGGGCCCGGGTCTCTTCCTGCATCGCAGGAAGGTTAGGCCATGCTCCGCCACGGGGGCCAAGTCCGGGTTGGTGGAGAATTGTAAGACAGTGGCGGGCCTTGCTGTCAGAAGTTATCAAGACGCCCATAGGGCCTCTGACATAACTTAACGACTGCCATTATATGACAGCCGGCACCAATGGCTTAGCGTGCCTTGCGAAGCACGGAAGCGCTCGGAAAAATGCCACTAGCGGTAGTCACGGGACGGCCAACCATCCTGTACCTGACCGCGCCCGTTGTTGCTTAACTCAAGTGATTGATTCCAATCACTGGGTTCGTCTAGGCCACGAGCGTTTCTTTTAATTTTTAAGTTAATAGGTAGTATTTGTATTGGTTTCGTTTTTCTATCAGGATGGTATCAGTGCTGGCAAGCCCATCCATCTAAAAAAAGTCCTAGGGACTGCAGCATCCGAGTGGTCCCTTCACCCATCTAGTGAGAGAGAAGGTGCCACTGGACGCTGTAAAAATCATTTCATTACGTAGACACAAAGGCTAAAAATGTTAGTTTTTATCATCGCGATGGGCACGCGCGGTAATTAAGCCCCCAGTCTCTCTCGGAGAGAAGGCCTGTGCCCTGCAGTCGGACGTATGTAGGCTGTATAAAATTAATTGTGGAGGGTCTGTAATAGCTCTATTAAACTGGTGGAGTGCATTTGAACATTGATCTGTTAAGTTGTTCAGTGGCTAGTCTCAAATCTACACTCAATGACGACCTCTGTGGCGTAGCGGTAGCGCATCTGCCTACCATGCAAGAGGTCCCGGGTTCGGATCCCGGCTGGTGACAAAAAAAAACCCAGGTCTTGGATGTTTACATGTTTGTGATGTCGTTGTTTCTGACTCCCACTACACAGGGTATCCTAGTGTGGGGTCAGAAGGAATGTATGTGCCTTTATGTAAATGTATTTATATTCATTGATGATAATTCAACCATTTCATACGAAAACCAAGCCGAGACGACCTAAAACACAATGTCCTAGGCACAGGCACTTTTACTTTCCAACTAGGCCACCTGTGAAGTCTGAACTTACCGATGACGTCGAGCGCGATCCTGTAATTCCTGGTCGGTGACACCTGGAAGTCGACGCGACAGCGGTAAGTCGCACGGTCGCGCGACTGCACGTTGCGGACGTGTAAGGACGAGGTGGAGGATCCGAGCCAGCGGGCGCGGTCTGCCAGGTTCTCGTCCGTCCAATGAGCCGTAGGGCCCATCACCCGGGTATCATAACTGTTGAAAGAAGATATTAAAAATTATAAATGTCACAGACCTCTTGAAATTCAGGGTTACCTAGTGCAGGGATCAACGAACAGTGAAAAGAACAACAGTAGGACGACCTCTGTGGCGCAGCGGTAGCGCATCTGCCTACCATGCGGGAGGTCCCGGGTTCGATCCCCGGCTGGGGACAAAAAACAAACCTCAGGTTTTACATCTTTGTGATGTCGTTGTTTCTGGTTCCCAAAACACAAAGTATCCTAGTGTGGAGCCAAAGGCAATGCATGTGCCTTTATGTAAATGTTATGTTAACAAGGATTCGTAGGTTAGCCTGATTAAGGTTAAGTCAATTAACTATAATTGAGTGAGTTAAGACAATCGTGTGCCCAAATAAAACTATTTTGAATCTTCAACTCCACTTTTTTTTCTTTATTTACTTAGAGCGGTGGGGAACCCAGCGGGTAGAACATCGGGCTGAAGCGAGAGACCCAGGTTTGATTCCCATCGCAGGCATATACTAATGACTTTATTTTCTAAGTTATGTACATTTGTGAAGTCTGGCATGTACCGATGAGTTTGTTTTCTAAATTATGTACATATTTTTTTGAAGCTATAGCAATAACACCCGCTAACAGCGAAGGAAGACATTGTGATTAAACCTGAGCCTCTGAGGTGTTACCAAATACCTCAGCGCTTATAATTGTCAATCCGCGGTGGGAACGTGTGGTAATTAAACCCATATTCTCTCCGTGAAGGAAGGCCTCGTGGCCTAGGCGAACCGAGTGATTGGAATCAATCACTTGGTTAAGCAACAACAGGCGCGGTCAGGTACAGGATGGGTGAGCATCCAGTGACTACCGCTAGTGGCATTTTTCCGAGCGCTTCCGTGCATCTCAAGGCATGTTAAGCCGTTGGTGCCGGCTGTCATATAATGGCAGTCGTTGAGCCATGTCAGAGGCCTTATGGGCGGCTTGATAACTTCTGACAGTAAGGCCCGCTACTGTGTTAAAATCCTCCACCAACCCGGACTTGGCCCCCGTGGTGGAGTATGGCCTAACCTTCCTGCGATGTAGGAAGAGACCCATGCCCCAGCAGTGGGGACATACAAAGGTTGATAACGAAGGAAGGCCTGTGCCCTGTAGTGGGACGTTTATAGGCTACATAAAAATTCACGCTAATTGTGGAGGAACGTAGTAAGTAGTAGTCTTTCGGAGTAAGGGAATTACCCACAGCCGGCGTGTACATGCAACGCTAATGAATGTTGATGAAGAGAAGATTTGTCAGGATCGTGATAAGTGGTAAAGTCCCTGCCGCAAAATTAATTCTGAAATTATTAAGAACTTCCTTGGGGACTCATTCTTAATCAGTTGATTTCTGTCTAGATTTTGATCAATTGGATAGAAACTTTGTGACAGCTTACGAGAAAAGCCGTAAAAGTCAGTAAGAAACTATGAAGACTGCAAATTTAGATTTTCATCTATTGAGTGAGAGTTCAACCAAATATTGAAATGACGCAGAGTCACAAAACCGGTTCTTTTATTAGCTCAATTAGCATATCTTCTAAACTAAGTTCCCATCTAAGGCGCTCACTCAAACACACTACCTTAATTATCATATTTGGTGTTTCCCTTATTGTCGTTGTGTAATAGTGTTCTCTATGTATCTGCGTTACCTAAACTCTTCTAAGCCTAAGAGCAATGGCATAATGGTAACTACATTAAACTGAACCTTGAAATAAAGTGAAATAAAATACCTGAAATTATTTTATTTCAGACCGACCTCCATACTTACATAAAGAGGTTATTAGGATACAAAATAATACATGTGACATATTGACTCGTAAAATTTTAAAACCGCTAATAGTGAATCAAATCAAACATCAAAAATTTAATAATAAAAAACCTTACAAGTATAAAAACCTATTTAGAGGCTAAAAATTTCACCCATGCCGGGATTCGAACCCGCAACCTCTGGCTATCCGTGCCAGCGCTCTACCAATTGAGCCAATGGGCGACTCACCGGCATCAGTGAAATTTCGAACCTCTTTACACTTTTCTCTGTATTACGTACAGGCAGCGACATCTGGCTTAAGCAAATTGCATCACTTACAACCCCGACTACCTACTTTGCAGTTAGGTTTTACATCGCAACGATATGCAGTCGCCCATTGGCTCAATTGGTAGAGCGCTGGCACGGATAGCCAGAGGTTGCGGGTTCGAATCCCGGCATGGGTGAAATTGCGTGTGTTTGTTTATGGCTTCAAATTTAGAACAAACGGTAGCCCTGGTTGCGGATAGCTTAACCGGAACTTTATTTGCAGATTGTGAAACAGGCCCTTAACTTAATATAACATAAAATTTACATACAGGCACGTACATTTTTAGATGTTTTTACACCAGTTGGAATATATCATCTCCGATGTAACGTAAGTGTTTCTTTAATGAAGCCTATGTATGTCACACTGTAGGCCATAGGCCCTTAGGCCATAGGCTCTTAGTGAGAAAGTATGGGCACAATTACTACGCAGGTGTCCACCGCGGATCGGTAATTTTAGGGGTTGAGGTATTTAAAGATTTATTTTCCAATTTTGTAATTATTTAAGCGCTCGTGGTCTAGTCGAACCGAGTGGTTGGAATCAATCACTTGAGTAAAGCAGTAACAGGCGCGGTAATGATGTGCAGGATGGGTGACCTTCCTGGGACTACCGCTAGTGGCATTTTTCGGAGCGCTTCCGTGCTTCGCAAGGCACGGTAAGCCGTTGGTGCCGGCTGTCACCAGTCGTTAAGCCATGTCCGAGGTCTTACGGCGACGGCTTGATAACTTCTGACAGCCACTGTCTAACAATCCTCCACCAACCCGGACTTGACTCCGTGGTGGAGTATGGCCTAACCTTCCTACGATGCAGGAAGAAACCCGAGCCCCAGCAGTGGGGACATAAAAGGGTTGATATCGATCGATGTAACTATAAATATATATGTTTTTGTTGATAATCTTGACAAACATCTGCCGGAGTGGTCTGATGCCCAGGACAGGAAACTCTGGGCGGAATTGGGGACATTTGCCCAGCAGTGAGACACAAACGTACAGGCTACCTAAAAAAATGTTTTTTTATTCGTAGTGCTTCGTGTTGCCGGACATTTAATTATAGAAAGAAAAGAAAACGAAATAAAGAAAGACATGTATTATACAAACATGACACATCACAGAAACAAATTAACCAGAAAAATTTGCATAATATGAGCAGAACAGAAATAAACGAAATACACAATAAACGAAACAAAAAAAGACATGCCTTATGATTATCTCTTTTTCATGCAATCGAGTTTGGATAAAAAATTGTGCTGCTTTAATTATATCACTATTAAAAATATGCCTTCAGGTGCTTAGTTCAGTTTTTGCGTTGTTCCAATAACGATTTTTACAGTTACAATAATAAATCTGTGAAATTTAAAAACCTATTTAGAGGCTAAAAATTTCACCCATGCCGGGATTCGAACCCGCAACCTCTGGCTATCCGTACCAGCGCTCTACCAATTGAGCCAATGGGCGACTCACGGCATCAGTGAAATTTCGAACCTCTTTACACTATTCTCTGTATTACGTACAGGCAGCGACATCTGACTTAAGCAAATTGCATTACTTACAGCCCCGACTACCTACTTTGCAGTTAGGTTTTAACATCGGAACGATATCACTGTACCCACATGATTATACTATTTTTATTTTAATGCACTAACCCGTGCTAAGGAACAAATTTAAAAACCTATTTAGAGGCTAAAAATTTCACCCATGCCGGGATTCGAACCCGCAACCTCTGGCTATCCGTACCAGCGCTCTACCAATTGAGCCAATGGGCGACTCACGGCATCAGTGAAATTTCGAACCTCTTTACACTATTCTCTGTATTACGTACAGGCAGCGACATCTGACTTAAGCAAATTGCATTACTTACAGCCCCGACTACCTACTTTGCAGTTAGGTTTTAACATCGGAACGATATCACTGTACCCACATGATTATACTATTTTTATTTTAATGCACTAACCCGTGCTAAGGAACAAATTTAAAAACCTATTTAGAGGCTAAAAATTTCACCCATGCCGGGATTCGAACCCGCAACCTCTGGCTATCCGTACCAGCGCTCTACCAATTGAGCCAATGGGCGACTCACGGCATCAGTGAAATTTCGAACCTCTTTACACTATTCTCTGTATTACGTACAGGCAGCGACATCTGACTTAAGCAAATTGCATTACTTACAGCCCCGACTACCTACTTTGCAGTTAGGTTTTAACATCGGAACGATATCACTGTACCCACATGATTATACTATTTTTATTTTAATGCAAAGTAGGTAGTCGGGGCTGTAAGTAATGCAATTTGCTTAAGTCAGATGTCGCTGCCTGTACGTAATACAGAGAATAGTGTAAAGAGGTTCGAAATTTCACTGATGCCGTGAGTCGCCCATTGGCTCAATTGGTAGAGCGCTGGTACGGATAGCCAGAGGTTGCGGGTTCGAATCCCGGCATGGGTGAAATTTTTAGCCTCTAAATAGGTTTTTAAATTTGTTCCTTAGCACGGGTTAGTGCATTAAAATAAAAATAGTATAATCATGTGGGTACAGTGATATCGTTCCGATGTTAAAACCTAACTGCAAAGTAGGTAGTCGGGGCTGTAAGTAATGCAATTTGCTTAAGTCAGATGTCGCTGCCTGTACGTAATACAGAGAATAGTGTAAAGAGGTTCGAAATTTCACTGATGCCGTGAGTCGCCCATTGGCTCAATTGGTAGAGCGCTGGTACGGATAGCCAGAGGTTGCGGGTTCGAATCCCGGCATGGGTGAAATTTTTAGCCTCTAAATAGGTTTTTAAATTTGTTCCTTAGCACGGGTTAGTGCATTAAAATAAAAATAGTATAATCATGTGGGTACAGTGATATCGTTCCGATGTTAAAACCTAACTGCAAAGTAGGTAGTCGGGGCTGTAAGTAATGCAATTTGCTTAAGTCAGATGTCGCTGCCTGTACGTAATACAGAGAATAGTGTAAAGAGGTTCGAAATTTCACTGATGCCGTGAGTCGCCCATTGGCTCAATTGGTAGAGCGCTGGTACGGATAGCCAGAGGTTGCGGGTTCGAATCCCGGCATGGGTGAAATTTTTAGCCTCTAAATAGGTTTTTAAATTTGTTCCTTAGCACGGGTTAGTGCATTAAAATAAAAATAGTAAAATCTGTGAAAGCTTATAAAAAGCTTAACGTGAAAACATTCCGAGTTCACCGGATATAAGGCATTTCTGCCAGTATCCCAACATAACCCATAGCGTGTTTGCGAAGTTACCTCCGCTAAGGTATGAGGCTGTTATATAATGGATGGAATATTTACTCAAACGCTCTGCAAATGGAGCAAGTAGATATTATGATAATAACCTCTTTTGATGCGGTCCGAAACTCTCAAGTGGACTGGTCTTGTATGAAGAAAACCAGGAAGTAAGTGAGACAGATGTTTATGTAGATAATCGACTCTATTTCTTTAGGATAGCATCAGTTCTAATTTAAAAAAAACACTTAGGTACCACTGAGAGTATCGCGGATACTGTGGAATGGTAATTTCGAGAATATATACACGTTTTTCCTCACAATACTCGTATACCGTCGGATGCTAAGAATTTCCTGTATTCAAAAGTTGCGCAAATAATGTGATGAAACTCTATGTACTCCAACTTATTAATAATAGTTAGTTAAAAACCTATTTAGAGGCTAAAAATTTCACCCATGCCGGGATTTGGGATTCCTTAGCACGGGTTAGTGCATTAAAAATAAAAATAGTATAATCATTGTGGGTACAGTGATATCGTTCCGATGTAAAACCTAACTGCAAAGTAGGTAGTCGGGGCTGTAAGTGATGCAATTTGCTTAAGCCAGATGTCTCTGCCTGTACGTAATACAGAGAATAGTGTAAAGAGGTTCGAAATTTCACTGATGCCGTGAATCGCCAATTGGCTCAATTGGTAGAGCGCTGGCACGGATAGCCAGAGTTTGCGGGTTCGAATCCTAGCATGGGTGAAATTTTCAGCCTCTAAATAGGTTTTTAAATTTGTTCCTTAGCACGGGTTAGTGCAATAAAAATAAAAAAAATTGTATAATTAATTATTTTTACTGTTAATTTTGCTTAGATTATGTGTAGTTGTTGATTAAAATATAATGGTTCTAGAGCGATCGTGAATCAGGTAGCGACTTCAGTTAGCGGTTTTGATTCACCGTTGAGAATTTGAGATGGATCACGTCAACTTGTGAGTTATGGTAACCACTGAGATATCACTCCATTTCAGTAAACTCGGCGACGTTTTCGTACATAAAGCGGTATTGTTATCTACTTTAAACACTATACATAATACTGTTATTACAGTTACCTAGAATCTGGTTTTTATCGTAATATTTTGAACGATAATTATGAAGATCCCCGAGCCGGTATCTGAATTGAGATTTTTAACAGTTGAGACTGATTGAGATCATAGTGTAAAAATCTGTTATAAAGGAACATAGAATTAATTATACTATTTTACGTACGTAATACAGAGAATAGTGTAAAGAGGTTCAAAATATCAGTGATGTCGGTGAGTCGCCCATTAGCTCAATTTGGAAGAGCGCTGGCACGGATAGCCAGAGGTCGACGGTTCGAATACCGGCATGGGTGGAATTTTTAGCCTCTAAATAGGGTTTTAAAATTGTCTTTAGCACGGGTTAGTGCATTAAAAATAAAAACAGTATAATCATGTGGGTACAGTGATATCATTCCGATGTAAATACCTAACTGCAAAGTAGGTAGTCGGGGCTGTAAGTGATGCAATTTACTTAAGCCAGATGTCGCTGCCTGTACGTAATACAGAGAATAGTGTAAAAAGGTTCGAAATTTCAGTGATGTCGGTGAGTCGCCCATTAGCTCAATTGGAAGTGTCGCGGTTTCGAATCCCGGCATGGGTGGAATTTTTAGCCTCTAAATAGGTTTTTGAAACATAGAATTGGCCATACAAACATTATATTCATATATTCGTACGTACAAATATACAAAGCAAACACATTACCTTCATTACTTAGATTTAAGAAATCATGGCTGTATTCTTTTTGCTGGTTGTGCAATAAAGTGTTACGAGTATCTATCTATCCTTTTGGGCTATAAGCAGTTGGCTAAAAAATACTTCAATTATTATTGTCCACAGTCATCTTAACAACCCAAAACAGCGCTTTTTGAGTTAATTATAGGAAAAGAGTAACTTACCTCACAAAAAACTTATACAGGTTTTAGCGCAGGTTTTTTGTATTTAATATGTATTGTATATTTTTTTTAATAAATAAATTTAAAAAGAACAACAACTCACGCCTGTACGCCGAAGGGGAAGGAAGAGACCAAGGTTTGCCATTTAAATCCCTAATAAACCTCTAGTCTCCAGCCTGTCCTGGGCCTGATATAAGTTCATCTCAGCTTCACCCTATAAATCATGAGCAAAATTGACCACTTCTATGGCGTAGCGGTAGCGCATCTGCCTACCATACGATAGGTCCTGGGTTCAAATCTGGGCTGGGGCCAAAAAAATCCAGGTCTTAGATGTTAACATATTTATGATGTCGCTGTTTCTGGTTCCCACGACACAAAGTAACCTAGTGTGGGGCCAGAAGCAATGTATGTGCCTGTATGTAAATTTTATGTTATTTGTTTCTCATTATTTGTATGGTTATTCGTAATAAAAATAACTTCCAGATAACACAAACACTTGGTTTATGTTTACAAACTATTTTGAAGTATAGAAACGACAGGTTCTTGTGTTACAATAATACCACAAACACTGTATTATAAAACGTAGTTTAGTATTTTCTAAGGTTAACACGAGCTGAAGACATAATTAAAACTGTTTTTATACGGATTTATGCTCGTTTATTACATTTTTACAATTTTCCAACGTTTCGGCACTTTTTCAGGTGCCGTGGTCCCGGATGACTGAGGTGACAGGTGTCTTTTAGAAATCATTAACGGTTAGTTTACTACCCTCGGCAAAAATTACAAATTCATAATTACCTTTTGTAATTTTTGCCGAGGGTAGTAAACTAACCGTTAATGATTTCTAAAAGACACCTGTCACCTCAGTCATCCGGGACCACGGCACCTGAAAAAGTGCCGAAACGTTGGAAAATTGTAAAAATGTAATAAACGAGCATAAATCCGTATAAAAACAGTTTTAAAAACGTAGTTTAACCTACGAATTAGGTAGACAGGAAATTATGGTTGACTGAGAATGATAGGTAACCAAGGTCAAGTACATTATTTTGTGAAGTTATAGTAGCAATACCTCTTCCCCTCAGGGCTGGAAATCACCAGTCCGCGGTGGGCACGCGTGGTAATTAAGCCCACACTCTCTCTCTAAGAGAAGAGAGAGAGAAGGCCGGTGCCCTGCAGTGAGACGTTCGAAACAGCTCAGATCCGATGATATGAATCCGAACAATAACATATTCTACGGATCTAAAATTCACCGATTCAAACGCAGGGATAGGTGCGCGTTTCGTGCACACTGCCGTTTCAATAGAAACAGATCGATACAGTCATGACCTGTACGATGTAAATGCAGGGGAGATTAGCCGCGTTGCATGCCACGCTACCGCAATGTCGGCGCTATTTCGGTGACCGACTCGGCCAAAAGGGCGACAGAAGCTCGGCTCTGTATTCTTTAAGTAGCATGAATAAAGTGTAAAATTGATAGTAGCAGAGCCGTAAAACCGCCGGCTTCTTGTACAGGAGGTTTGGATTCCGGTATAACCAAAGCGCTCGTGGCCTAGCCGACCGACTGGTTGGGACCAATCACTTGAGTTAAGCAACAACAGGCGCGGTCAGGTGCAGGACGGGAGACCGTCCCGTGACTACCGCTAGTGGCATTTTTCCGAGCGCTTCCGTGCTTCGCAAGGCACGTTAACCCGTTGGTGCCGGCTGTCATGTAATGGCAGTTGTTAAGCCATGTTAGAGGCCTTATGGGCGGCTTGATACTTCGTGGTGGAGTATGGCCTAACCTTCCTGCGATGCAGAAAAAGACCCGTGCCTCAGCAGTAAGGAGATACAATGCTTGATGTCGTATGTACCAAAGAGCGTTAGTAACGGAGACGTAGAGTGCCGGCTTTTTATACGAGATGTCGTGGGTTCAAATCCTGGCATATACCAATGACTCTGTTTTTTAAGTAATGTATATTTGGGATAATAATATAGTAGCAAAAAAAAAGTTTATTTCTCAATCAATTTGCTCGTGATTGTCCACTGTTGGGCATCGACACCGTAATGATATTTAAGTACTTAAAATAAGAATGTTAGAATTAGACTACATTTAATTTTTCTAAACTTCATAGTAAAATCCATCATTGGCTGCATGTACCTATTGTTTATTTTAATTGTATTGCAGTGGATTTCTGTTGAATAAATAAAATAAAATACCAATCGCTAAAGGAAAGGAAAGGCAAACATCGTGAGGCAACCCAAGTGTCTGAAGTGTTAAAATACCTCAGCGCTTGCAACGAACAATGGCCCAACTATGAGGCTAAGTGCGGAAATCTCAGGTCGAACTAACTACATCATGAACAAGTCTCTTTATTAAAAACCGGCCACGTACGTGTCACAGAGGTACTCTCATATGTCAGCGCTTGAAATTGCCAATCCGCGGTGGGCACACGTACTGATTGAAACCATACTCTCTCTCTCTCTATGTATCTATCTCTCTCTCTTTGAGAGAAGACCTGTGTTTTACAGTGGGGCATGTATCTCCTTCTTCTTCAGGCTATATAATGTAGTCCACTGCTGCACATAGCCCTCCCCTAATGAGCGCCATAGCGCCACGTCTTCAGCTTGCCGCATCCAGCATCTGCCGGCAGTTTTTCGCAGATCGTCATCCCACCAGGTCGGAGGACATGTATTAACTGCATTATTTAGAAGTGCTTGTCGGAGTGTAAGCTCCCGTAGTAGGAAGGGTTTTTTTATTGTTTTACACATAGAACATAAAAAAAGAGTAGAAGTCGTAAGTGGGCGGTGCCCGCGTGCCTCACACTAGCAATGTATTGCCTATGCGTAGTCGGTGACAGTTTTGTTAACTTCAGTTGCCGTGCGCTTCTAGTAAAGAAAAAATGTTGAAAACTTTATTAAAATGCCTTCTTATGCTGTGTTAGAGAGCAAAAATAAAAGTTGGGGACCAAAATATACCGATCATACCGTAACATTTCATCTGTAAGACGTATTTCATTGCATTTTTAATTAAATTTCTGATGACATGAACACGGAAACCAATCCGAAAATGAGAAAGTGAAACCACCTTTATTTACTAGTTAATAAAGTTAAATTTTCATCAAAGAAAGTGTACATTCTCTAGAAGTTTCTGTCAAAATTTGAATTCTACTCAATTACGGATGGGGGCACACAATGATAAAAATCTATCGATAATTAATTGTCTATGACGTAGTAGTCATACATACTTAACGGTACTTAGGTATTGTAAATTCCAATTCGTCTAAGTAGGTAAAATAATTATTGTTATTTTATACCTACTTCCTAAGTGCCTTTTCAAATGCTCCCGGTCGCCGTCCGGTCGCCGGGCCGGTTAAAGTAGTAATGTATGAGCTCCGGTCGCCGGCTGGTCGTTGTGCATGTGAACACTGTCATTGGAGCACAGCTAGATCGCGATATAGTTTTTCTTCACCAGTTTATCAGGCAAAGTAATTTTAATCTTACATTTTTAAATATTCCAACCGAGATGTAAAGTGAGGTTATCGAAAACGACTCAATGGTGTTTTTACTTCAGTTCAAAACATTAAGTAAATTACTTATTATATTGTTTACCTGTTCGAGTGGTTGTTCTCTTGGCGAGCATCAGATTTTAGTTATGTTATGTTATTTGTTTTATGGTTTTTTATTATTCTGCTATTTACCCTAAATACTTCAACCCCTTTGACAACAGCAAACCGAGGCAATGATAAAACAACCCTCTCGGAATCAAAACCATTTGGAAGTGAGTTTTCGTTTAGTTTTCCTAAGGAAACCGGATACGAAATTAAAATGGAAGGCAGCGATAAGAAGGCAAAATTGGTTCCCAACGAAGTTGAGCACAACATATTCAGAGCATTTTCATGAACACTTCATAATAACTAAAAAAGGCGGAAGGTGGCACTTATGTGATGCAGCAATACCAAAATGATATCATAAAAAATGTGCTTCACTTCCATGTTAGACTCTTACGTATAAATGAAATTATATTAGTACAATCATCAATTAGTATTACGTATGAAACATGGCGTACATATAGACAAAGATCTGAATTAAGTCGTAAAATAATATTTCCCGTGTTATAATTTCTAACGCCGGCGAAGCAGCGGGTTGAAGCTAGTTTAATAAGGGATAACATTTTAAAATATTATGAAATCTACCACATTTTAAAAACCTATTTAGAGGCTAAAAATTCCATCCATGCCGGAATTCGAACCCGCAACCTCTGGCTATCCGAGCCAGCGCTCTTTCAAACTGAGCTAATGGGCGACTCACCGGCATCAGTGAAATTTCGAGCCTCTTCGATTTTGAGGTTTTTAAAATTGTCCTTAGCCCGGGTTAATGTATTAAAAATAAAAATATTATAATCTACCACATTGTTTTATTTGTGCATCTATCCACCCTATTAGTATTAATTCTTTATTGCACAAAAGATAATGTAAAAAAGATGCAATATAAAATAGGTTTTTAAAAAAAGATGCATTTTCTATCAGTCAACCCGCAGGCAAAAAAGAAATAGCTAAAAATACTTCTGAGTACCAGTATCCGTATTCGGCCGTTAATGTGTTAAGCTGTTTGTGTAATTTGTCGATAGGTTCTCCCTATCGACAAACTAGAACTCGCATTGTCCCATCCCAAACTGAGAATGTACTTGTTTTTCAATTTTGAACTTTATGTCTTACTCGGTAAAAGTTCTTTTCGGTCCGACGCGGTGGTAGTTCCATCTAGTGTAGAGTAGCGTTACTACAAAATGTCAACCTTAATTTCATCATTGTCATTTGACTTTGATCATTGTTAACATTCACGAAAATGTGCATATTTTACTTGAAACTTTTATGATGTACACCTTTTCGGCATTGACTTTATTTACCAATGGCAGCTTGGCATTCGTAGTGTGCGTTTGGTTTATGTGTATCAGTTTGGTTACACTGTTTTTCGTACTAATGTGTCATGTCGCTACTTCTACTCTTTTTTTATGTTCTGTGGTTTTACACGACTAAAAACTTCATGAAACTATTTTTAATGGAATTTTCCTTTTATCAGTTGATCGACTATTAATCGTTTACTTCTTAAACTTAGCCTTGATACGTTTCTTTTTAACTTCATCATAACTATGTGCTACTGCTTTGAAATGTTCCACGTTTTTACAAACAGCCGTTTGGCGTCTAAAGAGGGGGAACCACTTCTCTGACAAAAAAATGCGCTTCGGAGCTTATTTCTTCACAAAGTATCTCTTTACCGAAATAAAGATCTCCTACATCCACGGCATTTTTAAATATGTATTCTACACTGTTGGGCAAAACAGGAAAACACATCCCTAAGTTAGGGAAAGTCATCAGGTGCAAAATGTGATTATAAAAAAATCTACTTAATGTGTATATCTATTTAAAAACCTATTTAGAGGCTAAAAATTTCACCCATGCCGGGATTCGAACCCGCAACCTCTGGCTATCCGTACCAGCGCTCTACCAATTGAGCCAATGGGCGACTCACGGCATCAGTGATATTTCGAACCTCTTTACAATATTCTCTGTATTACGTACAGGCAGCGACATCTGACTTAAGCAAATTGCATTACTTACAGCCCCGACTACCTACTTTGCAGTTAGGTTTAACATCGGAACGATATCACTGTACCCACATGATTACACTATTTTTTATTTTTAATGCACTAACCCGTGCTAAGGAACAAATTTAAAAACCTATTTAGAGGCTAAAAAAAGTGTATATCTATGCCAAATGTCAACTTTTACCTTAGTTCTACATACATACATAACCTCACACCTGTATCTCAGAGGGGTAGACAGAGACCAGGGACTGCCACTTGCCACGATCCTGACAGATCATCAACGTTCATAAGTCCTTGCATGCACGTACGCCGGTTCCGGTTACTTTTTATCTTCCCCTTTGCTAATACATCCCCTATTTGGTCGATGTATATCCATCTGGGATGTCCCTTACCAGCCCTTCAACTCACATTCGCAGTATATATTTGTTTCGTCAATCTTTCTTCCTTCATCCTCTCCACATGTCCAAAACAACGCAACATTCCTTTCTCAATTCTAGTCACTATATCGTCTTTCAGTTCACAACGTTCTCTAATGAGTGGGGATATACAAAGGGTCGATGTCAATAGAGGATGGCTGACGTATACTCCATACGTGGAGTATACGATAGCCAACTTCTTCTATATTTCCTGCTAACTGAAACACGTTTCGGACGCTGTCTAAAACCGTCCATTCCCTGATGTTTCTGACCCAAGACTATCTCTACCTACCAATTGCTCCCCTTAATCTTGCCCAGCATAAATACCTAAAGATGTCATGTCGAAGCACATTGGCTTAGGTTAGTAGTATTTTATTCCTCGCCGCTATGGGTGGCCCGTCATTCTGAAATTGAAACGGCAAAGACTTCGAATCTAGAATCTAGATATATTGCACGTAACTAGCCAACTAAGCCGTGACATTGCTAAGTCGCTTAGCTTACTGCATACTGTTGTAACATAATTTATTCAGCGTCTACAGGCCTCTTTTTCCACGGTTGAAGGGTGTTGTTGCTACTCAATTTGATAGACACCGCAGTGCATGTCCGCATGTTACAATTGTGTATCGGTCGCATCTACCTTTATTTATTGCTGGTTACGTTACTTCATGTTTCATCAGGTATTTTCTACTCTAAGCAAATTTCCACCTTTTTTATAGAGGTACTGGTACATCTTTATCACGCAGATCTTACGTTAAGCCTGAAGGAGGAAACAACATAAAAATAAAATATGGTGAAGGTAGATTGTTGGCGATAAGACCGCCAATTATGTACTATGTAACTTACATATTTAAGTTTTGCATGTACTCTCAAAATGTATGGTGTGCAATAAAGAGTATTCTATCTATCTATAGTCGGAAAGAGTATTCATATAATCTACATAAAAAAGAAACCTTTATGGAAATTACCGTTTGCTACTTCGTAGACTTTTATGCTACTTCTGTTTGTAACGGTACAAACCTCTTTATACCATTTTTATATTTCTTTAATGCTGTCTATCATTTACAAAAATTTCAAATTTCGTACCCCTTTTTGAGATTTCCCTAATTTTTAACATTACTACTTCACATTTGGACTAGACCTGACCGTTTTTATCCAGTTCTATGGTTATATCATGAATAAAACAATAAACATATTAAAATTAAAGCACAAAGTTAAAGTCGTTTCAGTTTTATTATTTATAAAAAGTTTACAATATTACATTGTGTCGCTAATATTTTATGTAGAGACCTGACTATACACCATGGATTTTGGGTGCCTTAATAATAGTTTTGTAGAACAGCACTTTAAAAAAAAAACAGTAATTCGAATTTATTAGAATCATTAGTAGCAGAGCTTTGCTTTCGCGCCGTGGTACCGTGTTTTGATGGACGAAGAGGCGTCGCATGCTCGCATATGCTTTAAAATGCCATCTGTAATTACTAACTACATAACCGTGGATTTAAAACCACCGAGATTTCAAGGTGTATGCAGATGGTACGCTCATATTCTTCTTTATTTCTTTCCTAGCAAAGAACCATGCTTGGAGGAACCAAAGCCAGCTTTCTCCGGCTTGCTATGTCAGTGTCCATCCCATTGTGTTGTCGAAAGCTGTTCATATATAGAGACGGTAGCAGCCCACTTGTGTGGTTTGAGCATATTGGCGCCCCGTTTTGTAGCCGTGTTTCGTGATTGAGCCGAAAATAACGCCAAGGTGCATTGTCTATTTTGCGAACTTCATAACAGTCGATGACTGTTTCAGGTCTCTCTAAAATTGATTTGTGGGCTAATTTCTGCACGAGCCCAAACCAATTCTACGTATTTGGGATTAGCAACTTTTACAGTTAAAAATAGATAGACGGACGGACGGACGGACGGACGGACGGACGGACGGACGGACGGACGGACGGACGGACGGACGGACGGACGGACGGACGGACGGACGGACGGACGGACGGACGGACGGACGGACGGACAGACAGACAGACAGACAGACAGACAGACAGACAGACAGACAGACAGACAGACAGACAGACAGACAGACAGACAGACAGACAGACAGACAGACAGACAGACAGACAGACAGACAGACAGACAGACAGACAGACAGACAGACAGACAGACAGACAGACAGACAGACAGACAGACAGACAGACAGACAGACAGACAGACAGACAGACAGACAGACAGACAGACAGACAGACAGACAGACAGACAGACAGACAGACAGACAGACAGACAGACAGACAGACAGACAGACAGACAGACAGACAGACAGACAGACAGACAGACAGACAGACAGACAGACAGACAGACAGACAGACAGACAGACAGACAGACAGACAGACAGACAGACAGACAGACAGACAGACAGACAGACAGACAGACAGACAGACAGACAGACAGACAGACAGACAGACAGACAGACAGACAGACAGACAGACAGACAGACAGACAGACAGACAGACAGACAGACAGACAGACAGACAGACAGACAGACAGACAGACAGACAGACAGACAGACAGACAGACAGACAGACAGACAGACAGACAGACAGACAGACAGACAGACAGACAGACAGACAGACAGACAGACAGACAGACAGACAGACAGACAGACAGACAGACAGACAGACAGACAGACAGACAGACAGACAGACAGACAGACAGACAGACAGACAGACAGACAGACAGACAGACAGACAGACAGACAGACAGACAGACAGACAGACAGACAGACAGACAGACAGACAGACAGACAGACAGACAGACAGACAGACAGACAGACAGACAGACAGACAGACAGACAGACAGACAGACAGACAGACAGACAGACAGACAGACAGACAGACAGACAGACAGACAGACAGACAGACAGACAGACAGACAGACAGACAGACAGACAGACAGACAGACAGACAGACAGACAGACAGACAGACAGACAGACAGACAGACAGACAGACAGACAGACAGACAGACAGACAGACAGACAGACAGACAGACAGACAGACAGACAGACAGACAGACAGACAGACAGACAGACAGACAGACAGACAGACAGACAGACAGACAGACAGACAGACAGACAGACAGACAGACAGACAGACAGACAGACAGACAGACAGACAGAACCAGAAAAATATTACAACCATGATTCTTAAATCTAAGTAATGTTATACAATTGGCGGACTTATCACTAAGAGCGATCACTTCCAGACAACCTTTGGATGGAGTGGATTGCATGAAGAATATAGTCGGTACGGTAGGTCACTGGAATTGGCGTGACGGCAGTATCAAATTATCAAAGATTTAGCGGTATTAGGAGTAAGTACATATTAAAGGATGGAAGAAGGAAACAGTGGTTTAGTTTTATTTAAAAAAAAATACCATTTTTTTCAATAAAATAATAGCCATTTAAAAAAAAACACCCACTGCGGAGATAAGTATGTTTATGCCACAAATACTCAGATTTCCTTCATGACGTTTCACATGGCAGAAAGAAATAATGCTAATAAAAATTGATGTACGTACCTATACTAGTAAACAAAGTCATGCCATTATTATATTGATGAAAACTGATAAAAAAGGCATGGCTGATAAATTGGATAATATTGAAAAAGCACGAAAAGTAAAAAAAAAACGGTACCAATACCACTAAGGAATTACAAAGGCTTACACCACATATGTATGTACGCAAAACGTGTAATACGGACCATGTTTTCGTTTGAAATAAAATTGTAACAAATGTTACGTATGTTCCGATATCAATCCAGACATTTAGTTGGATACCAACTGATGCAGTTATTCAGTTATTTGAAATTATAAAATAGCTCAAAATGGAAAGGTTTTAAAAACAACAATAAAAGCACTCGACGCCTAAGCCCAGAAGCCCTTTATACGCGATTCATGATTTAGTAGAAAATAAACGGGTCAAACAAAAGAATATTGGAAAAAATCCAAATTCGTTCAAGCCATAAATAACACGATAGTACGGTGATATTGCCACAACCCTCTCTCCTAAAAACTGTGTTGAAACTTCTGATGATAGGCTGTTATAGCTACAACAAAATTAACAACAGAAATAGACACTAATGATACCTACCTCTTGTTTTGAAAATCAACAATAGAAAAGTTAAAATCTACACAATAGACGCCTACTTTACATTGAAATTTGACATCAAAGCTTGTCGCTCAATCTTCTTCGTATTCATCTGCCGTCTCGGAGGTTGGCAACCAATTCGGATATCTTGCTTTTCGAGCTTGATATTTCGGACATATAATGCGTACCAACAAACACGGTATCCTTCAACATATCTTACAAAGAAAAATCCAGGAAGAAAGTGACCTGGGAGGCCAGAAGTATAATGGTTACATAACCTGCGACATAGGTTTCAACGGAGTACCAGTTCCTTGTTTGTATTCTTAATTTTGTGAATTTTATTTGTGGAGAGGATGAAGGAAGAAATATTGACGAAACAAATATATATTGCGAATATGAGTGGAAAGGCTGGTAAGGGACGTCCCAGACGGACATACATTGACCAAATAGGGTATGTATTAGCAAAGGGGAAAGTAAAAAGTACCCGACGTGCATACAACGACTTATGAACGTCGATGAAGCGAAGGTGATCTGTCAGGATCGTGGCAAGTGGCAGTCCCTGGTCTCTGCCTACCCCTTTGGGATACAGGCGTGAGGCTATGTATGTATGTATGGGTGTATGTATGTATGTATGTGTGTATGTATGTATGTATGTATGTATGTATGTATGTATGTATGTATGTATGTATGTATGTATGTATGTATGTATGTATGTATGTATGTATGTATGTATGTATGTATGTATGTATGTATGTATGTATGTATGTATGTATGTATGTATGTATGTATGTATGTATGTATGTATGTATGTATGTATGTATGTATGTATGTATGTATGTATGTATGTATGTATGTATGTATGTATGTATGTATGTATGTATGTATGTATGTATGTATGTATGTATGTATGTATGTATGTATGTATGTATGTATGTATGTATGTATGTATGTATGTATGTATGTATGTATGTATGTATGTATGTTATTTGCTTTTTTAGTTTTAGTTAGCCTGTTTTGTGTCCCACTGCTGGGCAAAGGCCTCCCCCCTCTTTCTCCATTCCGCTCTGTCCAGCGCCACCTGCGACCGATCTCGGAGATTTCTCCAATAGCACGGAGTTATTTGTTTAAAACATAATAATTTGTAGTGCGTACAAAACATTGTAATAAGACCAAAACTTGATAAATTGTACTTGACATAACAATGAAAACCCTCAATCATCAAGCGTGTTATTAATTTTACAACGAAGTAGGCACCTGAGATCTTGTATAATTACACAAAATTATCGGAAACTCCGGTATGAGGGCTTCGTTGACCTAATTATAAGTTAAGTGTAATATAATAACATGGAGAGGAGCGCGAGGATTCTAACCAACAGCATAGTTAAGGAGGAACGCTTGCCAAAATCTTGATTCGTCAAGTAACACTGCAATAACTTCATAGCACAATTTACTAGGATGCTCTTCATATTTAAAGAGAAAGCCAAGAAGCGTGGAAGTTAGAACAATTATGCAAATCAGCCGCTCCCTTGTAACTCAAAACTTTGGACGCCTGAAACTGCGGACTCCTCTTAGCATGATCAAATATTTAGCGCCTGCCGAAATGGTTTATTTGCATGAGTTTTTGGCATGCCCATGTAAAGTTTTACTTTTACACGTAAGTTTTTGACGCGTTTGTGGTGTGGCGCCAAATCGAATATATGTTATACCTATTGTTCTGATAAATCGGTTTATAAAGAACTACAACCGCCTCAGTCTTGCCTCAATAAATAAATTATTTTCAAGGTCTGGAATACGGAGGTTAATAATTTTCTTTGCTATTATACTTAATTGCACACGAAACATTTAACAGGACATTTAAATTGGCCTTTTTGCATCTACTTAATGAGATTATTTATACAGCGTCCAGTGGTATCTTCACTCACACTAGATGGGTGAAGGGACCACTCCGACGCTGTAGTGCCTGGGTCATGGTTTTATAGACGGTGTAGGCTTGCCCAGCACCTATACCATCCTGACAGCTTAGTCGGCCTAGCCCACAGGAAAGACAAGTCAATACGTGCGGAGCCAACCAAGCCGCGGGTTTCCTCACGATGTTTTCCTTCACCGTTAGCGTGTGGTATTGCGACTGCAAATTCGCAAATGTACGTAACTTTGAAATTAAACAAAGTCATTGGTACATGCCCGCACTCGGGATCGAACCTGGGGCTCTCGCTTGGACATTAACAGGACATTACATATGAAATAACATGTACAAAAGCGAGCTTATCTCTGAAAGAGATAAGCTTTGATTTTTTATTTTATAAAGATTCTAAATTCGGTACTTACAAGAGTTTGAGGACTTAATAAGACAAAACTGATATGAAAAACAATAAAAATACGACTAAGGGTATGAACGCACTTACAACTAAAATAGTACATTGCAAAAAGGCGGGCATTTGGCCGACGTATCCGCTAGTGGGTGTCAGCCCTAAAAGAAGGTTCTCGACTGTTTCCGGCATGTGCGTCCGGTACCTTTACCACTTTGCTTACTTTGTACTTTGAAGAAAAAAAACTTTTTATAGTAATTTCTCTTAAGGCGCTTCATAGTCCTTCATAGTCATAGCCAAGTCAGAGGCGGTAGGGCGGCTTAAAAACTTCTGACAGTAAGACCAGCCTTGCTAGCCTCCACCAATCCGGTCTTGTGGTAGAGTATGACCTATACCTTCCTCAGGAAAGACAACCCACTATGTCCCCACCGAGAGGCCCGGGCCCCTCGGTGGGGACATAATGGGTTGATGATGATGATGTTCTGACTAGCGTCACCAACGGAAAAAAATATGAATTGTTTTATAATACGTTTATATCTAAACGTTTATATCTATATTGTACTATGTATATTTGTAATTGTTTTGTATTTGTTGTTTTTCCAGTTTACAATAAAGAATATTCTTATCTTATCTTATCTTAAAAGTAAACATGAGAAATCTGACAGCTATTTTTAGAATCTCCAGTGTAAAACCTAAAAGCAGCAAAAAAGACTTTAATGTCTGTTTTAGCGGAAACCGATTAAAGTTCTAGGTTAGTACTGCTAGTTCCTATACTGTAGGTTTTAAAAATTGTTACCACCAGGAAGCGCCTAAACGACGGCAGCTTTGAGCGGAACTCGATTTAACCGGTTGAAGTCCTAGGTTTTCGATGCAAGGTTCTAGAATGAAGGTTCTTAAAATTTTTAACACAGTTGTTAAGATGAATGATTAAAACTGTTTTTATTCGGATTTTACTCGTTTATTATATTTTTTGACAATTTTCCGACATTTCGGCACTTTTTCAGGTGTCGAGGTCTCGGATGACTGAGGTGACAGGGGTCTTTTTGAAAGCATTAACTGTTCGTTTAGTACCCTCAGCAAAAATTACAAAAGTTAATTGTGAAGTTGCTAACCTGTCACCTGAGTCATCCGAGACCACGGCACCTGAAAAAGTGCCGAAACGTCGGAAAATTGTCAAAAATTTTTATAAACGAGTAAAATCCGTATAAAAACAGTTTTCATTATGTCTAGTGCTCGTGTTAACCTTAGAAAATACTAAGATGAATGATGTTCACTTTTTTTAAAAAACGTATCATAAAAATATTAATACTATGCCTTTTTTTCTATTAGTGGCGGTAGTCACCACCGGCAGGCGCCTTAAACGTTCTTTGTAACGCCCGAAGGAGCTATTTATACAGCAACTGAACTTCAATGAAACATTAATTAGCTCCTATGTAGACCGACTTAATAACCCAACACTAAATCAATATAAATGTAAATTGCCTTCAGTTTGTTTTAAGACAATTTCCCAATTTCAAACAACGGTATTTACATTGATATAAACCACTATATTATTCACTTTGAGCTTAAATGATTAACCACTTTGATAATCTTAGGTTAAATGGTACATCATTAGACAGCACGTATCTAACTCGCACAAATCTTTTGATGTGTTAGTCGCAAAAAAAAAAGTTTATTGTCAACTCAAAGTAATAAATACAGAAGGAAGAAATGCCTGGTATAAATTAAAATAAAATATTTTCAAAAACAAAAAAATATTTCTTTTAAAGAGTGTTTATGTTTTCTTTTTTAACATAAACACTGTTTTTGCATAGTATATTTATTTTAATTATTAATTTTAGTAAGTTTGTTGTAGGTGATTGTTACGTATTAATATATGTTTATATAGTGTGTATTGTGTATATTTATGTACTTATGTATTATAAACGTGTATATATAAGTACTGCCCTCATTTTCCCCGTACTTTCATTATTCCGCACTACCCACCCAGCCATTATCCAAGAACCGAAGGTTGACTGGAAGAAAATGCTACTCTGTTGAAATTATTGTGTTTTTTAATTTCAATTGCTTCTCGAATGATTCTTCGATAATACTGTCGATCGGATGTAGCTCGATCCAGTGGTTCGTTCCGTTCGCTGCCGAAACGTCGGGAAATAAGGTAATTACGTTTTGGCTAATAAATAATCGCGATTTGACCCGTTTAATATGTAACTATGAGTGTCGCGAATTATGAAGAAATACTATCTTCTACCAACCCGCATACCTTGTTGACAAATAATGTTGTACACTGCCAAATTGAAAAGCCGCCTTGAAATTAAATGAGCCGCGATTTGAGCGAGAATGGAGCAGATTTTGAATTGAGAATTTCGCTAAGTACAGTACTACACATCAGAAAAGTCCCTTCGGGAATCTACGTTCGCGCAGACTAGGAAGAAGTGTAACGAAAGTACCCGAAGCTATAAGTACATTCAACATGATCTTTAACCAATACGGTTAAGGTGCAAAATTGATTGCCGCAGTAGCGCTACCTATTTCGCTCACGCTAATATTGCCAAACTAATAGTCACCTGCATCGATGACGTTGAATCAACCAATAGCAACAAAGGCGCGCGGCCTGCCATAAAATTAAACTATCTGATTGGTCGATCAACATCTAAAATTTGCCCATCTGCGCAGGTACATCCGCAAGACTTATTTCATGTGTAGCACTGTAAATGCTTAACTATAGTGTTGTCTCTTCGCATTTCCCAGAAAAGAGCGTGACAGAACGTTATTTAAGTTCTTATTTAGTGAAATTCGCAATTCGAAATCAGCTCAATGAGTGAGAACTCGAGGGAAAGTCGCCCCGAATTGAAATTAGACAAGTTTCGAAACTCCAAACCCTGTGCTAGGTCAATCTAACAATAGACAATTTAATTACTGGCCCGAAACAAACATCAAATCATCGGACTTCGGGCTTAAGTTTAGACCCCAACAGGTCCTTTCGTAACTCAAACATAGTCGTGGTCGAATCTGAAGGCTCGTTCCAGTTTACTTTGTAGCAACCCGACGAAAACATAAATATTAAACATGGGCCAAGTTTTGGTGGCAAGATACTACCTATATCTTGACACCAAAATAACAAAAGGAGCTTCAAATATGTATGAAAAACTTTTTTTTTTCTGTTTTAGGGCACCCTTTTATATATTATGATTCCGTATGGAAAAAAACTTATACAGTATTTTTTTCAGAACTTTTAAAGTGGGCTAAGGGTTGTTTTGAGTTTTGAAGAAAATGCTTTTAGTTCGCTTTCAATTATTTGTGGCACAATATATTTGTTTGTTTAGTTTTTTTGGTCTTTTGCTGAGCGTATATCATTCCAAGGTAAACCTTTTTTTTTGTTAGGGTTCCGCAGCCAACAAAGAAACTTTATGCTTTTGCCATGTTCGTCTGTCTGTCTGTAAAAGATGAAATTTGGCAAACATATACATGTCGGAGGTATCAGGAGGTTGAGCGTTAAACATATTGTGGGCCTTGCGTTTCAACCAAGCAAAAAAACACCAATATCAGTTTACAATTGTTTACAAGCACTGTAAATAATTATTTAGTCACTTGATAGATAGCACTCAGCACTTGTACGGAACGAGAGACAGTTCTAAGGTGTTCACTTGGCGACGCTCAAACGTAGACTGACTATTGGATAGCCGATAGGCATCGAGACTCTGTCGAAGCGCGTCACGCCGATAGGGGGCACTTGACAAACACGTGACACATTTGACGTTCCGAACAACCGCCATTTTGTACCGGATACGACATACATATTAACCACGTCGACTAACCTGGGAGCTAGTATTAAATAAATATGTAGTTTATATAACTACATGTTTATTTAATACTGCTGCTGGTTTGAGAACTTGACCATTAAATATTGAACCAAAAAAACTAAGAAAATAAAAAAATAAAATTATACTATTTTTATTTTAATGCACTAACCCGTGCTAAGGACAAATTTAAAAACCTAATTAGAGGCTAAAAATTTCACCCATGCCGGGATTCGAACCCACAACCTCTGGCTATCCGTGCCAGCGCTCTACCAATTGAGCCAATGGGCGACTCACCGGCATCAGTGAAATTTCGAACCTCTTTACACTATTCTCTGTATTACGTACAGGCAGCGACATCTGGCTTAAGCAAATTGCATCACTTACAGCCCCGACTACATACTTTGCAGTTAGGTTTTACATCGGAACCATATCACTGTACCCACATGATTATACTATTTTTATTTTAATGCACTAACCCGTGCTAAGGACAAATTTAAAAACCTAATTAGAGGCTAAAAATTTCACCCATGCCGGGATTCGAACCCACAACCTCTGGCTATCCGTGCCAGCGCTCTACCAATTGAGCCAATGGGCGACTCACCGGCATCAGTGAAATTTCGAACCTCTTTACACTATTCTCTGTATTACGTACAGGCAGCGACATCTGGCTTAAGCAAATTGCATCACTTACAGCCCCGACTACATACTTTGCAGTTAGGTTTTACATCGGAACCATATCACTGTACCCACATGATTATACTATTTTTATTTTAATGCACTAACCCGTGCTAAGGACAAATTTAAAAACCTAATTAGAGGCTAAAAATTTCACCCATGCCGGGATTCGAACCCACAACCTCTGGCTATCCGTGCCAGCGCTCTACCAATTGAGCCAATGGGCGACTCACCGGCATCAGTGAAATTTCGAACCTCTTTACACTATTCTCTGTATTACGTACAGGCAGCGACATCTGGCTTAAGCAAATTGCATCACTTACAGCCCCGACTACATACTTTGCAGTTAGGTTTTACATCGGAACCATATCACTGTACCCACATGATTATACTATTTTTATTTTAATGCACTAACCCGTGCTAAGGACAAATTTAAAAACCTAATTAGAGGCTAAAAATTTCACCCATGCCGGGATTCGAACCCACAACCTCTGGCTATCCGTGCCAGCGCTCTACCAATTGAGCCAATGGGCGACTCACCGGCATCAGTGAAATTTCGAACCTCTTTACACTATTCTCTGTATTACGTACAGGCAGCGACATCTGGCTTAAGCAAATTGCATCACTTACAGCCCCGACTACATACTTTGCAGTTAGGTTTTACATCGGAACCATATCACTGTACCCACATGATTATACTATTTTTATTTTAATGCACTAACCCGTGCTAAGGACAAATTTAAAAACCTAATTAGAGGCTAAAAATTTCACCCATGCCGGGATTCGAACCCACAACCTCTGGCTATCCGTGCCAGCGCTCTACCAATTGAGCCAATGGGCGACTCACCGGCATCAGTGAAATTTCGAACCTCTTTACACTATTCTCTGTATTACGTACAGGCAGCGACATCTGGCTTAAGCAAATTGCATCACTTACAGCCCCGACTACATACTTTGCAGTTAGGTTTTACATCGGAACCATATCACTGTACCCACATGATTATACTATTTTTATTTTAATGCACTAACCCGTGCTAAGGACAAATTTAAAAACCTAATTAGAGGCTAAAAATTTCACCCATGCCGGGATTCGAACCCACAACCTCTGGCTATCCGTGCCAGCGCTCTACCAATTGAGCCAATGGGCGACTCACCGGCATCAGTGAAATTTCGAACCTCTTTACACTATTCTCTGTATTACGTACAGGCAGCGACATCTGGCTTAAGCAAATTGCATCACTTACAGCCCCGACTACATACTTTGCAGTTAGGTTTTACATCGGAACCATATCACTGTACCCACATGATTATACTATTTTTATTTTAATGCACTAACCCGTGCTAAGGACAAATTTAAAAACCTAATTAGAGGCTAAAAATTTCACCCATGCCGGGATTCGAACCCACAACCTCTGGCTATCCGTGCCAGCGCTCTACCAATTGAGCCAATGGGCGACTCACCGGCATCAGTGAAATTTCGAACCTCTTTACACTATTCTCTGTATTACGTACAGGCAGCGACATCTGGCTTAAGCAAATTGCATCACTTACAGCCCCGACTACATACTTTGCAGTTAGGTTTTACATCGGAACCATATCACTGTACCCACATGATTATACTATTTTTATTTTAATGCACTAACCCGTGCTAAGGACAAATTTAAAAACCTAATTAGAGGCTAAAAATTTCACCCATGCCGGGATTCGAACCCACAACCTCTGGCTATCCGTGCCAGCGCTCTACCAATTGAGCCAATGGGCGACTCACCGGCATCAGTGAAATTTCGAACCTCTTTACACTATTCTCTGTATTACGTACAGGCAGCGACATCTGGCTTAAGCAAATTGCATCACTTACAGCCCCGACTACATACTTTGCAGTTAGGTTTTACATCGGAACCATATCACTGTACCCACATGATTATACTATTTTTATTTTAATGCACTAACCCGTGCTAAGGACAAATTTAAAAACCTAATTAGAGGCTAAAAATTTCACCCATGCCGGGATTCGAACCCACAACCTCTGGCTATCCGTGCCAGCGCTCTACCAATTGAGCCAATGGGCGACTCACCGGCATCAGTGAAATTTCGAACCTCTTTACACTATTCTCTGTATTACGTACAGGCAGCGACATCTGACTTAAGCAAATTGCATTACTTACAGCCCCGACTACCTACTTTGCAGTTAGGTTTAACATCGGAACGATATCACTGTACTCACATGATTACACTATTTTTATTTTTAACGATGTTAAACCTAACTGCAAAGTAGGTAGTCGGGGCTGTAAGTAATGCAATTTGCTTAAGTCAGATGTCGCTGCCTGTACGTAATACAGAGAATATTGTAAAGAGGTTCGAAATTTCACTGATGCCGTGAGTCGCCCATTGGCTCAATTGGTAGAGCGCTGGTACGGATAGCCAGAGGTTGCGGGTTCGAATCCCGGCATGGGTGAAATTTTTAGCCTCTAAATAGGTTTTTAAATTAAGTAATGCTTTGGCATTTAAAGTTTGATTTCAAGATTCCATGATTGGCAATCATGGAATCGAAAAAAAAAAGTTTTTTAGATTAGACTACTTTATTCATAATAATAGTATTACATGTCAATGTTTCATTATAAAATTAATTAAAATTTAAAAACCTATTTAGAGGCTAAAAATTTCACCCATGCCGGGATTCAAACCCGCAACCTCTGGCTATCCGTACCAGCGCTCTACCAATTGAGCCAATGGGCGACTCACAGCATCAGTGAAATTTCGAACCTCTTTACAATATTCTCTGTATTACGTACATTAATTACGTACGTAATTAAAATTACAATAAAATAAGATAGAAATCCGGACTAAAAGTCTACAATGTGTTGTGCTTACGAAAGTTTTAGTTCAAAAATTACATGTCAGTTATTAATTCACTGGATAAAAAAAATCGTTAATGTCGCATGGTGTCATCTCGAGAAGACTACGCTTCAGTTTAGTTTTAAACATACTAAGACTCTCGGTTTCAGTAATATCGCGCGGCAGCTTATTAGATACCTTCGCTCCAAAGACCTTGGGTAGGTACCTATGCTGCTTCATTATTACGTGTTTAGGGTACCTATGCTGCTTCATTATTACAATAAGTTGCATTTTAAATGAAGTCATCACTTAGCCTAGAGTGTTACGTATACGTCCAGTTCTTTATACCATTTAAAGCAATGGTATTTAAAGTTGTAGATGGCAATCATGGAATCTTATCATATGTACAGGTGGCATTTGATGTATTAGGTTTAAGATGACTTGAAATAAGATGGTCAGAGTGAAGTTTTTTTCCCGCTGCCTTTTTTTCACTAGAATACGGCCCCAGGGCAGCGCCCTTCACTTTCACTAAACAATGTGCACTGACATTCAGCAAACAGAATGTTTATTCTTCACGTTGAAATAAAATTCAATTGAATTGAATATTCAGCTAACAATAATGGAATATAGATTTGTAGATCAAATTTTTATAAAAAAAATTAGTTTTCTAGTACTTGACGTATCTCTCTCTCGCGGTCAGACAGACAGACAGACGGACATAACGAAAGTTTAAGTTTAATTTTACTTTTTGACTACGGAACGGACGGAATTAAGAAAGTCACTACATAAACTATCAACAGATTTAAAACATACACAATATTATAAAAAAAAAAGTGAAACTAAATGCGATACCAGAGATCGCTCTTAACGATAAGAAAGCCGATTGTATAAAGGGACTTCCAAACGGGCCATATTTTCACTGCAATATGTGGCCGGCAACTATTGATGTCCCTGTCCTACTCACATGCTAGAGAAAGAGACCAATAGTTGTCGGCCCCATATTGCAATAAAAATATTACCCGTTTAGAAGTCCCTTAACATTACTTAGATTTAAGAAATCATGGTTGTATTCTTCGTGATAGTTCAATGAAATGTTCTCTATCTATCTATTTACATACCAGGCCACACAGAAAGTTTTAAAAAAAAAGGTTTTTGTGTTTAAGACACTGGCCACTTGTAATCAATTATTTAAAAGTAAAAATAATACTTTTAAAAACCTATTTAAGGCTAAAAATTTCACCCATGCCGGGATTCGAACCCGCAACCTCTGGCTATCCGTGCCAGCGCTCTACCAATTGAGCCAATGGGCGACTCACTGGCATCTGTGAAATTTCGAACCTCTTTACACCATTCTCTGTATTACGTACAGGCAGCGACATCTGGCTTAAGCAAATTGCATCACTTACAGCCCCGACTACATACTTTGCAGTTAGGTTTTACATCGGAACCATATCACTGTACCCACATGATTATACTATTTTTATTTTAATGCACTAACCCGTGCTAAGGACAAATTTAAAAACCTAATTAGAGGCTAAAAATTTCACCCATGCCGGGATTCGAACCCACAACCTCTGGCTATCCGTGCCAGCGCTCTACCAATTGAGCCAATGGGCGACTCACCGGCATCAGTGAAATTTCGAACCTCTTTACACTATTCTCTGTATTACGTACAGGCAGCGACATCTGGCTTAAGCAAATTGCATCACTTACAGCCCCGACTACATACTTTGCAGTTAGGTTTTACATCGGAACCATATCACTGTACCCACATGATTATACTATTTTTATTTTAATGCACTAACCCGTGCTAAGGACAAATTTAAAAACCTAATTAGAGGCTAAAAATTTCACCCATGCCGGGATTCGAACCCACAACCTCTGGCTATCCGTGCCAGCGCTCTACCAATTGAGCCAATGGGCGACTCACCGGCATCAGTGAAATTTCGAACCTCTTTACACTATTCTCTGTATTACGTACAGGCAGCGACATCTGACTTAAGCAAATTGCATTACTTACAGCCCCGACTACCTACTTTGCAGTTAGGTTTAACATCGGAACGATATCACTGTACTCACATGATTACACTATTTTTATTTTTAACGATGTTAAACCTAACTGCAAAGTAGGTAGTCGGGGCTGTAAGTAATGCAATTTGCTTAAGTCAGATGTCGCTGCCTGTACGTAATACAGAGAATATTGTAAAGAGGTTCGAAATTTCACTGATGCCGTGAGTCGCCCATTGGCTCAATTGGTAGAGCGCTGGTACGGATAGCCAGAGGTTGCGGGTTCGAATCCCGGCATGGGTGAAATTTTTAGCCTCTAAATAGGTTTTTAAATTAAGTAATGCTTTGGCATTTAAAGTTTGATTTCAAGATTCCATGATTGGCAATCATGGAATCGAAAAAAAAAAGTTTTTTAGATTAGACTACTTTATTCATAATAATAGTATTACATGTCAATGTTTCATTATAAAATTAATTAAAATTTAAAAACCTATTTAGAGGCTAAAAATTTCACCCATGCCGGGATTCAAACCCGCAACCTCTGGCTATCCGTACCAGCGCTCTACCAATTGAGCCAATGGGCGACTCACAGCATCAGTGAAATTTCGAACCTCTTTACAATATTCTCTGTATTACGTACATTAATTACGTACGTAATTAAAATTACAATAAAATAAGATAGAAATCCGGACTAAAAGTCTACAATGTGTTGTGCTTACGAAAGTTTTAGTTCAAAAATTACATGTCAGTTATTAATTCACTGGATAAAAAAAATCGTTAATGTCGCATGGTGTCATCTCGAGAAGACTACGCTTCAGTTTAGTTTTAAACATACTAAGACTCTCGGTTTCAGTAATATCGCGCGGCAGCTTATTAGATACCTTCGCTCCAAAGACCTTGGGTAGGTACCTATGCTGCTTCATTATTACGTGTTTAGGGTACCTATGCTGCTTCATTATTACAATAAGTTGCATTTTAAATGAAGTCATCACTTAGCCTAGAGTGTTACGTATACGTCCAGTTCTTTATACCATTTAAAGCAATGGTATTTAAAGTTGTAGATGGCAATCATGGAATCTTATCATATGTACAGGTGGCATTTGATGTATTAGGTTTAAGATGACTTGAAATAAGATGGTCAGAGTGAAGTTTTTTTCCCGCTGCCTTTTTTTCACTAGAATACGGCCCCAGGGCAGCGCCCTTCACTTTCACTAAACAATGTGCACTGACATTCAGCAAACAGAATGTTTATTCTTCACGTTGAAATAAAATTCAATTGAATTGAATATTCAGCTAACAATAATGGAATATAGATTTGTAGATCAAATTTTTATAAAAAAAATTAGTTTTCTAGTACTTGACGTATCTCTCTCTCGCGGTCAGACAGACAGACAGACGGACATAACGAAAGTTTAAGTTTAATTTTACTTTTTGACTACGGAACGGACGGAATTAAGAAAGTCACTACATAAACTATCAACAGATTTAAAACATACACAATATTATAAAAAAAAAAGTGAAACTAAATGCGATACCAGAGATCGCTCTTAACGATAAGAAAGCCGATTGTATAAAGGGACTTCCAAACGGGCCATATTTTCACTGCAATATGTGGCCGGCAACTATTGATGTCCCTGTCCTACTCACATGCTAGAGAAAGAGACCAATAGTTGTCGGCCCCATATTGCAATAAAAATATTACCCGTTTAGAAGTCCCTTAACATTACTTAGATTTAAGAAATCATGGTTGTATTCTTCGTGATAGTTCAATGAAATGTTCTCTATCTATCTATTTACATACCAGGCCACACAGAAAGTTTTAAAAAAAAAGGTTTTTGTGTTTAAGACACTGGCCACTTGTAATCAATTATTTAAAAGTAAAAATAATACTTTTAAAAACCTATTTAAGGCTAAAAATTTCACCCATGCCGGGATTCGAACCCGCAACCTCTGGCTATCCGTGCCAGCGCTCTACCAATTGAGCCAATGGGCGACTCACTGGCATCTGTGAAATTTCGAACCTCTTTACACCATTCTCTGTATTACGTACAGGCAGCGACATCTGGCTTAAGCAAATTGCATCACTTACAGCCCCGACTACATACTTTGCAGTTAGGTTTTACATCGGAACCATATCACTGTACCCACATGATTATACTATTTTTATTTTAATGCACTAACCCGTGCTAGAGAATAGTGTAAAGAGTTTCGAAATTTCACTGATGCCGGTGAGTCGCCCATTGGCTCAATTGGTAGAGCGCTGGCACGGATAGCCAGAGGTTGCGGGTTCGAATCCCGGCATGGGTGAAATTTTTAGCCTCTAATTAGGTTTTTAAATTTGTCCTTAGCACGGGTTAGTGCATTAAAATAAAAATAGTATAATCATGTGGGTACAGTGATATGGTTCCGATGTAAAACCTAACTGCAAAGTATGTAGTCGGGGCTGTAAGTGATGCAATTTGCTTAAGCCAGATGTCGCTGCCTGTACGTAATACAGAGAATAGTGTAAAGAGTTTCGAAATTTCACTGATGCCGGTGAGTCGCCCATTGGCTCAATTGGTAGAGCGCTGGCACGGATAGCCAGAGGTTGCGGGTTCGAATCCCGGCATGGGTGAAATTTTTAGCCTCTAATTAGGTTTTTAAAAATAAAATTACACAGCATAAAGTAGCAGTAGTAAGTTAGGTTATGATTTGTCTATAAAAGTCTGCCATAGATTCTAAGTCTAAAACAAGGGAAAACTTTTATTAAAGAATCGGGCGGCGCTTGAGGAACCGTGGTCTTGACAAACGCTCAGGGGCATTTCTGATGCAGAGGATCTCCCTTGCTGTGCAGCGGGGTAACGCTGCCAGCGTTATGGGGACCTTTGGGTCAGAGATGTCTCAAGGTGGTCTATTTAATTGGCATTTTGTATTTTATGAAGGATATTTTAGTGTAATATTGTATAGTTATGACGATACGATTGTGGATTTGTTATAGTTTAAGTTAATTTTATAATTATTGTGCATGTGACATTTTTCTTTATTGTAATCACAAGTTATTTTATTGTCATCAAAACAAGTCTAAAACAGTCTTCAATGATAAACGAATTCGCTCCACAAGTTTTATACACAGTAACAGTAATTTTATCGCTAGGTACGTTTTTCTTCTTTGCATAAATAGTATCTTCCATCACAGACCCATTACCCTTGTAGAAGTTATTCTTTTCAATCTTTATTTACAAATTCGGGAAAAATATTTAATTTCAGATAGTGGCGGGCTGTAGGGCGGCCTATGTCCAGCACTGGTATGCGATGATTGATTGATTGATTGATTGATTGATTTAATTTAAGGTACCTAAAGGTTGCATTTTGCTAACGAGCTTTAATTATAAACACTGCACAGTAATTGTGGTATCGCAATGCACAAAATCAAATTGAATATCCATTTACATAACCAAAATTTCAATAAACTTTTTCTTCGTAATTTTATATTCCTACATATTCTTTCTGTTCAGTTTTCAATGTTTTATTCATGATAATCAAAGAATAACGTTTCTGTAGGTAGCCTGATTTTATGAAAATTTTATAAAGAACATAAATAAGTAATTTTATCTATGTACCTACATATTTTATGTACACCTACCTACTCTCTTCATCTTTCAGTCCTTCCCATCGCAAGGAATTGTCTGGAAGAGAAGTTGTCGCTTTTAGCGATAAGACCACCGAGGAAACAACATGAAAATAAAATACGGTGTAGGACACATACGAGCTTATATTATTTGTAATGCACTAACCCGTGCTAAGGACAAATTAAAAAATCGGTTAATTTAAGGTTGAATATTTAGCCTCCAAATAGGTTTTTAGGCATATAGCTTGTTAGCGATAAGACCGCCAATTGTATACTAAGTAACTTAGATATAAAAAAAAATTATATCCTCGCAAAATGTATGGTGTGCAATAAAGAGTATTAATGTTTAACATCATATGATATTATAACTAGCTGTGCCCCGCGGTGTTACCCGCGGTTTATTGATTCCGAAGATTATTTCCCGCAGCAAAACGTAGCCTATGTATTAATTCAGGAAGTCAGCTTACTCCATACCAAAATTTTATTAAAACCGCTTCAGCCGTTTAGAAGCGAAGAAGTAACAAACATACACACTGACAAACTTTCGCTTTTATAATATAATAATAATATTGGCCTTTTTGCATCTACTTAATGAGATGATTTATACAGCGTCCAGTGGCATCTTCACTCACACTAGATGGGTGAAGGGACCACTCCGACGCTGTATAATATTAGTGTGATACTATTTATTAATGATAGTGTGATGTGATGTGATAATGTGATACCTATAACATTTTGCAATATAAGACAAATGTATTTTCTTTCTTGTAACTCTCTGTGTAGACCCCTCTTTTGTCACAATATTCACGTAATTTAGTTTTATCCCGAAACCACGGTCACCTAATGAGTATGGACCTCAACACTACCTCGAGCCTTGAGCTCGCGTGATGAAATACCAACCTTGTGCTTTCAGATTAGGATATCATTCTTTGTTAGAATGGTAGCGTAACGTATTACTTAGGCCGTCCATTACAGTGGGTGCCTTTTCCTGCCTATCCCTACCTACTTATCTTCTTTTGCATTGCGGCGGATTTGTGCCCCGCCCAAATTAGTGGCGACCTAAAAAGGTACAGTCAAAACGTAGACCTTTATAAGGGGTGTCAATAGACTTACCTCCGCGCCGAAAGCTACGTATATACGCATATAAGACATAATATGCACACTTGGTCGCAAAAATTTTGCTGAGAAGTAAAAGATTTTTGTATTATGAAAGCAATTAAATAGCTACGCATGTTGGACATAATATGCAAACTTTGTCGCTAAAATATTGCTGAGAAAGAAAGATTTTTTTGTATTATGAAAACAATTAGATAGCTATGCATATTGGACTTTATATGCCAACTTTTCCGCTAAATTTTGCTGAGAAAAAAAGGATTTTTGTATTGTGAAAACAATTAGATAGCTATGCATATTGGACTCTACCTTTAAAGACACCCAGGTTATATGTCTCCGGAAAGACAGACGATGGCAGCGTGTTCCACAACTTTGCTGTTCTTATTATAAAAGAATCCGCGAATCGCTTGGTGCGGACTCGCGGAATTCCGACGACAAAAGCGTGCGTTCGAGCCGATCGTCTGGTGGTCCGATGGAAGAAAGTTAATTTATTATTAATTTTATTATTATTACTTTGGTAACCAGGCAAGGACATCACGAACATTAAAACACACCCAATTTAATGTGTTCGTGTAACATAACATTTACATACAAGCACATACATTGCCTCTGGCCCCACACTAGGATACCCTGTGTCGTGGGAACCAGAAACAACGACATCACAAACATGTAAACATCCAAGACCTGGGTTTTTTTTTACATTCTGCGTACTATTGGAACAGGGCTTAGACATACACCAGAATTAGGCTGGTTTGCGATCCCGATGTTTTGACTACTCTAATAATTTATCATGCTTTCAAGTCACCATCATCTGCCATCTGAGACCACTCCAGGACATAAAAGAACATGCTTGAAAAGGGATGATTCCGTTTCTTTTTTTGTATTTAGCCTCCTCCATAGTTTTCTTAGCTTACCAGTCTTGTGCCGCACGCATCCGGCTCACCGCCGCCGTAACCAAGTAGGCCATGACACTGGTTGGTAGATGGTTAGACCATCTGGTGGTTGGCCACTCAATGAAATAAAATCGATATCAACCTTTGTATGTCTCCACTGCTGGGTCTCGGGTCTCTTCTTGCATCGCAGGAAGGTTAGGCTATACTTCACCACGGGGGCCTGGTCCAGGTTGGTGGAGGATTGTAAGACAGTGGCGGGCCTTGCTGTCAGTTGTTATCAAGCCGCCCATAAGGCCTCTGACATGGCTTAACGACTGCCATTACATCACAGCCGGCACCAACGGCTTAGCACGCCTTGCAAAGCACGGAAGCGCTCGGAAAAAAAATTAATGATAAGGGTTTTGTTAATTTTGTTCAAGCCTTAAGTTATCTCAATAACTCGTTGCATTGTATACTAGGTTTGACCTACTGTGTGTATCGCGTGTTCTTTGCGTAACATTTTTTAACCGACGAATAGGAGACGGCTCTACGAGTATATATTCAGCGGGTATATTTTTGGAGTGAAAAGTTCCGTTTCCAGCATTTCGCGCTATTTCTGAATAGTGAACGAAACGAAACTGAACCGTCACGCTCGGATCGATGACATTTAATCGGGTATACTCGGATCCACAGTTCGGTGACGCTGAAGCGCTGTTACAGTTCTACAAAAATATCTGACCCGGTGGAGGTGTGAAATTTTTAAGCAAATGTTAACTGGAAGAGAATGCTATTCAGCATTAAGTACACCTTTGTTCATCATACGATATGTTTTTGTGCAACAAAGAATTTGAATAATAATAAACTGAGCATACGGTTCTATTTTCAACTCGATACCGCTACGCGTTTCCGAGATTCCGAGATTTCCGAGGGACTTAAATTCTTAACAAATAGACTGACCGACGGTCGGACAACGAAGTGAACTTAAAATTAAAATAGTTCCGTTTTTCCTGTTGACATACAAAACACTTAAAACCAAATAGAACTTATCAGCAAAAAATACTTCTTATTCACACACGTTGCATCAGGATTTCCAACGCTCCTTGCACGTAGTTCACTTAATACAGTCTAGTTATTTTTTTTACATAGCGTGTATAAGTACCATTGTAGCCCTGTGGCTACAATCTTTAAAAGCTACTTAAGCTTTAAAAGAGGTACAGGCCTCTTTTAAAGAGATTTAAGGCTTAATCACCAAGCGCATCCAACGCGGATTGGAAATCTCAAGCAGCTGATGTACGAAAACACCTCAGACACTTCGGCTCCCTCACGTTGTTATTACGCTAGAATATGTCGTACGCACAGCCACTTACACGTAGCGACAGAAATGAGTCTATCCACCGAAGCAACGCTGCCTGGGTGGTTCGAGTTTTCTCATATACCAGTATTTCGCTATAGCTTCTTGTCACAATATTTGCGGGCGTGGTGCCGCAGGATGTCGCATCGCGACACTTGCCTATGTGCGTGTTCAGTCGGTCTATGTGTGGGCGCGTATTTTCTGCCTTTGCTTTCTAGGATTCCGTGGGTGCGAACGGGACCGGTTTTATATGACTACAAAGTGTATATGGTAGAGAAGTATTTTTATTTAGTATATCTTAATGATTCGTGATACTCATACATAGATATATATTAAACGGGTCAAATCGCGATTATTTATTAGGTAAATCGTAATGACCCTATTTTCCCGACGTTTCGGCAGCGTTACAGTTGCCGTGGTTTCGGGTTTTTATTTATTTTAATTCTTTAGTGCACTAATTACATGAGTAGATGTACAAGGGCGTGGTTAATGCAGAAAGCATTCTCATCCAGCAAACCTTTGGTGAAGAAGAGACTGGCAAAGGGTAGTGAAGGTATGATACTAACGGGGAAGTTACTCAAACGTTGTGAATATCTTTGTGATTTTGAACATTACATGAAATAAATAAAAATAAACAATATGCACAGGGGGGAGCATCTACAACATAGATAGCAAGGACTGCCCCATCGCAGTTGAATTTTTTCCCTTGCAAGATGGTATTCTATTGCAGCACGGTCAGGAGAATACACTGGATGTCTTTGATATTTCAATTGAAGCTCCTCTATTTTGTTAGCCGTCTATTGTTCAGTGCACAAAGTCTAGCGTTGTTCTTTAGTACACAAGTTACTTTTTTGAGTCAATTTTCGCTTGAAGCATGATTTGGCTTGTTTGCCAGGGTTCAGCCATTGCGATAAGCTGTTTCGACTGTCGTAAAAAATCCGATTTTACATACTAACATTCAATTGATAAACCAGAGGATAGGCGGGGGACGCCATACTGTTATGAGAAAAATGAGGTTGTTATTTTGCAAACAAATCCCTAAATATTTTTTTGTTGTAAAGGACTACAATTGGTGTATGACAAATGAAACGCAACCCCATACTGTGGGGTTAATCGAAAAAAATTACCCCCAATCAGGCGTAGGAGAGAGCTTCAGTAACTTTCCATCGTAAGTTTATCTGGAAGAAATTGCTTTTAGCAATAAGGCCACCAATTGTACTATGAACATTTGTAAGTTGTTCCAGTGCACAATAAAGAATATTCTTATTCTTACCTTAATATTTTTATTAATTTTTTCGTCTGTCTTGTCGGCATGATCAATATGTATATCAAATTACAGACGAAAAACGACGGACAGACATGGCAAAACTATTTAAAAAAATCCACGTTGACTACAGAACCCTACAAATCCGACCGAGTCAGGCAGACGCTAATGTCCCGAAATAAATGAAAGATTTTTTTGCCTTCATAGTCATCACGTGTTTATAGTAGTACGGAACCTGCGTCACGCGAGTCCAACTCGCACTTGGCTGGTTTTTATGAGTGTGTAGCCTGGGGATTCGAAAGATGGTTAGGTTTTTGGAGGTTTATTGCCCGTGGCTTGATTTATTAGTTCGTAAAAATTGTGTTCGGTTGAATATTGTGTCGTTAGACTTGTATTCTGTCAAAGGAAGTCTACAATGTTGTATTTCAAAAGATTTTTGGCCTTTATTAGGAGTTGTTGTTCTTTAATGCTACTTAATTTTTATAGCCAAAACATAGCACTGATGCCGGTGAGTCGCCCATTAGCTCCGTTGGAAGAGCGCTGGCACGGATAGCCAGAGGTGGCGGGTTCGAATCCCGGCTTGGGTGGAATTTTTAGCCTTTAAATAGGTTTTTAAAAACATAGCTACCTACACCTACACACGTCCCACACTAGGGTACAGGACTATGCATACATATACATACATACATACATACATACATACATCCATACATACATACATACATACATACATACATACATACATACATACATACATACATACATACATACATACATACATACATACATACATACATACATACATATACACACACATACATCAAGTATGTACAAGTACATACAAGTGCAATCAGAAAGCATGTTAAGCACCACCGATACTCGGCTTTGGTTACAATATTTTCCGATATTATCGATTTAAAAGATCGATGTGAAACTTTTTAAACTTTTTCCAGAGAGTTGTTGTCAACGGAAGTTTCAGTAGATAATAGCTAGGTAATAGATTACAGACTACCAAACCAAGTTCGAAACTAGTCTTTTCTGTGATGAATACATACAAGAATACAACAAACGCGTCTAACTCTCAAATATTTGTTCATTAATAACGCAGCCTGGAGAGCTAACATCAGATAACAAACAGTGAGTGGCTGAACTCGGCTGATTCAGACAGATTTTACGGTTCAAACTTAGCTCTATTGTACGGTTGCTGAAGTAGCAGACGAGACGACTACAATATAAGTGGAAGTTGCTTTAGCCGACAAGACACCTGCTGAGACAGCGAACTGTGCTGTATTGTCAATCTAGATTGCAATAACGAAACTTTAAAGAAACTAACATCCTGTCAGTTGCCAGTCACTACATTGTACGTCAGGAAAATATCGGTAACTTTCTAACTGTAGGTAGCCAACACAATGTAAATACTAGAAAGAGACATGCACTTTCATTTGCAAAATTTACACTGTGAAAAGTTAATACACCCTTCATTGGGCATTGTATCATTTTTTTATAATAACATACCTGAAGCGCGGTAAGATGCAGGATGGATGACCGTCACATGACAACCGCTAGTGGCATTTTTTCTCGCGTTTCCGTGTTTTGCAACGCATGTTAAATCGTGGTTGCCAGCTGTCATGTTATGGCAGTCGTTAAGCCATGTCAGAAGCCTTATGGGCGGTTTGATAACCTCTGACAGTAAGGCCCACCACTGTCTTATAATTCTCCACCAACCCGGACTTGGCCCCCGTGGTGGAGTACGGCCTAACCTTCCTGCGATGCTGGAAGAGACCCGTGCCCCAGCAGTAAGGTCGTACTAGGGTTGATATTGATATCGATTGTAAGTACATTAAACACATTCGGTTTGAACTGAAGATTATGAAATTAATTGTGTTTATTTATTACACACAGATTAGAGATGATCACTACGACAAAGATTAGAGACAAATCTGTCATAGAAAGGATAGGGCTCAGCTTAGTGCTGTGAGTGCATGCACTATCACAGCGCTGATTTTCAGCCCGTCCTTGTTCTCACTGAATTAAATATAATAAAAGTTGCGGAACAAAAATCTGTTAAGCATTATTTAGCAACATCCACCGAAAGGCACAAGGTGAATAGATATGCAGTGTACCATGCAACTAGAAATTATTAATTATTCTTCTTCTTAAAAATTGTCCTTAGCACGGGTTAGCGCATTAAAAAGCGAATAATAATACCAATATTTCTTAATTACGTACCAAGAATGTAAAATACAGCACACCCGATGCGTAAGTAAACAATAACGACTGTGCATTATTTCAGCAGATATTTAATGAAATACCCCAATAAAATTCGCAATTCGTCGAGCTTATTTAAATCAGTGGACCGTTAAGCATTGCAATCGACATAACGAGAATAATAGTTGGACACAACTGCTGCAGATTGTTATTATGTTTTTAACTTCTTTATTTCGTATAGAGGTTGTTTATTTTGTACTGTAAGGCAACAAAAAGTGTTGTATATTGATTTAGATAAAGATAAACAATTAAATATCGTAAAAATACAACAGCATAAAAATAAGAGATTCCATGCAGAAAAGTCCGCGTCACTAATGGAAAATATCAGATCTTTTTTACTGATCAGACCAATCTTTCAATCACTTTAACAGAGCAATTTGACTTAATTTTTGGTCGACTGACGACCTAAATTATGGCTCTGACATGGCTTAACGACTGCCATTACATGACAGCCGGCACCAACGGCTTAGCGTGCCTTGCGAAGCACGGAAGTGCTCGGAAAAAATGCCACTAGCGGTAGTCCCGAGATGGTCACCCATCCAGTACCCGACCGCGTCTGTTGTTGCTTAACCCAAGTGATTGATTCCAATCACTCGGTTCCGCTAGGTCACGAGTAATTAGTTTGAAAATGTACGTAAGGCATTTAAACTCTAACTCTTAAACTAGGAGAAAATCTGTAATAAACCTTAACTATTAAATTGTTATAAAGCTAGAGACCTGTGGTGTATTTAAGTCTTATGAAGGAGATAAGGAGATCACTGTAGTATTTATGTGTGTGTGTGTGTGAACGAGAGGGTGTGTGTGTGTAATAAGTCTAGGGTGCTTCTAAAAATTCTACAGCCTTACTAATAAACTTGGTGTAAGTATTGTATAACTATGCAGTGTTTTGTCTCTTTTCTTCCAACTGAAAATTAACAGCAATACCAGTCTTATAGGGTGTTTATTAGTAAGAGCCCTAGACGATAAGTTGGCCAGTTCTCTACATTTGTTTCGCAGGAATATTATTAAACAGATGGTACACAGGTCTTGCATGCGCATGTCATAGCAGCCACTGCCAGGGTCAGCCGAGAAACCGCAAAGGGCAGGTTGCCAGCGTCTGCCGCGGTTAGTTAGTCGGCTTACATCTCCGTTTTTGTTTACTAGTTGAGATGCCGTGACCAAAATGGCTTAACCTTTCAACGGGTTGAGGTAGGTATAATTTTTTAATACAGTTGCTCAAAAAGTGGCGTATTACAGAGACGTATAGCGTGCGGGATGTGGGCTATTAGACACTCGTGCTTTTTTTTTACCTTTCCCGCACTTGTGTGTTTTCTTTCCCAACTGTCAAAATAATGTATATTAAAAAGAAAAACCAATCATGAAGTTTTTACTAAAAAAAACATAGCTACTAATTTTTATGAGCTACTAATTTGTTTCAATATCAGATTTAATGATTTGATTGAATGAGTTAAGTTAGGTTTCATTACTTTTAATCTTATTAAATTTCATTTTCATTTCATATCAATAAAAAAATCTACTGAAGACTTTGCTTACTAGAATGGGTGAAGAAAAAAAACTCTGCTAATATTTTTTTACGGTTGGCGCCATTTTCCAAATATTTTTTCTTGATTAAATTGCTTATTTTTTTCGCAACTGTATTAAAAATAGTCGTTCAGTACACGTGCGGAACCGTCATTGCAACTTGTTCCGACTGTCAACCCTCGGCTTCGGCTGCGCCTCGGCACGGGTAGACATTTGTCGGAACTCTTTGCAATGACAGCCTTTCCGCACTTGTAATGAAATATACTATTTTTATTAGCTTTAGACATTATTTCATAAGATAAGATAGGAATATTCTTCATTACCTACAGTATTTCTTAATGATTCGCGATACTCATACACAGTTATACTCGTATATTAAGCGGGTCTAATCGCGATTATCTATTAGTCTACCCAAGACCAAGGCAACTTCAACGCTGTCGAAACGTCGGGAAATAAGGTAATTACGTTTTACCTAATAAATAATCGCGATTTGACCCGTTTAATACATAACTTAGATACAATACAATTGGCAGCCTTATTGCTTAGAGTAATTTCGATAGACGATGGAGAGTTGCGAGTTCATAGCAATAAAGTTCATTTAAAGTGGTTTTAACTATTATGCCACTGCCCAGTAAAGGGTTCACTTTGCCTACAGACGACAATAAATCTTAGTATGAAAATACCTATACTATCTTACAAACAGTAGTTACTGAATTGAATTCTTCCTAATACAGGTGTAGACTTAAAAGGAAGATTCGACCCTATCATTGTTACCACTGTTATAAATAAATAATTTTGATTTTTTTTTTGAATTGAATTGAATTGAATTGAAAAAACTGAATTGAAGAATCACTCACGAAGGGTTTTATAGATAGATGGAGAACAGTTTATCTACTTTATTTTTGTGTTCCATTATTCATTATTATTTAATTTTATATTGAATATACAATTTTACATTCTGTGCCTGCCTGTTGCCATTGCTTATATCGAGCAAATAGGTTATTTATCGCCAAACTCTATATGGTGAAAAATAACGTTTTAAATACCTATTTATTTTGTTTGCTGCGGGAGATTAATATTTAATTGTATTAAATACTAGCTGACTCCGTGAACCTCTATTTCGTGAACCTCGTGAACATTATTTGTAAAAAAATCAACTGTCTAGCAATCACGATTTAAGACATACTCCCTGGTGATAGACAGACAATGAGAAATGATTGAAGTATTAGCAATCTAAAGTAAAATTAAATTGGTTCCCGATTTTTTCCTTTGAGTACTGAACCCTAAAAGAAGCGTGTGTACTCTAAATCTACCACTGCCTTGAAAATTTCAGTGGCTAGTTTGTTTTGCACGAGTAAAATTTCACGTAGCAGTAAATCAAGTCACCGATAGACCAGTTAGTCATCTCTGTATCAGACAACCAACAGAAGGCTGGCGTTTCGGTTGGTGGATGTGAGGACCAAAGCAGCTCTCCCTTAGCTTATAACTGTAGTAGACTGAAAAAGTAACCGCACTTATTACAGCCCCAGAAAATATTCTAAATTTGCTATAAACGACGTATGAATTCTGTACCAGGCGTCCAATAATAGCGGGTTTCATTCTGGTGCGGTGGCCACGATTCGCACGGCAGCTCCATCTTGGCTTAGATAACAGCTTAAACTGTCAGATAATGCGCATGAAATTCACTATTCTAGCCATTGAAATTTCAGTAGCTAGTTTATTTTTCATGAGTGTCATGAAAAATAAACACGTCGCGTAACTGCTGTCTAATTGCTGTAAAGTATCAGTTCATTTGCCAATGGGGTTGTCATCTCTGTACCAGACAGCAAGAAGCAGTCTGAAGTTCTAATGCAGCGGTCGCCGGTCGGCTTAGATAACAGCTTAGGGTTTCCACCATTTAGCTACTAAATTTTTTGTAGCTAGTTGAGGCATTACTGCAGTGTAATGGCAGTAAATTAAACTAACTCACCTGTAAACGGGGTGGTGATCTCTTTACCAGACGATTAATAGCAGGCTATTGTTCTGGTGCGGTGGCCGCGAGTCGTGCGGCAGCTCCACCCCGGCTTAAACCATTTAGGTACTAAATTTTTTGTAACTAATTGAGGCATAACTGCAGGGGTAATGGCAGTAAAGTAATTATTTAACTCACCCGTAAACGGGGTTGTCATCTCTGTACCAGACAACCAAGAGCAGGCTGTCATTCTGGTTCGGCGGACGCGAGTCGCACGGCAGCTCCACCTCGGCTTAGACTAAAGCTTAAGTTTTCGACTATTTTATCCATTTAAATTTCAGTAACTAGTATTCATCACTGTACCAGACGATTAATAGCAGTCTGTCTTTCTGATGCAGCGGACGTGCGGCAGCTCCACCTCGGCTTAGATTACCGCTTAAATTTTCGACTATTTTAGTAAAGTAAACCAACTCATCTGTAATCGTGGTGGACACCTCTGTACCAGATGACCAAAATCAGACTGTCTAATGGCGCAATGGCCGCGAGTCGCACGGCACCGCAGCTCCACCTCGGCTTAGACTAAAGCTTAAGTTTTCGACTATTTTACACATGAAAAATTCAGTAACTGCTGTAGCATAGCTGCAGTGTGACTGCAGTAAAGTAAATGAACTCACCTGTAAACGGGGTTGTCATCTCTGTACCAGACGACCAGAAGCAGGCTGTCGTTCTGGTTTGGCGGACGCGAGTCGCACGGCAGCTCCACCTCGCCGCCGACGACGGCGGACACGCGCGTCACTGTCCCCGTCACGGACGTTAACGGGCTTCCTGCGGACAAAGCTACGGTTCACTTGACTGTTTACGATTAAGGAACGTCAGCAGCGCTTCCACTCAAACTGGTTTTGTAATAACTAACTGGCCTGTCAAATTGGACAGAAGAAAATACTACTTAATTTAAATTATTAGTAGTATTTTATTGTTACTATAACGGTTTTTCTAGAGAAACTATAAGACATTTATTAATTGCGTTGCGATGGATAGCATTATATGGCGCCACTCCTAATTTATAACCTTACTGTTTTCGTACAATGTATAGAGCTCTATGCAACGTCTTTATAACATATTTTTCGTTAGGTTATATTAGGAAAAGTATAAGTTAAATAATCTTATGTAAAATCATCTATATCAGCGTTAGCAAACTTTTAATGGCCTTCTAATGAGACCAAAATATAATAATTGTCAACATGCCTATTCTAATACCTTAGTTATTCGATAAATAGAATTTGCATCACACGTGTTTTAAAAACCAATTTCAAGCTAACATGTGTTTTAACATTTTGAATCCGTGATAGTTAGTATTTTTCTCACATTGAAATATCAAAAATGGTAGTGTATTTTCCAAAAAATGCGTTGCTGTAACGCCCATTGTTTAGGTTTATTCCTTCGAGTAAAAACTGTCACGGGTACCGGTATTCACAATTTCATGTTCGATACTATTTCGAGTAACATTGTTGTACAAAGGAAACCTCTCCAAATATGATATTTCGGGCTAGAATTAGGTTACAAGACAGCTCCCGAGAATACCTGTTAGGAAATCCCTACCGTGAAGAAGAAAATTGCGTAAACGTGTATTGTGTTCCACACGTGGGCAAAACCCTCACTAAGGTATTTACGTATACCTCTACTGTCTTATTTATAAAAACACGGTTCCATTCTGATCTGATATCAAACCTATATTATGCCCCCACTGCTGGGGCACAGAGCTGCAACGCAAGAAAGTTAGGCCATACTCCACCACGAGAGCCAAGTCTGGGTTGGTAGAAGGTTTTAAGATAGTGGCGGGCCTTACTGTCTGAAGTTATCATTGTAGAGGTCTGGACTGACTTGTGGAGGGTTTGGAGCACGGAAACACTATCTTCACATATTAAATAATTTTATTATATTTAGTACGTCATTGTAGCGCAACGGTAACACAGAGAAGAGAAATCATAATGTTGCCACAGCTACAAAACACGTAAAGCTCTATGCTTTGTTGGGTTGCCAACAATCATGGCACCCATAAGGCCTCTGACATGGCTTAACGACTGCATTACATGACAGCCGGCACCAACGGCTTAGCGAGCCTTGCGAAGCACGGAAGCGTTTGGAAAAGTGCCACAGGCGGTAGTCACGGGACGGTCACCTATCCTGCACCTGACCGCGCCTGTTGTTGCCTAACTCAAGTGATTGATTCCAATCACTCGGTTCAACTAGGCCACGAGCGCGTCATTTAATAAATAAATATTCATGGACATATTACACAGATCTCGTTAGCCCTATACTAAGTACAACTAAATGACTTGTGTTATAGGTGCTAACTCGACGATAGATTCAATATAAGAAATACATAGATAACGACCAAGACCCGAGACAAACTAGAAAAGTCCGTTTCCTAGTTTGATCGGCCGGGGATCGAACCTTCGGTTTTAGTCAGCGTGCTAAACCGCTGCGCCATTATGTTTTTTTTTTGTCCATGAATATTTATTATTTATTTTATTATTTATTTATATATTTAGTAATGTAATGTGCCATTGTATGTGTACCTTTTGTAGTGTGTTAGCAAAGGGAAAGTCTGGCATGGTATTATTTAAATTAAATTATCTGCGTTTCAATATTTTTGGGATATAAAATACCCGCTCCACGACGCGAATAAATATACCATTTTAAAGTTATATTTATAAGTACCGAGAAGCCTTACTGATGATAGGCAGTGTATTAACATTGACCAGACAAAGAGATGTCTTTTAAACATACGCTGTACTCTGGAGTGATGAAAATATTCATTTTGATGCACTAACTCGTACTAAGGTCAATTTTAAAAACCTATTTAGAGGTTGAAAATTCCACCACGCCGGGACTCGAACCCGCGACCTCTGGCTAACCGTGCCAGCGATCTCCCAACTTAGCCAATCGGCGACTTACCGGCATCAGTGAAATTTCGAACCTCTTTACAATGCTCTCTGTATTACGTACAGAAGAGACCCGTACCCCAGCAGAGGGGAGATACAAGGGTTGATAACGTAATGTAACATGAATTGTATTCCATTGGTGGCGCTATTTAGCACCCCAAAGCGCCTAAATCCGAGCACTATGTGATTGAATGTTAAACATAAGTAGAAGCCAGCCGTATGTTATTAATATGTGACTAGTAAGTTACTGCATACTTTTCAGTTTCGGCTTACAAAGTTACAAGCCAAGTCATAGAGTAAAGCAAATACTTTTCTCGGTTTCCAGTTATTCCAGCCATGGTACTGTTTGCACAGCGGAACACGAGCAAGGTACTCATTAAATACCGTATGGAACAAGAGAATTGAAAGTTGAATTCTTAGTAGGGTATCAGCCTTGCGGTCGGATGGCAAACAGGTAGGTAAAACCTCGTTATAAGTAGGTGGTTTGAAATGTAAGCCTGGCTTACAGGGTAAGATATTCCTACATTTAATAACAAGAGCTCTCACAACATTAATAATAATTTAGTCCCGTAACAAAGGTGCTTACGTACAACCAGGAAATTGAAGTCCTAATTTCCGAACCAAACGTTATTGCTGAAACAAAAACCCTCGGATACCTTTGGCCGTTCCAAGGACGAAGTGGCTAAAGACCATTGAACCCAGATACACAACTGACCGGAGACGGAGAAGAATAGAGACACGTCCGTGTGTCGGAGGCCAAGACATATTTCGAGTCTCAGAGTCAGTGGACTGGAGCCTGCTGCACAGTTCCATTAAATCAAGATTTAGTAAATTTTTGATGGTTTTTGGTACTGAGAAGGCAGTTTAAACTGTTGTCAAAATTTACAGGTCTCTGCAAGCGGCTGTAAGTGAGTTTATAAGAAGGTTCAAACCTTCTCCTCATTACTTTTAGTAATAAGGCCGCCAATTGTACAGTACTATGTTACTTTTTAAGTCTATTTTGTGGTGTACATGCAACAAAGTACAACATGTACATGTACATGAATACAAATAAAATTAGAAGTTGACTTATCATAAACAAACGTTCGTATTCGACTTCAATATTAGTTGTACACAACTAATTACTAATCACTAATGTCAATTGATTTCTTTATGGTGCTGTAGGCTGAGCCCCGAATCGTTCCGATCCGCAACGGAAGTGACCGAGTCGACAAAATATTCATCTGTTTAAATGATTCCCGAGTCGGTTCGAGTTGTGGCGAAACAACACGAGTTGACGATAAGTGGTAGCGGTTAAACTACGTAAAGTAAGTTATTAATCCGGATGAAAAATACGGGTTAAAGAGGTATAATATTGTTGTAACTAAATTAATCAAATTTGCATTAAGGTCCAGAAGACACATCTGACATGTAATTATTTATAAATCATAAAAATTATACTATGCTGTGCTAGTCCCAATCGTTATTAGAAGCAAGAATTGGACAAAGTAGAAGATTACACTATTTTTATTTTTAATGCACTAACCCGTGCTAAGGAACAAATTTAAAAACCTATTTAGAGGCTAAAAATGTACGTAATACAGAGAATATTGTAAAGAGGTTCGAAATTTCACTGATGTCGTGAGTCGCCCATTGGCTCAATTGGTAGAGCGCTGGTACGGATAGCCAGAGGTTGCGGGTTCGAATCCCGGCATGGGTGAAATTTTTAGCCTTTAAATAGGTTTTTCAAAGTAGAAGAACCTAGGATTACCGCAATAAAAATAATGTTTTTGAGGAGAATTTGTGATTTCGATGTAACTTTGAATGATACGTAATAGAACATTGTGATAGAACAACCAACGGTGTATGTTATGACTAGAATTGAGGAAGGAATATCGCGTTGTTTTGGGCATATGCAGAAGATGACGGAACAAATATATCAAACGAATTTGGGTGAAAGAGCCGATAAGGGATAGACATCTCTCAAATAATTAATAATTATTAGAGATGGACAGTCAGACCCGCCACTGCCTTACAATCCTTCACCAACTCGGACTTAACCCCCCGTGGTGGAGTATGGTCTAACCTTCCTGCGATGAAGGAAGAGACCCGTGCCCCAACAGTGGCGACATACAAAGGGTATCAAGTGTCGGGCAAAATAAAAATATCTGGAACCGTGCGTGCTTCCGGATATTTATCAACTAAATCATGTTGATAAAGCCATATAGGTTATGCAAATGGTAAACCCTGGTCTCTGCCAATCTATTTGTGATACGGATCTGAGTTTATATCTAATATTGGCCTTTTTGCATCTACTTAATGAGATGATTTATACAGCGTCCAGTGGTATCTTCACTTACACTAGATGGGTGAAGGGACCACTCCGATGCTGTAGTGCCTGGGTCATGGTTTTATAGATGGTGTAGGCTTGCCCAGCACCTATACCATCCTGACAGCTTAGTCGGCCTAGCCCACAGGAAAGACTAGTCAATACGTGCGGAGCCAACCAAGCCGCGGGTTTCCTCACGATGTTTTCCTTCACCGTTAGCGTGTGGTATTGCGACTGCAAATTCGCAAATGTACGTAACTTTGAAATTAAACAAAGTCATTGGTACATGCCCGCACTCGGGGTCGAACCTGGGGCTCTCGCTTGCCAGTCTATGGTTTTACCCACTGAGCTACCACCGCTGTCAGTTTATATCTATTATGTATGTAATAAATATAAATTCAGAAAGTCATTTGATTTGATAACTGTATTATATTATTTTATTCAGTCACACTATGCTGTAACCAGGTATAAAATCTCCTCTTCCTAACAAAATATCACAAGTTAGGTACTTAAAATAAAGTAGCAAAACTAATAAGCCTCTAAAGTGCATCATGGAAGTTTTCACTACAGAGTGAAAATTTGCATATTTAAAATTTATGCTGGGTGTAATTAAAACATGGTCTGCGATATAAACTTACTTCACTAAAGCTACGGTGAGTAACCATAAAAATATGGTGTTAAAATTACATTGTTGCTCATTTTCTTGATGCAGCGTGAAATGTTTACAGCCAATCAACTTATTACTTTTTATTACCAAGATACTTTTGAAGAAAACTTGAAATTAGTCTTTGAAACTTTAACGGTTACATTGGCCACTAAGATTTAAAAATTATTATGTACAAGAGAAGCGGCGGCCGCACAGTGGGTAGAACAAGCGAGGGAGCCAGGTTCGATTCCCAGTACGGGCTGGGTCTAAGTTATGTGGATTTGTAAAGTTCTAGTAGCAATACCACTCGCGAACGGTGAAAGAAATCATTTTGAAGAAACCTGAGTGTCTGAGGTGTTTAAATACCTCTGGGTGCTTAGTGCGAGTTTGACAGATCCAATCGAATAACTTTACTACCGCGTTAATCGAGCATTGAGTAGTGAGTATTAGTAAGTTAACCGTTCGAACTGGCAAAACGCTGTCACAGTACAACTCGCACTCGCGTTTATTCGTGTTTTGGCTGGTAAACGTGTTCACTTCTCAACGTAAACCATTACAACTCGCACTCAGCAATTTTAATTTCCATACTTGTCGCTAGGTGGCGCTTCCACGATGCCATAGAAATATGAGTTTACGTTAACGCGACCAAGTAGTTAAAAAACTCGCATTAAGCACTCAGAGTTTCAAATTGCCAATCAGTGGTGGGCACGCGTGGTAAATAAGCCCATACTCTCTCTCTGAGAGAAAGCATGAGTCCTGAATTAGGACAAAAAAAAATAAAGAATGTCTTAGGTCTAAGCTTCCCCTTTTAAGTAAACTCGGTTTGACATGTAAGGAGTTCAAAACATCATATAATTTTTCTTGTCCAAGACGTAGTAAGATCTGAGACTTCCGCACTTAGCCTCATTATTATACATTAATAACCTAATAGAATAAGTAAGTAAAGGATTCCACTATCCAATAAGTTAGTAAGAGACGACACGATAGTTAGTTAGTTAGACCTGAGATTTCCGCACTTAGCCTCACACTTGGGCCATTGTACGTAGCAAGCGCTGAGGTACGCTAACACTTCAGACACAAGGGTTTCATTACGATGTTTTCCTTCACCGTCAGCGAGAAGTATTAATACTATAATTTCACAAATGTACATAACTTAGAAAACAAAGTCATTGGTACATGCCGGGGTTCGAACCCACGACCTCCCGATTGAGAAGCCGGCGTTCTACACCGCTCCGCTACCACCGCTCTGAGACGACACGATAGCCTAAGTCTTAAAATGAAGCCTTTCAATTCAGTACATTCTTGCAAACTTCTACTTCTTTTTTTCAGAGTAGAAAGCATCGACTCCTCGTTATCGCAATCAGAAAGTGCGATGAAGGTTTACTTATGAACTTATAAATTAATGCAAATAACAGCAACTACGAACAGTTATAGATAGGGTTGACTTTTATCATTATTAGTTGTATGGCCGGTTTCAGAATTGAGAATTTCACGAATTTCACTAATTTTACTATCGAAGTGGTCTAGGCGAGCCGAGTGATTGGAATCAATCATTTGTGTCCAGGGTAAAGTAAAGATCTTGCTGCTTATAGTAGAAATCCGTGTAATGTTTTTAGATAGGTTTACAATTAGTACAATATAAGAGGTAAAATTCAACGCAACACGCGTGCTCTCTTCTGAGCGGCGTTTTCCCGAGTGTCGGCGCAGCGCGGCGCGGGCGCGCACCCCTTCTCCGCCTCAGACCCCGCTGTCGCCCGCGGGGTGTTGCCACCTTATTGGGAAATCCCAACATCCTCCCCCCCCTTGGGAGCTTGCTGCCCAAGGAGCTCATGGGATTCTATAATGCCTTCCAAGGCACAGAGTTTGGAGAGCGCTCGTCGAACAACTCCTCCTTCAGTATTTACGTCGGCTACTCTGCACAGTCCGTCGGCGCCTGGATAGAGCCTGTTTATACGACCGAGCAGCCATTTCAGTGGTGGCAAGTTAGCATCCATAACTAGAACCATGTCACCTGGTTGAAGATTACGCGTTTTAGTTTTCCATTTGGTACGCTGTTGTAGAGAAGATAAGTATTCTTTCGTCCATCGGGTCCAGAAGTGTTGTCTCAGCCTCTCGATGAGTTGATAGCGAGTAAGTTTGACTCGATCTGACACAGGCGATGGCAATGCTGTCAAGGGTCGGCCCACAAGAAAGTGCCCAGGTGTGAGTGGCAATAAATCCGATGGGTCATTGGACATAGATGTCAAAGGACGTGAGTTCATGATTGCCTCTATTTGTGCGAATAAAGTATTCAACTCCTCGAAGACTAGACCAGTATTTCCAGCCGCACGTTTTAAATGGAATTTAGCAGTTTTGACCCCGGCCTCCCAGATTCCGCCGAAATGCGGCGCATAAGCGGGAGAAAAAATAAAATTTATACCTTCACCGCACGCGAACTCACTGACCGGTTTTTGATTTGTCTTAAGTAGCCTGCTCAGTTCATTGCTAGCGCCTACAAAATTTCTGCCATTGTCTGAGTATATAGTATGAGGTTTTCCACGTCGTGCAATGAACCTACGCAAGCATAGAATGAATGCGTCGGTACTCATGTCGCTTACGATTTCCAAGTGAACAGCTTTAGTGCCGAAGCAAACAAAGATACATAAATAACATTTTGAGGTTCTTGCGCCTCTACCTTTTCTGTTAAGAATGAGAAATGGTCCAGCAAAATCAGTGCCACAAGTTTCAAAGGGTAGAGCGGGGGTCACACGAGGTTTAGGTAAGTTACCCATTATTTGGAGTAAAGGTTTAGCTTTAAATCGTTGACAGCGAACGCACAATCTTACAGTAGCAGATGCTAAAACCTTTCCTCCAGTAGGCCAAAACTGTTCTCGAATAGAGCTCAACAGTTGTTGAGGACCGCAATGAAGAAGTCGAAGGTGTTCTCTTTCGAACAAAAGTTTTGTAAATTTGTGTTTAGGATGTAATAAGATGGGATGTTTTTTCTCATAAGGACAGTGTGACGCGCTGTCAATACGACCACCCACGCGCAGCACACCGTGATTGTCCAAGAACGGGTTTAAAGAGAGAACATAAGATTTCGAATCCAACGGTTTCTTATTTTCAAGTGACTGTATTTCTTTAGAAAAGAATTCTCTTTGTGAAGCTTTGGCCAACATGGAAAGTGAGTCATGTAATTCAGAGCAGGTGAGTTCACCAATTACTTTAGCTTTATTCTTTTTTGCATTATTTAAGAACCTTAATACATATGCAAATATTCTTTGTAGTTTATAAAGTTTAGAGTATTTTTCAAAAGGTATCTCGTAATTATGTAGGATTTTAGTGTTTAAGCTTATTTTTGTTTCAGGTAACGTCACAGGAGTACATTTTGATGGTGGCCATTCATCTTCAGATTTTAACAAGAAATAAGGACCATGCCACCAAAATTGATTTCCAGAGAGGAAGCGCGGTTGAATACCTCTAGATGCCATGTCGGCTGGATTCAATTCCGTAGGTACGTGACGCCATGCATTTTTATCAGTAAGATCACGAATTTGTTCAACCCTATTAGATACGTAAGTGTTAAGAGTTTTGGGTTCAGTGTGTAACCATCCTAAAACTATGGTGGAGTCTGTCCAAAATATTGAACGAGAAATAGCAATTTTTAGCGATAGCAAAACCTTGGCATAAAGTTTTGCTCCAAGCAGTGCACCCAGTAGTTCAAGGCGGGGTATAGTTTCAGTTTTCAATGGGCTGACCCTAGTTTTGGCGCACAACAGGTTGACAGATTGTGTGCCCTTAGCATTGGTAGATTTTAAGTAAATGCATGCACCATAGGCGTCTTGGGACGCGTCAGTGAAGCAGTGGATCTCTATTTCTGTGGGAGCTTCGCAAAGGGTATACCTCGGTATTTTTATGTTTTGAAAGTGTTTAGTGTCGTTATAAAAGTCAAGCCAAGAGTTTCTGATGTCATCAGGTAGATTGTCATCCCAGTCTAGTTTATTTAACCAAAGCTTCTGCAGAATAATTTTATGGAATATCGTGCAAGCTGACAGAAGGCCAAGTGGGTCGAAGATCTTGCAAGAGTTTGACAGGATAGAACGCTTCGTAATTTTGGCAATGTTTTGGGCATCGACAGAAAAGCTTAATGTGTCAGAATCAGGTGTCCATTTTAACCCTAGCACAGAGGATTCCTTGCTGAAGTCTTGAGACTGGCTAATCGACGGAATATCGTCAAGAATTTCGGGAATATTAGTGCGAAATTTCCGCAACGGGAAGCAGCCTTCAGTGAGTTTTTCAGTAACTCCTTTGATAGTAGCCTTTAAAACTGATTTAGAATCCGAACCAGTGTTGAGGTCATCAACATAGAAATCATTTTTTATGGTATTGGCCACAGCTTCATCCGTACATTCAGATGCGAGTTGTACTAGACATCTAGTACTAAGATAAGGGGCTGAAGCTGTCCCATAAGTTAGAGTATTTAGTTGCAAAACGTTGAGGGGCTGACTCTCATCTTGTCTCCAGAGGATTCGTTGCAGGTGACGTTGAGATTTATCTACTGAAACCTGCCTGTACATTTTTTCAATGTCAGCTGTTACTACGTAAGCATACTGACGAAAGCGAAGTAGTATTGTCATTAGATCATTCTGGACGACTGGCCCAACAAGTTGAACGTCATTTAGTGACTTTCCAGAAGTAGTCTTGCAAGAAGCGTCAAAGACTACTCTAAGCCGAGTAGTTTCGCTGTTTTGGCGAATAACAGGATGGTGAGGGATATAGTAGCTGAAGTTGTGATCATTTACCGGACCCAAGTTAGTTAGGTGTCCTAACTGCTCATATTCTTCAATGAAATTTGCATAGTCCGTTTTGATATCGCATTTTGCAAGTTTTCTTTCTAAGTTGTAGAAACGCTTCTTAGCGTGTTGATAAGAGTCACCGAGAGCACATTCGGGAGGCTCGCTAAAGGGGATTTGTACCGAAAATCGACCGTCCTCTAGACGGGTAGTATGAGTAGCAAAATGATTTTCACAATCCTCTTCCTCCTTAGAGAGCTTTACTTTAGATGGAGAAAAGGGAACATCTTCCAATTCCCAAAATCTTGCCACAGAGTCCTTTATCTCTTGGCAGAAGTATGAATTAGTACGAGAGACCAGGCCTTGGCCCGTTGGCCCTGATACTAGCCAACCCAACTTGGACTCTTGTAAAGTGGGCAGATTTTTACCCAGTTTAATTTGTTTTGAGGCAATTATATCCCAAAATACATCCGCACCTAGTAAAATATCGATATCTGAGGGGCGATAGAAACTTGGGTCTGCCAATTCTAGATGAGGCAGGTTCAATCTCGAAGGATCTACCTCTACACTAGGTAGCATTCCAGTAATGTGCGGTATCACCACACAAGAAACCTTGAATTGGTAAGAGTTGATGCGTGACTTCAGAGTCACATCGCAAGTTTGAGTAGTATTAGTCACTTTATTATTTAGACCAGCTATAGACATCGTGGTGTCGGAACAAGAAAGATTTAATTTTTTTTGTATTTTTTCAGATACGAAGGAAGATTGAGAGCCATTATCCAGGAGAGCCCGCACACTGTAAGTTTTGTTAGTTCTTTTATCGAGCAGATCAACTTCAGCAGTACACAATAGAACTTGTCCGGGTGTCACCACAGACAAGGAAGTGGAATCAGTAGTAGTAGCCTGCATATTGGCAGTAGGAGCCATTATGTCAGTAGAATGGGCATGTAGATCGCGAGTAGGGGCCCGAACGCAGTTGGGATGGGCCTGTAAATCTTGAGTAGGGGCCGACTCAGAGTTGAGATGGGACTGTAGTTCGTGAGTAGGGGCCCGACTACACTTGAGATGGGCCTGTTGATCTTGCGTAGAGGCCCGGCCACAGTTGTTATGTACCTGTGCGCCAGGACGACTAGGAGCTTGCATAGTGACAGCAGATAAGTGAGTAGGTGCAGCTCCCTGAGAAGGCACTGAAGCAGAGGTACTAGGTTCATGACCCGCAGGTAGGTGAGAGTAGAGTTGTTTGTGCAATAACAAATTATGTTTTCTTTTACAGAGCATGCAAGGAGTGTGTCTGCAGTTGGCAGCAAAATGGCCTGGACGAAGGCAGTTAAGGCACAATTTGTGCTTTGAGACTTCATTAAATCTCTCTTCTAAGGACATAGCCTTAAATTTATCACACTTGTATACAAGGTGATCCTTAGAACAGATAAAGCAAGTGGCCAGACTTGAGTTTGTCACAAAGGCTGACTTAATAAAGGGTTTTCTTTCAGTTTTAGTTTCAGTGGGCCTATGGCCTTTATTACCATGTAATGTTTCTAGTATGTCAGCACGGTGACGAAGAAAATCAATAAAGTTTTTTAAAGACCAAGTACAGTCAGCATTACCTTTTTGCTCCTCCCATTTGGCACAAGTGGCACCGTCTAGCTTTGACACCATCATAAAGATAATTAAAGAATCCCAATGATCAGTGGGTTCGTTTAACGCATTGAGAGCTTGTAGGTTTTTTGTGAAATAATCTATCATGAAGCGCAGGGATTTAAATGACTCTTTGATGATAGGTTCAAAGGTGAAAAGAGCCCTTAAATGATTGTTTATTAATAATCTGTTGTTATTATAGCGATCAACAAGCAGCTCCCAAGCCAACTTATAGTTGCGAGCATTGAATTCCAGTGATTTTATAACATTTAGTGCTTCTTTCTCTAGAGAAGACCGCAAATAGTGAAACTTGTTGATATCAGGAATGGAACTGTTGCTGTTCACTAGAGAATCAAAAGTATCCCTGAACTCCATCCATTTGGCATAATGCCCATCAAATGAAGGCAGCTGAATGGTTGGTAGCCTTACATTGCCAGAGTTATGGTTGGAATTAGAAGAAGTTTCATTCAGATTAGTTTTAGTATTTCTTTCAATTAATCCTTGAGCAATAACAATCTTTGAGCAGAATTCACTCTCAATGTTTTCATTTTCTCCCATCTGATCAATATCTAAAATCTCAATATTATTTTTTAAGTCATCAAATCGATTCAACAAGTCCTTAAATCTTGTTAACTTTAGTTCAAGTTCAGAAAGTAGCTCTTTAGAAAAGTTTTCTTCTTTTTCAATCAGTTCAATAGTGTCCAAGTACTTAGAAAAGGTTGTTATTCTTCCCTTAATAGCAGTGCGTTGGCGAATAAGCTGTTCCAAGGAAACCGCCATGTTTAAAATTGTACCTTCCTACTTATTTTAGTAATAGCAAATCAAATATCAGTAAGTAGTCTCTGTATGTAGGTGGCAATGTGGCAAAAGATAGTAGGTAGGCACAGCAACAAACCAAACAGACCAATAAGTAAGTACAAAATAAGTTCAAACCGTGCAGGCCGCTGTAACAGCGGCAAGTGAAGTAACTCAGTCAGCAGCTCACGCGCGATGCCGGCCCTTTCCAGTAAGCAGCTAGCACTCACGCACTCAGCAGAACCCAAGAAGCAGAGGTCTCGACGACGCGAAGACCTAGAAGTATTAGTACTTTAGCAATATGCAAAGCTTTACAAAAATCGTCCTCAGACGCAGTAGAATAGTAGACTATGAATTTCGAAGTTTTAAGAGTTTTTTATGCTTTAGTTCAACAGCTTGACTATGCAGTAAAGTAGGTAAGTAGTAGCTTAAATAAACCTATCTTTTCATCAAGAGTAGGCAAATAGTAATACTCGTAGTTATTCTCAGATTTTAGTAATAGGCCCTTTTTAGTATAATAGACATCAACAAGACAAGAGAGGCACCTATTTTAGTTAGTAGCTAGGTAGTAGACCAAAGTCAGTAGTAGGTATTTTACCTTTCAGACAAATAGTTACAGCAAGAAAACACACATTTGTGTTTACCTAAGTAGAATTTAAGAATCTGACTCCATGAATAGAAAAGTAACGTGAGAATGCGTACCTTGGAGTGAAATAGAAGAGTGCGGTGGCGAGCTATGGAAGTAGGAAGGTAGGTAACTTACAAGGCATTAGGCAACCATGAACACCGATAACGCGTAATTACGTCACACTTTGCACACCGGTAGGTATTTCCTTCGAACTCCCAAACGACCAAGCCTGGCTACGTAGTAGATGTTCTAGAAGTTTGACCCGCGACGACGCCCGGAGGTAGGTAGGTAGCTCGTATCGTCAGATTCGTCCGTCGTCGTTCGCTGATAGTAGGTACTTAGGCGATCACGTAGATATTTAGGTAGGTTGCGTCTGCGTTCAAGCGAAGGTGGTAGGTACACGGTTTCTCACGTCGTTGTACAGTGCAGCAAGATGAAACAGGAACGTTGCGTTGAGAGTAGAAAGACGAATTTCTTCTTAGTAGTATCACGTCGCGAGGTCTCCAATATGTCCAGGGTAAAGTAAAGATCTTGCTGCTTATAGTAGAAATCCGTGTAATGTTTTTAGATAGGTTTACAATTAGTACAATATAAGAGGTAAAATTCAACGCAACACGCGTGCTCTCTTCTGAGCGGCGTTTTCCCGAGTGTCGGCGCAGCGCGGCGCGGGCGCGCACCCCTTCTCCGCCTCAGACCCCGCTGTCGCCCGCGGGGTGTTGCCACCTTATTGGGAAATCCCAACAATTTGGTTATACAACAACAGGCGCGGTCAGGTACAGGATGAGTGAGCGTCCCGTGACTACAACTAGTGGCAATTTTCCGAGCGGTTCCGTGCTTTGCAAGGCACGTTAAGCCGTTGGTGCCGGCTATCATATAATGGCAGTAGTTAAGCCATGTCAGAGGCATTATGGGCGGCTTGATAACTTCTGACAGTAAGGCCCGCCACTGTCTTACAATCCTCCACCAACCCGGACTTGGCCCCCGTGGTGGAGTATGGCCTAACCTTCCTGCGATGCATAAAGAGACCCGTGCCCCAGCAATAGGGACAAACAAGGGTTGATAACGAACGTTTTGTCACGCTCTTTTCTGAGAAATAAGAAGAGACAGCGCTACAGGTAACTATTTACTTAGGCAAATTCTCAATTCCGAAGCTGGCCCATAGTTTTTTGCGTCCATCAATCAGTCAGTGAGGATAATTATGACGAAAAGGAAGAATTCATAATCCAGGGGTCCTATTGCGGGGATAATGGGTATGTGAGGTATGTTTTTGTGAAGCAATAAACTGAAGTGAACTCCAAAATAGAGTTTTCATCGCATGTCTTTTATGAATTAATGGATAGCCAGCTTGCCTTGTCAAAAAAACAACACGTCCATTAGGCCATTTTGGGGTTCCCTGCCTCAAAAGGAAAAATAACGGAGCCCTGAACCACTTTATCAGACAGGCTTGTATTTTTATGCCAGGAACTATAAATAAATAAGAATAATTAATAAATATTCATGGACATATTACGCAGATCTCGTTAGCCCTATACTAAGTACAACTAAATGACTAGTGTTATAGGTGCTAACTCGACGATAGATTTAATACAATAAATACATAGATAACATCCAAGACCCGAGACAAACTAGAAAAGTTCGTTTTCTAGTTTGACCCGACCGGGGATCGAACCCGAGGCCTCCGGTTTTACAGTCAGCATGCCAAACCGCTGCGCCACCGAGGCCGAGGAATAATATTAAGATATTAAAATGTGTGCAAATCTAGCTACCTTGTTGGTCGCTTAAAGTGATTCATAATTCTGAGGTTAAGTGTACCTTTAAGTTGTTAAAAAGCTTTTAAGTTAACGATATAGAAATATGGAAGTTGACGTGAAATAATTTCAATTCTAGGTACATTTGTTTTCTTCACCTCTTGCGTAAAACCTCTTCACCTCTTCACATTTTGCGTAAAATCCAATACGCAAAAGCTCACACATGAGAATCTGTAGAAATAAAGTAGGTACTTTTGACATATTTTTTTCCGAAAGCGATATGTCAAACCTTGATCTAGTTTATCACTCCTATATTATATTGTTTACTGGCACTACCCCTTCCACTGTCCGTATCATCGTGGGTTAGCTGAAAGAAAATACTCTCTAGTATTAAGCTCTTCTTCTTCTTCAGGCTATATTATGTAGTCCACTGCTGGACATAGCCTCCCCTAATGAGCGCTATAGCGCCCTGTCTTCAGCTTGCCGCATCCAGTATTTAGCTCGCCTTGGTTCAAATTTATTTTTAGAGCAATAAAAAGAATTTTTATTCATTTGTTTATTCACCTATGCCTAATATAAAGGCGTAGGCTTGTGTTTGTGTGTGTATGTATGTATAAAAATTGCCAAAAGTCTCGCCGCATAGCAAAAGAAAAACAAAATACTTATATCACATAGACCATCGTCATCATCATTATCGTCAGGCTATATTAGTCCACTGCTAGACACAGCCCTCCCCTTATAAGCGCCACAGCGCCCTGTCTTCAGCTTGCCGCATCCAGCATCTGCCTACTGCATAGAGTAATACTATTAGGCCCTGTTTCGCAATGTTCAAATAAAGTTCCAGATAAGCTATTCGCAACTAGGGCTGCTGTTTGTTCTTAATTTGAAGCCATAAACGAACACACATAATATAGGAAAATGTATTTAAATTTAGAACAAATGGCAGCCCTGGTTGCGGATAGCATATCCGGAACTTTATCTGCAGATTGTGAAACAGGCCCTTAGAAACATACATTTTGCAGTTTGGGGCTTCGACTGCGTGGAAGAAGAACGAAACCTTCAGAGCACGGGTCTTACTCGCACTTGAACTGTTTTTTTTCGTTGGTATTGATGTATATCTACAAGGTGTGGTCAGTGGCATCATTAATAATTCACCTTTGGGAGTTGTGTGGCTGATGTAAACGCTGCATGTAATTTCTACACTTAAGGCGCAGGTACGAGTTTAGTTTCGAACAAGTCGCATTCATCCTCATACTAATATTACATACATACACATACAAACATAACCTCACGCCTGTATCCCAGGGGGGTAGGCAGAGACCAGGGACTGCCACTTGCCACGATCTTGACAGATCACTTTCGCTTCATCAACGTTTATAAGTCGTTGCATGCACGCACGCCGGTACCAGGTACTTTTTATCTTTCCCTTTGCTAATACATCCCCTATCTGGTCGATGTATGTCCGCCTGGGACGACCCTTACCAACCCTTCCACTCACATTCGCAATATATATATTTGTTTCGTCAATCTTTCTTCCTTCATCCTATCCACATGTCCAAACCAACGCAACATTCCTTTCTCAATTCTAGTCACTACACCCTCTTTCAGTCCACAACGTTCTCTAATCAGAATATTGCGTATCCTGTCATTCAAAGTAACACTACACATACTTCTCAAGGACCTCATTTCTACTAATATTATAAATGCTAAAGTTTGTAAGTGTGGACGTTTGTTACTCTTTCGCGTAAAAACAACTGAATGGATTTTAATGATATTGTATGGAATCAGGCGTTACTTTGCGAAAATCTATAATAGCATAATAATTTAGCAAATTAAGTTTCACGTTTTAAGGATTTTAATAAAATTTTACAATAATATAGCTTGTACATCAGAATAACACATTGGCTACAATTTATGAAAATATTGTGTGAATTGTCCAAAATATGGCGATAAGTGATGAAGTAAGTAAGTAGGAAAAAATGTAACGTCTGCGAGCTATTCTAGCGTGCGCTACGATAGTATAAGCTACTCGGAATACTAATCCTGCGCAGACAATATAGTTATATATTAAACAAGTCAAATCGCGATTATTTATTAGGTAAAACGTAATTACCTTATTTCCCGACGTTTCGGCAGCGTTACAGTTGCCGTGGTCTCGGGTAGACTGAAGTGGCGAGTACAGTCAATTACTGTGGGTAGTCACTATTAATTTTTCGCAGCTGGCCGACACACAACAATCAGTACGTCAACGGACCGATCCGGTTAAGAAATATGACTGCGCAGACACAGTGGCGGGCACCAGCTAGTCTGATATATGGCTTAGACACAGTAAGGACAAAAAGGACCACGCGATTTGGTAGGGTTTTAAGGGTTCCGTAGTCAGCTAGAAACCCTTATAGTTTTGCTAAGTCGTACCGTATAACAATACGTCACCGTATTACAATACGTTACCGTATTACAATACGTTACTGTTTTACAATACGTTACCGTATTACAATACGTTACCGTATTACAATACAATACCGTATTACAATACGTTACCGTATTACAGTACGTTACCGTATTGTATGAGTATTAAATCCACGACTTATTTCAGCTTATACATCAAAATAACATCTTTAAAAAACATGTTTTTAGAGTTCCTCTCCTACCTTGAGGGATGAGTTTTTATGTTCCCTCATAACTCCTTAAGGATTTGTCAAATTATGTAAAATAAGATCTCTATTGATTCGTAATATTTTTGGGAATGTCATAGGCAATGTGGAATCAGCACAAATCTAACATAAAGTAAATAAAAAATAATTAAAAGACAAACATACAAAAAATTGAATAAAAAACAACCATCAACCCTACTGCTCAGTATCAACTACCGAAATTCAACAATGTAACTAGGTAAATCTCGCCTGTTTAGTAGTAAATTCTCAGCAGTCGGGTTATTGATTAATTTTATTCAAGTTTTTATTAAAATATTGTGAGTGTAGGAATAAAAAGTTATCGCATTAGAGATCTGTCTGTGAAATTTTTAGGTTTTATAGCGCAATTTTTTGTTAAATTAGAGCGTCCCCTTGACGTGTTTATAGAATCGTAAAAGAAATTAGGAAAATAGCACACATAATGAATTGCAAAGAAAATCTTTCACAGCCGGGCCTTGGTGGCGTAGCGGTTTAGCATCCTGACTGCAAAACGGAAGGTCTCGGATTCGATCCCTGGCTGGGTCAAACTAGGAATCTTATCTTATCTATCATCGAGTTAGCACCTACAACACTAGTCATTTAGATGTACTTAGTATAGGGCTAACGAGATCTGTAAATTATGTCCGTGAATATTTGTTAATTATTATTTATTTATTTAAGCTAAGTAGAATTATTTACAAGTTGACGAGTAATAGGCGACCAACTTGTAAAAGAAAAAAATAGTATACGTTTAATTAAAAATCACTTTGCCAAAGTTGTTGCAATACCCCTTCCTCAGCGGAATTTTAAAATGAGCATGGTCTGACTCGGTCTTAGCCAGTTTTTCTTTAATTTAATCAACACCATGATTACGCTGGGGCACCTAACACGCAAGCTATCCACGTAGATATCTCATCCTTCATGTGTCAGGATCAAACTCTCAATATCGCATATAATCCTGCCCCTTAAATCCTATCGTCATTCATAATATTCAGGTAAGTAGTAAAGCACCACGTTTGATGTTATAAAAGTGATGTTATAAAAATAGCATGCTTATATTTTGAATAAAAACTAAAACTTTTGAATAAAAATAAAACCATAATTATTTAAACATAGTAGGGAAATTTCTCATTATAAAACATTAAATAAATAAATTAGTACAGCGAGAATGCATTGATTGATGAAGATAAATCTATGTTAATACGAAGAAATAATTTGAGTGATCTTAAGGAAGATGAAGTTTTCTTGAAGACCACGCAATTGATTTATTTATATTCGGGTGCTTGTTTCCGTTAAAACAAATGTTTACCAGTGGATAACCTCTCACTGTAATATTTTGATACATTAATCTCAGAAGAACGCTTTGAAGCGGCAATCTGTCAAAGTTATTGAGTTGAAAATTGTTTAATCCATCTTTCCTTTTAAAGTTCAGTCCTTAATAGTTTATTTCGTTCATCATCAACTCACTATGTCCCCACCGAGGGGCATGGGTCTCTTCCCTGTGGAAGGTATAGCCAAGCCAAGCCAGAGGCCTTAGAGCAGCTTGAAACTTCTGACAGTAAGACCAGCCACTAGTCTTACAATCCTCCACCAATCCGGACTTGGCCCCCGTGGTGGAGTATGACCTATACTTATTTCATTACGAACATTTGTTTTGTTTAGAAGATGAAGGAAGAAAGATTGATGAAACAAACATATGCGAATTTGAGTGGCAGTCCCTGGTCTCTGCCTACCCCTCTGGGATACAAGCGTGAGGTTATGTAATGTAATGATCATTTATTAAGGCTTTTCAAAGACCCAACCCAAACAAACGCAACATTCCTTCTTCAATTCTGTTCACTACACTATCGTCAAAATTGTTCGCATAAATTGGACTTTAAAAGGCCTTTCAGGAATCCTATATTTTATGAAAATGCTGCCTAACCAAACCCCTTGTTAGGTCAACCGCGTCGCATGTCAAAGCAACATTAAACAGTGTAAATTCACTAGAACACGTTATAAGTGGTACATTAAAAGCTTTCCGAATTAGACGGCGTATGACCTTGACAGTGTCATTTTAAACACTATTTAATTTTTAAACCTTTTCAATTGGAAATAAAAAAACGTAATACAGAGAATATTGCAAAGAGGTTCGAAATTTCACTGATGCTACCGGTGAGTCGCTTATTAGCTCAGTTGGAAACAGCGCTGGCACGGAAAGCCAGAGGTCACGGGTTCGAATCCCAGCATGGGTGGAATTTTTAGGCTCTAAATAGGTTTTTTTAAATAAAATAACCATAAAGAATTCAAATTCTGTTGTAAATGTTACCTGGGTTCTTTGGTTCCAGTTGCAGTGTAAATAGATACAGATTTAAAAAAATACTTTACTCCGATCATCTTAAGTATAATAGACCACCCCATGAACTTCCTAGTAGGTATCTATATCTAAATCACTCAAATCAAAAACATTTCATTCACGTTTTTGATTTGATTGATTTAGATTCAGAGTCTATCCAACCGTAACTTCACTATATTTAAAATGTATGAACTATTCATTGAATAATTATACGACAAATAATTATGTATTGCTATAACTTATGTTACAATAACAATTGAATGTGAATTAATCTTAATATATCTTAATAAACCAATTTCAATTTCAATATATTTTTATTGGTACTATGAAACTTACACAAAAATATTAGACTTACACAAAAACTGCAATTTCTTTTACAAGTTTAATTAGGTATATACATTTGAAAATATAGATTATTGTGTAGAAAAAATGTATCTGTGTATTTTATTTTTATTGCGACTTACACAAAAACTGCAATTTCATTTACAAGTTTAATAAGGTGTCCATTTGAAAATATAGATTATTGTGGAGAAAAAATGTGTCTGTATATGTTATTTTTATTGTTCTCACCATTTAAACTTTCCCTGGACTTTTACAAATAGATAAATCAAAAAGTTTGACCAATTTATCAATCACGGTAATCTCCTCAGTCAGAACACTGTTGTAAGACCAGAAAAAATATTTAAAATATATGATATCTTTAATCTAAGTAGGTACCTACTGAAGTAATTATTACAAAAAATGATTTCTTAAACCTAAGTACAGTCTGAAAAGTACCCGGAACCGGCGTGTGTGCATGCAACGACTTTGTTCGGTCAGGATCGTGGCAAGTGGCAGTCCCTGGTCTCTGCCTCCTCCTGTCTCTGCCTGTATCCAGGCGTGAGGTTATGTATGTATGTATGTATGTATGTATGTATGTATGTATGTATGTATGTATGTATGTATGTATGTATGTATGTATGTATGTATGTATGTATGTATGTATGTATGTATGTATGTATGTATGTATGTATGTATGTATGTATGTATGTATGTATGTATGTATGTATGTATGTATGTATGTATGTATGTATGTATGTATGTATGTATGTATGTATGTATGTATGTATGTATGTATGTATGTATGTATGTATGTATGTATGTATGTATGTATTTATGTATATCATCTCGTCTCGTCTCGTCTCATCTCGTCTCGTCTCGTCTCGTCTCGTCTCGTCTCGTCTCGTCTCGTCTCGTCTCGTCTCGTCTCGTCTCGTCTCGTCTCGTCTCGTCTCGTCTCGTCTCGTCTCGTCTCGTCTCGTCTCGTCTCGTCTCGTCTCGTCTCGTCTCGTCTCGTCTCGTCTCGTCTCGTCTCGTCTCGTCTCGTCTCGTCTCGTCTCGTCTCGTCTCGTCTCGTCTCGTCTCATCTCGTCTTGCCTCGCTTCACCTCACCTCATCTCATCTTATCTTACAGAAACTGACTGTCTGACTCCCAGAGCTTAATCATGGTGAGTAGAGAAGGAACTCGCGTCACGATAGGCTGCTAAGTAATGTTATACAATTGGCGGTCTTATCACTTACAGCGATCTCAAATATTAATATTTAAGTGTAACGCTTCACTTACCAACGTACTTGAATTTAGGCAGTGAATTTTGGCTAAGTTTCCTCCTTTTGCTCCTGCAATATTCGTTCTACAAACATAAATTATTAACAGTAATTAATCACATAGGCGGCGTATAAATGGTTACAGTTGGTGAGTAGATAAGGTTATGTTAGGTTAACTCCGTGCTATCACGAATCTGTTAAAATGACTAAGTAGGTAAGTAAGCTAAATTATTTTTAACGAATCTGACGATCGATTTATCGAAGTCGTTTACGGCTATATTATAGTCTCTTAGTATTCTTCTACTTCTTCAGGCTATATTATGTAGTCCACTGCTGGACATAGCCCTCCCCTAATGATAGCCATAGCGCCCTGTCTTATACCATCATTGGGGGTTAGTGCCCATAATCCCCACGCTGGGCATGCGGATTGGGGATCGCAGATTGGTGGCATTGTACTGCAGGGGGCGCTGCTGCCCACCCCCCAGTTTGTGTCCCTTATGCCCGATTTCACCAACAATCCCTATCTTTTAAGGGACACCTATCTCTTTTTAAGGGCTACCTAACGGTTGTTTCGCTTTCACCAACGGTAAAGCGTCACTTACGCCGCTAGGGGAACCCCTAAATTTAGGAGGCCGATTATTGAGCCCCTAGTCTTAGGTGACAGTTTCCTTGCCGTCTAAAATGGACAATTTGTCGGATTTTATTGGTGACTTTGAAGGTCTTGAAGACCTGGACTTCTTGTCGAACCCAAGGCTTCTTAGGCGGCCTCGCATTTATCGAGAAAGGCCCGATTTCTTTGCAAAGTACGACGACGTGGGTTTCGTGAAGCGTTATAGATTATCCAAACAGACTGTTCTTTTCTTACCTAACAAAATTGAAGTTCGCTTTGAATTTAAACATAACAAGCGCGTACCATTTCAGGTTTGTACTTTGTACATGGTACCAACTATTGTTTTCTGTGACATTACGGACGATAAAATATAGGTAAGTCACCTAAAGGTCTATCTGCTTTCGATTGTACCTTCTTAGCTACAAAAAAGGACCTTCCTCCTACAACCGACCGAGTTTTGGAAAGCGAAGCAAAACAAATTGTTTGACTTTTTGGCAGTTCTTTTTTTACTGATGTCGCAATGAGATATCTTCAGACAGCCATCCAATTTACATGTATTATTACATATTTTACTAAATAATACTGGCTGAATCAATAATGATAATGTAATAAAGCTTACAATGTAGTCAATTGTCCATTAAAATTACTCAAAACACGCAAAAATAATTTACCGGTAAGTTGACGCTAAAACACAACACTAGACTATAGACAAAACATCACCTAAGTAAGTAACCCCTCGTTAGGTGATTCTTTGTACAGTGAAAACGAATTTAAGTTGCGGGATGGTTTAGGGAAACACTTAAGCTAGAAGTTCCCTAGTTAGGTGGATGTTAGGGGATGGTTGGTGAAATCGGGCATTAGTCGCCTTTTACGACACCCGCGGGAAGAATTTGGGTATTGAGTCTTAGTATTGAGGTGATTGTATTATGTATGTTAAGATAAGATGAGAATATTCTTTACTGTATAATGGAAAAACAACAACTACAAAATAATGACGAATATACGTAGTATAATTAGTGGCCTTATTGCTATAAGCAATTTCTTCCAGACAACCTTCCGATGGAAAGTTGCTGAAGGAAATTAGAAAGGTAGCCAGCCAAAATTTGAATAATGATACATACTTATTTCTTCTCTATAATATAAAAATGAATCCCCGAATGTGTTGGTAAGCGCAAATCTCGAGAACAGCTGAACCGATTTTGCTAATTCTTTTTGTCAAATATTCCTTGAAGTACGAGGATGGTTCTTACGGAGAGCAAAATAAAAAAATTAAAGAATTGACTGTTACGCGGTACGAAGTTCGATGGGTCAGCTAGTACTAAATAATAATACACTTACATACCTTTACTTATGTAAACTTACTATAATAATTAATTAATTACACATCACTGAAATTACAATGCTATGTAAGAGTAATTTATGATGACACGAAGACACGGGCCTCGAGACAAAACAGTTATGGTTTTAGGAGGTCCGAATCCCCTTAATCTGTACCTTTATTATGTTAACATAAACAAATAAAAAAAAAGTAAAAGGAACAGACAGCAGTGATTAGAAGCTCCCGTGGCCTAGTCGAACCGAGTGATTGGAATCAATCACTTGAATTAAGCATCAACAGGCGCGGTCAGGTGCAGGATACATGACCGTCCCGTGACTACCGCTAGTGGCATTTTTTCCGAGCGCTTCCGTGCTTCGCAAGGCCCCCTAAGCCGTCGGTGCCAGCTGTCATGTAATGGCAGTTGTTAAGCCATGTCAAAGGCCTTATGAGCGGCTTGATAACTTCGGACTGTAAGGCCCGCAACCCCAGTAGTGGGGACATACAAGGGTTCATATCGATAGTGACCATAAGGACATCACGAATAAGAAAATACACCCAGACTGAGGCCATCTGTTCAAACGTACAGCGGCCCTAAGTGGGAATCGAATCTATGAACTGCACCATAGTAATCAGACTTGAAACCAACTATAGGTTCTAGGTATTATTTGGCTCGTGTTTTAACCTGAATGGTACGCAGAATGTTATCTTTCACGAATCAACAAATCAATCTATTCGAAGGCATTTCCTTTTCCTGTTTACCGTTTTTATTTCCTGTTGTGAATCAAAACGGGAAATCACAAAGAACTCGGTCTAAATTAGGTTTATTTCTATTTTAATTCTACAAGTTTTGTTATTTGCGAGACTGAGGATGCCTCGTGTTAGAGGCGAAACGCGTCGCGCATTTTGTCACACAAGTATTGTTGTCGGTGGTGGTGGGTTTGTATCCTGATTTTGCTTGAAAAAGTGAGAGGGAGGGCGGTGCATTAACTAACCGCATGGTTATGTTATTTTTAATGCACTAACCTGTGCTAAGGACAATGTACGTAATACAGAGAATATTGTAAAGAGGTTCGAAATTTCACTGATGCCGGTGAGTCGTGAGCCATTAGCTCAGTTCAAATGAGCGCTGGCTCCGATATCCAGAGGTCGCAGGTTCGAATCCTAGCATGGTAAGATTTTTTAGCCTCTAAATAGGTTTTTATAACCGCATGGTGCTTGTGAGATTTTTGGCGGAATTATGCAAAGTAATTTTCACATTTTAATGCTATTTATTATGGATTTCTGCAAAGTAACGCCTGATTCCATACAGTTTTGTTAAAAGTTATACCTATTGCTTATATAATATTAGGCGTTGACAGAATGTCTGAATGAATGAAAATTAAAATAGACTTGATAAAAAACAAACTCTTTTGGCTAAACCTTTTACGAGTATAATATTGACTTCTTTTTTATGTTGCCTATAAACGTCCCACTGCAGGACACAGGCCTTTTGTAGATAGAGAGAGAGAGAGAGAGTATGGGCTTAATTATCACGATGGGCTTAATTATCACGCGTGCCCATCGCTGATTTGCAATTTCAAAGGCTGAGGTATTGATACACCTGATATACTCAGGTTTCTTTACGACGTATACCTTCACAGTAAGCAGAAGTCCTTAATTGTAATGTAACAAAAAATCAATAATATAAACCGATGAAGAAGAAACTGAAAATAAGAAAATAAATAACTCTTTTAGTCTTAATAAGTTAACTTCTAAGTCAATGTAATTAAAGGAGCTTTGTAATTCATCAAATTGTTTGGTGCTAACTCAAAATACGTTACAATTTTCTTCTTTTGTTCCCTTATTTTTTGGTAAAAGTTTTTATGTGCGGAAAACAAGGAAAGAATTTATAAAAAACGGTCAAGTCCGAGTCGAACAAAACAGTAGGGTTCCGTAGAAAGAGGGGGTTTTATCTGTTTTACAAACCTAACAACTTTATCATAGAATTTTCAATGTATTTGGTTTTTTGAAGTTTTTCTTTTGCAAGTTGATCACCTATTATTAATTAAGTTGAAGTTGTAAAGTTGACTAAGGTGAAAGTAGTTCTTTTAAGTTTACATGTGTCTTTATACTAAGCGTTCTATTTTTAAATCGTGAAAAAGCCCGTGTAGCAGAAGTTTTTACGATTGTAAAATAAAACGTTTAGATAGGAGAAGGGCGGGGGACGTTCTACTCGGACAAAAATTTGCGCTTTAAATCTTAACCTTATAATAACATCCTAAATCGAAACATAATCCATCTGTTCCACAATATTTTTAATTGACAAATCTAACAATATCCTTTACTATGGTGTAGGTGAGAAAAAAATGTTTTTTAATACTGTTGCTCAAAAAGTGGCGTATTGCAGGGACGTATAGCGTTCGGGGTGTTAGCTATTACCTACTCGTGCTTTTTTTTACCTTTCCCGCACTCCTGCGTTCTCTTTCGCAACTGTCAAAATAATGTCTTTTAAAAAGAAAAACCAACCATGAAGTTTTCACTAAAAAAAATCAAAGAAGTTTTTATGATTCATGCAAATACTTATATTTCTAAAAAGAAGCTACTATTTGTTTCATTATCAAATTTAATCATTTGATTGAATGAGTTAGGTAAGGTTTGATTTCATTTCATCTCATTAAATTTCATTTTCATTTCATATCAATAAAAAAAATCTACTGAAGACTTGGCCTACAGGAATGGGTGAACAAAAAAAAAATCTCTGCTTTTACCGTTGGCGCCATTTTCCCAATATTTTTTCTTTATTAAATTGCTTCATTTTATCGCAACTGTAATAAAAATAGTCGTTCAGTACACGTGCGGAACCGTCATTGCAACTTGTTCCGACTGTCAACCCTCGCCTTCGGCTACGCTTCGGCTCGGGTAGACATTTGTCGGAACTCTTTGCAATGACAGCCTTTCGGCACTTGTAATTAAATATACTATTTCGGCGTGTGCAGTTTTATTGGCGAGATTAAAATGTATGCCTAATTTTAGCTTTTAGTATGGACTAATCATCCTAAGCTAAGCCGCGGCCAAACAGACACACAAATTATCTATAAGGGTTCCATGTCAACTAAGGAACCCTGAAATCCAGTGAATGAGATCGTAAAACTAAAACAACATTTAAATGTTTTCTTATTGCAGACATTGTCTTTCTCAAAGAGGATGGAATTGAAATGCTCCAACGCAGGCTTTCCCAAACTGTGCGTGGCGAAGCCCCGGGGGGGCTTCCCCGGTCAGTGTCCTGTCTGAATCGGTATGCTCAAATCACCGGCAATATATTACTGGGCGTTTCATTTTTGTTTAAGATAAGAATATTTTTTTATTGTAACTGTAAAAAACAACAAATGCAAAATAATTACAAATGTACCTAGTAGAATTGGCGGCTTTGTTGCCAAAAGTAATTTCTTCCAGAGAACCTTACGATGTGAAGTTGCTGAAGGAAATTAGAAAGACGGATAGCCAGAATAATGTAATGTGAACAGAAGAATAATAATTATACTATTTTTATTTTTAATGCACTAACCCGTGCTAAGGACCCGTGCTAAATAGGTTTTTAGAAGAATAATAATTATAATAGTAATTGGCACGCACCACCAAGGGAAAGGTGCAAATGGGCAGCAAACCTCTATCATATTTTTCATATGATTTTTTTTTATGGACATATTACACAGATCTCGTTAGCCCTATACTAAGTACAACTGAATGACTTGTGTTACAGGTGCTAATTCAACGATAGATTTAATACAATAAATACATAGTCAACATCCAAGACCCGAGACAAACTAGAAAAGTTCGTTTCCTAGTTTGACCCGGCCGGGGATCGAACCCGAGACCTTCAGTTTTACAGTCAGCGTGCCAAACCGCTGCGCCACCGAGGCCGTCTTTGCCTTTTTACTTTTAAGTTGAGGTTCCAATTTTTTGTTTTGCTCCAGGGCCTAAGTTTACCAAGCTACGCTACTCATTGTAAATCCACACTCTGGTATCTTTTGTTATATGTTTGTTTGTTACACTTTATTGCACAATAAAACTTAAATAACATACAACGTGATAACAATTACGTACAAAGGCGTACTTATTTCAACAGATTTTTTTCCATCCAGCCTAAAAATTATGGAATAAGAAATTTTGTTACAAGGCACCTCAAAAAAATAAAGGGAGTTGCAGCATAAAAAAAGTTGGGGACCCCTGTTTTAACGATAGAAACCCCGACCTCCCGTCTTCATTGAAGCGAAATTTCAGAACACGAGATTGTTTCGTTTTTATTCCATGCTCGATTGTTTCTGTTCTGAACAGGTAAATAAATTACTTTCTTGACTATTCAATTTTATTTTTGCATGAAATTCAACAAATCAGCCAACGCAATAAAATCAAATTGAGTCGGGACACGGTATGGCCTAAAGTATTTTCGTCCGAAACGCTTTCATCTCTTTTTTTTCTTGCTCTTTTTACAGACAGACGACGTTGTTAGGGCTCAACTAATGAAATTCAAAGAAAAATGGCATGAACACAAAAACATAATATTCAAATTCTGTGACATCATGTCATGCCTACAGCAAACCTAAAGTGTTGTATGAATCAATTTCGTGTGTAAACTAGGTAATTAATTTGTTTCCAAAAAGAGTATACAAATTAATCGAAAGTGCTTGCTACCCATTGCACTAGGTATCATAATTTTGGATCCAGGACGCACTCGTGTAACTACATACATACATAACCTCACGCCTGTATCCCAGAGGGGTTGGCAGAGACCAGGGACTGCCACTTGCCACGATCCTGACAGATCATCTTCGCTTCATCAACGTTCATAAGTCGTTGCATGCACGCACGCCGGTTCCGGGTACTTTTCATCTTTTCCTTTGCTAATACATCCCCTATTTGGTCGATGTAAGTCCGTCTGGGACGTCCCTTACCAGCCCTTCCACTGACATTCGCAATATATATTTGTTTCGTCAATCTTTCTTACTTCATCCTCTCCACATGTCCAAACCAACGCAACATTCCTTTCTCAATTCTAGTCACTACATCCTCTTTCAGTCCACAACGTGTAACTAAACTGTGCAAATATTTTTTTTTCATTTAATTTCATTACATCATTAGACAGTGGAGGAACAGACTATCTATTTTGGACGTGTTTGATACAATTTACTTGCTTTACTTGTCTTGGCATGAGAGCAGATTTTGTGTTAACAAATAAAATTTTGAGTAAATAACAGCAGTAAACGCTCTAGACAGAGCGTCGCAGTTAAACAAAAAAGTACAGTCAAATGAAGGTCATGCGTTGAGAACCCGCAAACTATCAAAATCATCTCAGATTAGCACAGGATGAACTATAAAAGAGTTTTTAAAGACTATAAAAAGTTGAACACTACAATACTTTGGACTTATCATGAGCAGTCACAAGTATAATCTGCTGCAACAAATTCATACCATGGTCGCAGAAAAAAGTCGTGGGTTCTAAATCTTGGCTCATAGAGTGGTTCAAAACGAGAAACATACTCGTAGAACTCTTCCGAGGCGCAACATCACGGGACAAAATTACCACAGTGTAAGCTTAAGCCTCCAATAGGAGATTGTATCAAAAGAAGAAGAAATAATATAAAATAGTATACGAGTGAGCTATTCGTTTATTTTTTCTTTAAGAAAGTTAGAGACAAAGTCAAAACAATGTTATGCTCTATAAAATAAAATGGTTACTTAATGAACGTCAAATCTGTTAGTTTCACAATTATTAGATTATGTGGAGAAGAAACTAACAATAGAACTCCACATCTAATCTTTTCAAAACAGATTTTAACTTAATTCACAGAGTTTTCAACTTAAAGTGTAAAGTAACATTACAATAGAATCGTCGCCGTTAACATTATTTTAATACGAGACATCATTGTCTTCAAAAAAATCCGTAATATTATAATAGACTTTTTTTCACAGAATACCTATGCTCTTTTGTTTCTTCGTTATCGTTCGTTATCAACCCTTGTATGTCCTCACTGTTGGGGCGCGGGTCTCTTCCTGCATCGCAGGAAGATTAGGCCATACACGGGGGCCAAGTCCGGGTTGGGGGAGGATTGTTATATATTCTTTATTGTAAATAGTAAATTTGCAAGACAGCGGCGGGCCTTACTGTCAGAAGTTATCAAGCCCCCCATAAGGCCTCTGCCTATAAGGACTGCCATTATATGACAGCCGGCATCAACGGCTTGACGTGCCCTGCGAAGCTTGGTGCTTTTTTGTTTAATTTATTAATTTTTTTTTAATCGCTTATGTGGTAAGACTAATATATCTTGAGAAATCTTATTGTAGAACCGTACACAATGCCCCATAAATAAAGTATTAACCTTTGCAGGTCTAAATTGCGGAAATGAAAGATCAAATAGATAGTTGAGTCTTTTCACGTTACACTTTGTGTTGGTATGTAGGGTGGACACATCTACTGGCTGTCCAAGAGTAATTCTACTAATGCCTACATATATGCGAATATCGGGAAAATTGTGAGCGAGCCACCGTTCATACATAAAAAATAGCGGGCGATATCGTGACTTAAGGTAAGGTAACCCTGAAGTAGGTTGAGCCCTCGTGGTCGTGTGGATGATCGACCTTCTGCCCTTGAGTGCAGGCCACGGTAACAAGGCACAGTTTCAAAACGTAATGTGATATACAGAGTGTAACAAAATTCCCGTATAAAATATGTTGTAAAACACAATCCCAGTTCTAGAAGTGGCCGAGATGAGAACAAGATGACGTCGGCCACTTCTAATATATATATATATATATAGAGGTGTCCATTATAAGTGAGTCGCTATTGTGGAAACGTTGATATATATATTTTAAATTGGGCTTTACAAAATTTTATTATGTGTGCTCTTTGTATACTCTACCATATCATTAAATAGCGCCACTACAAAGCAAATAACGAGCAAAAAAATTTTGATATTGTATGCGACATGCTAATCGACATGTTTTAGTATATGCACATTTTAGACATATCCCAGTAGCATTAAATCACTGGGCTCTAAGCACAACAGTAAAAAAAAATTACGTTAAGCATTTAAAACTATTACACCGCGCGAAAAGAACAAGCGATCAAAAAGCAATTTTTACACAATGCATAGATAAGTACTATTTTCCATTGTGAAACAGGTTCCCCTTTGCCCCAACAAAGTCCAATGATGGAGAATGAATTGCTCGGCCTCTGTACGACCAATCTATTTGTATACCGTTTTCAACAATGTTTTCATTTAGCCCGGTACATTGAAATAAAAGCAGGCTATTATGGGGAACCCGGAAAATCATGTTGATGGAAAAAAGATGCTCCTAATAGCCGAAGCAGAAATTATCGCTCAGTGGCGTGCCATTAAGTTGTGAGTGTTGGCATTAGCTGATGAACATATCACACGTTTATTGTTTTTGCTGTAGTTTTTAGAGGTTCATTACTAAAAAAAAGGAAATGAAAAAAGGGAGGTGAAATGTGGGTTAAGTGTTTGAACACCCTGTGACATTTTGAAGGAGAGAGAAGACATTTGACATTTTGAAGTGTCATGAAGTTAATGTCATTATTTATCGCAATTATTAGTACAGTTATAGTAGCAATACTAATCGCTAACCGCGAAGGAAAACATCGTGAGGAAACCTGAGTATCTGAAGTGTTCAAATACAATTTCTTAATGATTCGCGATACTCATACATAGTTATATATTTAAACGGGTCTTTTTTGCGATTATTTATTAGGTAAAACGAAATTACCTTACTTCCCGACGAGAATGCTTGAATCTGCCAATCTGCAATCTTGTCAACTATATCATCAGCTCTTCCAAAAAAAGCTCTAATTTCCCACTACCCAGTTAAATTTCAAAATTCATGCAAAAGTAACGGTTCATTTACTTCTTCATCTTCATGGAAAAGCTGAGAACCACTATAGGTAGTATACTAGGGTCTACTAACTACCTCCTCTTAAGTAAATTCCTGGAATTCAGTAGTAAGTCCTTCAAGGATAGCGTGCTCAGTAATCATTCTCTCGTATTTTCTTTATGTACAAGCGTGCAAACAGTACAGGCGCGCACTTAATTTGTTACCATCAGGGAAATTTGCAGAGCAAACGTAGGTAAAGAGTAAAGGCCCCGTAGCTAGCACTCGGGGGCCTTATTTCTCGTGAATTATTTATTTATTTACAAAGACCTCGTCGGTTTGAAGAGGCGCTGTTCGTGTTAAGTGTACATAATTGAATTCTTGATAGAACTTCCCTCTTCACGACACGACAGTGCATCTTGTTTGACTTGTTTGACTGCTGGCACTCCATTGCGCTTTTGCGCAGGAGTGTACTTTTGAAGCCAATGCAGAATTATATGCCAGTTAAATAGACAAATACAATTTCATCATAATTTTAACACGAGCATGATAGTGTTTGTCTGCGTCTGGTTGATAAAAGCACGAAAATGCACTGGTCTTAAACTTTGACCATCAGGATCCTGCCGCCAACATATGGCGAGTATTGGGAGTCCTCTCCTGATAGGTTTTTTTAAGCATGAGCGTAGATAAATAGGTTTTTAAAATTGTCTTTAGCACGGATTAGTGCATTAAATATAAAAAAAATAAAAGTATAATCACGTGGGTACAGTGATATCATTCCGATGTAAAAACCTTACTGCAAAGCAGGTAGTCGAGGCTGTAAGTGATGCAATTTACTTAAGCCAGATGTCTCTGCCTGTACGTAATACGCTGATGCCGGTGACTCGCCTATTAGCTCAGTTGGAAAGAGCGCTGGCACGGATAGCCAGAGGTCGCGGGTTCGAATCTCGGCATGGGTGGAATTTTTAGCCTCTAAATAGGTTTTTAAAACTGTCCTTAGCACGGCTTAGTGCATTAAAAATAAAAAAAATAAAAGTATAATGAGCGTAGATACTCATTAAACGCTTCTTAAATAATTTCCAACAGGCGTAGTAAAGTATATGGAGAAATCAACATATAAATGTAACAAAAAAATCATTGAAATAAAAATAACCGACAAGCCGACCCGGCCCGACTGCTGAGATTTAACTATTAAGCAGGCGGGGCCAACCAAGGCACCTCGCAGATTTTACATTTCTTTTCGATTTACGATTGTTGCCTATCTTCTGCAGATAAGTCAATTCGATTGGGATCTTATTTGTCAAAAAGCTACGAGATAACACAAAATCGGACATACTTACATACATACATACATACATACATACATACATACATACATACATACATACATACATACATACATACATACATACATACATACATACATACATACATACATACATACATACATACATACATACATACATACATACATACATACATACATACATACATACATACATACATACATACATACATACATACATACATACATACATACATACATACATACATACATACATACATACATACATACGAGCCAAACAAATTATCTTATTTTGGCCACAAGGCTTTTCACTGCGAAAAAGCTCTTCAAGCCCGAAGTTGACTGTTGTACGTGTATTTAAATATACATAATAGTGTTATAGTTAGTTAATGCCTTAACGCTCTAAGATTTTGCATTATGTATGTAAATATACTCCTAATGAGGTGTAAAACGCTCGTAACCTAGTGGAGCCAAGTGATTAGAATCAATCACTAGGGTTGAGCAACAACAGGCGCCTGTCAGGTGCTGGATGGGTGACCATCCTATGACTACCGGTAGTAGCATTTTTTCCGCGCGTTTCCGTGAGTCGCAAGGCATGTTAAGCCGTTGGTGCCGGCTGTCATGTGATGGCAATCCTTGTAAGAGGCCTTATGGGCGGCTTGATAAGATTAATTGAGTATGGCCTATACCTTCCTCAACGAAGAGGTCCGTGCCCCTTGGTGGGGTCATAATGGGTTGATGATGATAATCTCTGGCCGAGGATAGAGGGATGAGAAGAGGGACAAGTATGACATCAGCCTTATATCCTCCCTGCTGGGGCAGATCTTGATAACTTCTGACAGTAGGGCCCGCCACTGTCTTACAATCCTACACCAACCTGGACTTGGCCCCCGTCGTGGGTAATGGCCTTACCTGCCTACGATGCTGGAAGAGACCCGTGCCCCAGCAGTGGGGGCGTACAAAGGGTTGATATCAAAGTACTGCGAGAGCGCCCCCGCGCTTATCGTTGGGGTTTTAGTTGGTATGAGTCTGGCAAAACCCCGTTCCCTCCCTCAGCATAACCTGAGGGATTTCCCCATGAAACACAGGAGAAGGAGATGTATTAGAAGTTGAATACCATCTTGTTTAGTGAGGAAAGTCCCATAATTGTGCTCCTATGATTTCGCGGAAACTTTTTACTTGGTAAGAAATTACGAGCAATTAACGGGGGAAAATAACATTGCATTTGACAGGTCTTTCATTAGCAACCGACCTTGCTTCTAAGTTTTAAATTACTCCGCGGCAACCTCACACGCCGTTAATAAATGAGTATTCCCAATTTCTTTAAGAGCCATATCTGACGGTGAAGCTCTTTCGCAAAAAAAATGAAGCAAAATATATGCTTTGCTACAGCCCATTTGAAGTGTAAAATGCTCGTGGCCTAGTCATACCGAGTGATTGGAATCGATAACCTGGGTTAAGCAACAACAGGTGGGTGACCGTTCCGTGACTAATGCTAGTGGCATTTTTTCGTCAAGCCGTTGGTGCCGGCTGTGTCAGTGGCCTTATGGACGGCTTGATACTGTCTGACGGTAAGGCACGCGGCTGTCTTACAATCCTCCACCAACCCGGACTTGGCCCCCGTGGTCCTTACCTTCCTGCAATGCTGGAAGAGACCGGTATCCAGCAAAGGGGACATATAGAGGTAAGATATCGACAGCCAGTTTGCATCGCTTTCCAAAAATATCGCAAAATATGTTGCGCAATCACTCTACATCTAATAAGGCAAAGTATTGTATCACTGCCGTTCCCAAGACGTGACTATTTATTTATTAACGTCTTACAAAATCTTACATCTTTACAACCGAAACTTACGCGCTATAAGACTAAACGTATATATGATTATACTTTAAACGTATATTTGACTCTACATCTAATAAGGCAAAGTATTGTATCACTGCCATTGCCAAGACGTGACTATTTACTTACTAACGTATTACAAAATCTTACATATTTACAACCTAAACTTACGCGCTAAAGACTAAACGTATATAATGGTTATACTTTATACAAATAAATAGCACAATTAAAAGAACTGAAAACAATGTACAGCAATTAAACGAGGCAAAAAAATATCATGCATCTCTGTCCTTTCTTTTACAAAAACTTAGTATACAATGTTAACACGAAACAGTGCCATACATGACTGTGACGCAAAAACTACTGTGTTTGTAGCCAGAATATTACACACATATACGAATATGTCTGACTTTTTATTGGAGATATTTGTGATATTTGGCGATAACTCACATTGTGTATATAACTCTCTGATCCACTTTTATTAAACATTGAATACCGAAACAAAAACACACCTACAAAAGTGTAAGCGAGTTTTCTCATGTCATCTTTTGAATTGAATACATAAATAACAATAATAACGTTTTATTTCTTTCGTCAATCTTTCTTCCGTCATTCTCTCCAAATTATGTTGAAACCAACGTAACTTTCCTTTCTCAATTGTAGTCACTACATCTTCAAAGTCCACAACGTTATTATTGTACTTAAACAAGTGTGCAGTGCGACGGACCTTATACGTAATGCATTTCTACCAGTCGTCAGCAGGAGGTGCAACAAAAATTCGTAGGCGTGCAAAGGAAAAAAAACAGTGAGAAGAAGAGGAAATGCAATTTGAAATATATTTATATAAGGTAGAATGTTATATAACTAACCGAGTTTATTGGTACTCTGCCGCCCGACAGCGATCTGGCTCAAATATTTTATTTAAATTATAATGTTTTAGGTTTAGTTCCATTTTTATCATTAATTATTATTATTATAAATATTATACTAAATACAACTATATTTTTTCTATAGCTATATACAACATTAAAACTTAACAAGATTTACTCGGGGCTGCAAGTGATGCAATTCACTTAAGCCAGATGTCGCTGCCTGTACGTAATACAGAGAATATTGTAGAGAGTTTCTAAATTTCACTGATGCCGGTGAGTCGCCCATTAGCTAAGTTGGAAAGAGCGCTGGCACGGATAGCCAGAGGTCGCGGGTTCAAATCCCGGCATGGGTGGAATTATCAGCCTCTAAATAGGTTTTTAAATTTGCCCTTAGCACGGGTTAGTGCATTAAAAACAACATAAGATTTACATATTTACAAAAAACAAGCTTTAAATAAAAAGTCTACACTGCTGCCGATAGGGAGAGTTCCCGAGACACTGGCAGCATTTCCTCTCTGAATGGCCATGCTGATGCGCTGCAGCTCTTGGGTTACCGGAGAGGTATAATTGAATGAACCTATATATTTTTATAACACTATACGTAATAAAATAAGTATATAAGCTAAACCTGAAAGTTCTATAAATATTATACACAATAACGTTAAACTTCTGTTCAACTAACGCCCTTTGTTAAAAGTTGCTATAAAGCATTAGGGTATAATATGTACTAAATAGCCCTGTCGTCACCGGAAGTTTGCAATATTGCCGCTTTTAAAAGGTGTATTAAGCCTCTCTTCGCTCTTCCTATCGCATTGCGAATCGCTGCCTAAAGTAGTTTCAGCTTTAAAAACGGTGCCGCGCGAAGCAAAGTCTATGAAACACGTAGTTTTGTTTTAAACTAAATGAATTTTCACGAAACAAACATGTAGGTATATAATGTGAGTGGAGGGGTTGGTAAGGGCCGTCTCAGGCGGACATACATCGACCAAATAGCGGACGCTTTCGCAAAGGGGAAGATAAAAGTACACGGAACCGGCGTGCGTGCATGCAACGACTTATGGACGTTGATGTAGCGAAGATGGTCTGTCAGGATCGTGGTGAGCGGCAGTCCCTGGTCTCTGCCTACCCCTCTGAGATACGGGCGTGAGGTTATGTATGTATGTAGTTACACGAGTGCGTCCTGGCTCCAAAATTAGACAACATACATGTATGTATGTATGAATTTTCACGCAATCGCAACAAACTCCTTTTGTGTAGTCTGTTCGTCCCACTACATGTATTCTGTTAAAGGGCATGAGCTTAATTACCGGGCGTTCCCAACACGGATTGAAGATTTAATGACGACCTGTGGCGCAGCGGTAGCGCATCTGCCTACCATGCGAGAGGTCTCAGGTTCGAACCCCGGCTGGGGAGAACAAAATGCCCTATTTACATATTTGTGATGTCGCTGTTTCTGGTTCCCACGACACAGGGTATCCTAGTGTGGCGCCAAAAGCAATGTATGTGCTTGAATGTAAATGTCATGTTATGTTAGAAAAGCGCTGAGGTACATAAATATATCTTGCTCATGTTTACTCACGATGTTTTCCTTCACTGTTAACGAGTGGTAATACTGCTATAACGTCACAAATGTACGAACTTTACAAAGAAAACAAAGTCATTGGTACATGCCCGCAATGGGAATCGAACCTGGGCCTTTCGCTTCCGAATCTGTTGTTCTACTCACTGGGCTAGCGCCGCTCTTAAATAAAACTTTGCCAATTTGTTAAAGTTAGAATGTTTACCATTCGAAATTATTTAATTGAATGACTCAAATTTCATTACGGTTAATTTATTCTCAATATTTATTTGATCCTGGAACATAATATTTTCCTAAGTTTCATTGTGAAATTTAAAAACCTATTTAGAGGCTAAAAGTTTCACCCATGCTGGGATTCGAACCCGCAACCTCTGGCTATCCGTGCCAGAGGTTGCGGGTTCGAATCCCGGCATGGGTGAAATGTTTAGCCTCTAAATAGGTTTTTAAATTTGTTCCTTAGCACGGGTTAGTGCATTAAAAATAAAAATAGTATATTCATTGTGAAAACCAAACTAAAGTTTGTACAGAAATCGCTTCTCGTTTATCTTTCTTTTTCTGCCGTGACTTTTTCGTGGCCAGCCAGGAGAGCACAAGGTCAAGATAAAAAAATTGCCCACTATCGGGTAGCGTTGTCTCGTTTTACGTGGTGAAATAAAGCAAGATGGTGTTAACTGATAGTGAGCTAAACTTTTAACTTGCCTTGTGAAAAGTAGATTAAGCAAGCTAAACGTGGATTAAACGTTTAGCTTGCTTAATCCACTTTTGTACCCTTTGTAGACTCTTCTTTTTACTCAGGCTATATAAGTCCACTGCTGGATATAGCCCTACCCTAATGAGCGCCATAGCGCCCTGTCTACAGCTTGCCGCATCCAGAATCTGCCGGCCGTTTTTCGCAGATGGTCATCCCACCTGGTCGAGGGGCGTCGTAAATTACGTTTGCCGAATCGCGGTCTCCACTCAAGAACACGTTTACACCAACAATGATTGACGGTTCGCGAGATTTGGTACAGCCCTTAGTACCTTACTGGTAATAGGCGGATAAAAAAGGCATTAGCTCCATTTTTTATTAAAATATTCGTGCCCGTGTAGCATTCAGGCATATTAACAGTATTGCCAGCCGCGGTACAAAAATAAATAAAAGGTTTTGATTGATTAAACCTAACTAAAATAACAAAACATTAAACTACTATCCACAAATAACTCCAATTAGTTAATCTACTTAGGTACACAGTAGTTCTAGAATCGATAAATTGCGTTGCTTTGTGTTTAATTCCTTACGGAATCACACGTTTGAATTACACCAGAAATTGCTTTTCCAATTACCTACTGTAGATATGAGGGTGCATTCAAGTAATGATTAACAATAATTCACGCTAAGGCTTCTTAACAAGTACCTACAGTTCAGAGTGATATGGAATTTGATAGACAGAATTTAAGGGGATATTTTAACCATGATTCAGAAACATGACGCTAGTTTTAAAATAATGAGGCGGCAAAAATATTTTGTCAGTTACATAAAATTACTTCTTTTAAGCATAAGTTGGTCTAAATTAAGCAGAGAGAAAGCTAGAAAGTAAAAATTGCGTATTTTTTATAGGTTTTTTAATAAGACCCTCGGTCTTATTACTATTTACATAGATTTTAAATACATGTAAATAACTTGTTTCCTTGATCAATAATTTTATACAACTATAATAGATATGCATAAACACGAAGTGAAAAAATGCATAGTCTGATTTACTTCAATTTTCACGATTTATCAAGGGTATCAATATCTATATATGGTTGTTACTGGAATCATACTTTCCAAGAATGAGTCCATGAGTTGATCTTACAATTTTCTACTAATGAAAAGAAACGAAAATTCTTAAACCTTATAAAATAGTTATTTTACTAAATAAAATAATTGGGAACATGGAAGATTCACTTACCTAACTTATTATTTTGTACACAACTATTTGGATACTGACCAACTTGTTCTATCTTCAAAGTTAAGGTAAATTTTATATCGAGTTAACCTTTAGTCAATGCGTTTTTTCAACGGTTTCTCGCTTATTTTGTTTCGTATGTATGTTTGTTATTGTAACATAACGGGGTGTGGCCTCTTAATAAAATTAATGCGAGACGCCACCTCGTCACGAAATAAAATATATAAACATATAAAATATAACCTGAAGGGTTGTAAATTATCTTAAAACTAATTGGCCAAGTAAAATAGTCGTGATCGTCTAGAAAAATAATAAAAGACCCATACGTTGTGTTGTGAATTGAAACATGAGAAAATGAAATAAAGACAAGGTTTAAATAAAATCTGCAAATTAATTAACCGTACACATAATCAGTTTAAAATAAGAAAAACATGCAACTTAGCTTCGGTCAGTAATCGTAAACGCCCCAGGAAAAAACAGCATCGAGACTCGATCAGCCTCAATGCCCGCGACTAGCGAGAGAGTGAACACTGCTATCCTTCTGTACACTTTATTATGCATGCCGATGCATGCCCGTTGTTTTTCTAGGAAGACTTTTGACACATGCGCCTAGCCAGTTTCACCCGCGAATCACGAAATAGGTAATAACGTGTAATATAAAATAATATAAAGTATGATAAAATACAAATAATAAGCCGTTACAAAATAATAGAAATACAGGGACAATTCACGGTGTCTGTAGACAGCAATTCTCCTTCCTGTGGATAAATGGAAATGGGAGGGGTTCCAGACTTTCAGAAGAAAATCTAGAAGAACTTTTGTTTCCCTAGCGTGATGACGATGGGCTCCCTTCCAACGCTACACCCATCCCGACGAGCTTCCACAAGAAACTCGCTCCTTCAAAATCCATCGGGACGCAACGTATCACCCTATCACATTCAAACCTTCACTTAACGCCCGACATCCGCTGAAAACATCATTCATCCATGTTTTGTCGTGGTTCTTAATAAAAACAAAACAAGATGTCCTACGGTTTTTGCAAGTGTATTTCCCATTTGACCTCCGGGCTAAGGAACAGGCTACCGTCCTACACACGTCATTTAAGACAGGGATTCAGGCTACATAATACAGAAGATAGTAACTCCGTCGTTTCTCCAAATTCGTAGCTCCATTCAGATGATATAGTGTTAGTAAACCCTCCTCCTATAGACAAATGATTTTGTCTTGTCCATTGTGCTCTGCTCCTGTTGATGGCTCCTAGTTCCTAGCTAAGTTCAAAAGACAAACGCAGAACCCCTGTGGGAAGCACCGCGCCTTCTGCTCTCGCTAGTTAGTGGGAAATCTATAAATAGAACTGGAAGAATGAAATTAAGACTGACGGAGAACATTTTATACATGTATAATAAAATAAATAGACATATAAAGTAGAATACACAAATTAAATTTATATAAAACACGCGTCGCGAAATTCGGAAAACGGTTTGTTCGGCTGAGGAAATTTGCCCCTCGACGGAAAACCCTTTATTTCACGGAAAACGGACCGACGCACTCTTTCTCCACTTTACGAATTCTGTGCTGGCTAGCTTAAGGCACTCGCAAAGTCTTCACTTAGGACTTATCCTCACAAATCACTTGTAGACTCCTAGGTCTAGGTCTTAGAGGTTTTCGCGCGCGGACGAATGTTCAGGTGAACTACCTCTCTCTCTGAAAGCTGCGACTGAACTCCCCATGCCATCTCCCGGATTTTCCAGCTCTCCTCGGTTCAACGCTAGGCTCCACCCCCAAGAATACATTCATCAACTATTTTATGACCTACAAAAAAATATCTAAATTTATGGCCTGAAGTGGACGAACCCAAAACTGGCACAAAAACGCCAAAATCTTGAAAACCCACTTACACGACTAAATTTTTTTTGACTTTTGCCGGAGTGTTCCGTATTGGTCCCTGCAGTACTACGGATTGTAAGGCGATGTATGGAAAAACTGTAAACTCTGGATTTGTAGTCATTAAAAATAATCCTGACAATGGATATTGTCAGTTACATCATTGTACGTCTATTCGTTATTGAAATAATGAAGTCTTAATTACAACATTATTGTGGTTTGTTGATTAAACTAAGTCTTAACATAATCTATCTGATACACAGTAATAATAGTCATTGTAGAAAGTATGCAAAACGGGGTAATTTCCATATAATTTTATTCACAAAATGTATGGGTGAAAGAGGATAAAACCTATTCCACTCAAATGATCCGTCAATATGTGGCGATACAGCTCAAATTTCGTTGAGTTTCTGGAAAGAGACTCTTACAGAGCCCATAATAAATGTTATTTATTATTTTCGAGAACTGTGAGACCCTAAATTTGGAATATATGTAAGCAGGGCTGTATGGTAATGTTGTGAAAAGAGGTTTGAGCTCCACTAATCTCGCCCCTATTACTGTGACTTACGATTGGCGTTGCTATGGCAAAGAACAGCGTTCGTTCGGCTCACTTGTACTTTCTTCGAATTTTTAGTTGACATTTATGGGTTTTATTGCATCTGTGTGCATACATGTGACACGAATGACACGACACTTGCGATCCTAGAGTTTATGAGTTAAGGTATAAGACTCATGATCCTATACGCTCTGAATTTTTAACCACACCCAATATAGGCGGTGCATCACTTCCTAGGACTAAAATCATCCCCTCCTGAGGTCGAATTGTTCTTTAAGATCATAACAGGTGGCGTTACTTGTATCAATTTAGAAATATGTTGCTGAAAACTGTAAGGGTGAAAGGGTTGACCATTTCAGCCGTTACATTATCAACCCTTGTATGTCCCCACTACTGGGGCACGGGTCTCTTCTTGCATCGCAGAAAGGTTAAGCCGTATTCCACCACGGGGGCCAAGTCCGGGTTGGTAGAGGATTGTAAGACAGTGGCGGGCCTTACTGTCAGAAGTTATCAAGCCGCCCATAAGGCCTCTGATATGGCTTAACGACTGCCATTATATGACAGCCGGCACCAACGGCTTAACGGCCTTGCGAAGCACGGAAGCGCTCGGAAAAATGCCACTAGCGGTAGTCACGGGACGCTCACCCATCCCGTACCTGACCGCGCCTGTTGTTGCCTAACCAAGTGATTGATTCCAATCACTCGGTTCGCCTAAGCCATGAGCGCTTCGTACGTATGTAAATTTTATTAAAATTTATTGAACAAGTAAACAATGTGAATTGCTTATTTCATATTGCTTTCTTCATACGGAAAGACTAGTCAATACATGCGGAGCCAGCCAAGCCGCGGGTTTCCTCACGATGTTTTCGTTCACTGTTAGCGTGTAGTGTTGCGACTACAAATTCGCAAATGTACGTAACTTTGAAATTAAACAAAGTCATTGCTACACGACCGTACTGGGTATCGAACCTGGGTCTCTCGCTTGTGAGTCCGTTGTTCTACCCACTGAACTACCACCGCTGTCTTTCCTATGGGCTAGGCCGACTAAGCTGTCAGGATGGTATAGGTGGTAGGCAAGCCGACACCATCTAAAACCATGTCCCAGGCACTGCAGCATTCGAGTGGTCCCTTCACCCATCTAGTCTGAGTGAAGATGCCATTGGACGGTGTATAAATCATCTCATTACGTAGATGCTTCATACGGCTAGTTAAGGGCCGTGTTCATGAAAGGCTCCTACTTTGGAGATCACACTTGAGTGCGTTTTCAAGTCGCTGTTGGGTCTCAAGAATAATCTCAGACGAAGAGCGCTTCATTCAAGTGCCACAAATGGAAAATCATAGTTTATTGACACTACAATGAAATTGCGGACTATTATTTTATTTTAATCTCGTGTTTTTTTTTGTCTTTGCCCATTTATTCTTTAAAACCTTTTGATCCTCGGTAATCCTAAATTTACAATCAAAATTAAGTCCATTTCACTGGTTTTCTCTACACAGGGTATCCTAGTAAGGGGACCAGGGCTACACCTACTTACGTCACGGGTTGAGCTCAGTAACCGCTAATAATGATTTCAAAGAACATAATTTTTGTATATAACATCTGTTATTTTCAGGCTTCCTTTGTGACGCATTTAGCTAAGAGGCAAATAAGTTAGTAAAGTTTTATTATTACATTCTAGTACTATACCAAAAAAAAATTTTGACACGCTGTTGCTAAAAGTGAATTTCCAGAATGGTGTTGGTATTTTTAGTAAATACAGCCTTAAAACTAAAACTGAGGACGTTAAAGCATTTTCTAAAACGGCCGTTTGTAGTGAAAATATATTAGTACTAGGTCATTACAAGCTAGGACTTATGGATTACTACCAAAAACGGTTTTACTTAGGCTGTATTTACTAAAGATACCATCAACATTCTGGAAATGCACTTTTCGCAACAGCGTACTAAAACTTTTTTTCTGTTTCGTACTAGTCACGTATTGTTTCCATCTCCTTATAATTAAATTAAGGCCTGATGACACCGAACGGGTTGGTAAGTTATCGCCATCTTCCGATAATGCGAATCAAGATGAAGCAAACGAGCAGAAACTCCTAAACAGTCCGATTTCGCGCCGGATACACGACCACGTGACCAATCCTTATCAATCCCTTCCGAGATTTATACCCGGCAAGCTAAAGGTGAAGTGGGAGGGGGTATCTTAATCTTTTTATTCAGCGACTCCACAAAGAAGTTACAGAACGTCTACTCATTTATTTATCTGATATCAGTCTATGTAGATATGAATAGATCTTGATCAGAGAGATCTATAAACAATCTAAATTACTTCTGGAAGTATACGAACATAATATCCAATTTGAGATACTGGACAAACTATGGCGTTGGGGTCACACTTGACGCCACGACGAAGGACGCCCTTCACGTAGGCTGACTAGGAAAGTTTAAAGAAAGGCCAGCCAAGGATTGGTGGCTTAAGAGGTCCAGGTAATAAATAAGCTGGCATTCGTTCGTTTGTTTGTTCGTTCTTGCGTTTGTTCGTTCGTTCGTTCGTTCGTTCGTTCGCTCGCTTGTTCGTTTGTTCGTTCGTTCGTTCGTTCGTTCGTTCGTTCGTTCGTTCGTTCGTTCGTTCGTTTGCTCGCTAGTTCGTTCGTTCGTTCGTTTGCTCGCTCGTTCGTTCGTTCGCTCGCTCGTTCGTTCGTTCGTTCGCTCGCTCGCTAGTTCGTTCGTTCGTTCGTTCGTTCGTTCGTTCGCTCGCTCGCTCGCTTGCTTGCTTGCTTGCTTGCTTGTTTGTTTTTTTGTTTGTTTATTTGACCTCAAGAGTCATCGTTCAAGTGAGCCTTCTTTATTATGTATCACTAACTCCACCCTATTTATCCCCTTAGAAACAATTCACTGGTTTCGCTCGGCGACTCACGCTACGGAAAGGTGCTTTTGTATAATCGTGGAATCTATAGCTATGTATTTAGATACGAAAACTTCGGGTAGATCACGCAGATTGGTGATCTTCTCACAGTTTACTGTTTGTTTTTACGATATTCGTTCTACGCAAAGATCTTATTTTGACATAATACCCGAGAGCTGGGTATGAGATTTGTAAATAGAAAAAGCAATAAGCAGGTACTCGTTAAAATTTTTGGGAGAAACTGGATCAACCATTTGTGGAGTTACAACCCCAGTTTTGTGCTTATATGCATTATTTGACGTTTTTCTATTTTGTGACCTTTTGTCGAACTATACAAAACCTGTGTTTTATAAAGCACTTCACACCTTACAAGGTTGTCTAGGAGAGTTGCCGTATACAATTGACAGTCTTATCGCTAAAAGCGATAAGACAGTCAATTGTATACGGCAATACTTAGATATGTAAGCTTTTTTATGTATTTTCTTTTCTGGTGTGGACAATAAAGAGTTCTAATCTAATCTAATCTCAACAAAAAAACTCAACCATCATTGGATACTAACTGATCACAGGCATCTGTGTTAGGCCACGAGGCAAAAAGCGCTCGTGGCCTAGGCGAACCGAGTGATTGGAATCAATCACTTGATTAAGCAACAACAGGCGCGGTCAGGTACGGGATGGGTGAGCGTCCCGTGACTACCGCTAGTGGCATTTTTCCGAGCGCTTCCGTGCTTCGCAAGGCACGCTAAGCCGTTGGTGCCGGCTGTCATATAATGGCAGTCGTTAAGCCATGTCAGAGGCCTTATGGGCGGCTTGATAACTTCTGACAGTGAGGCCCGGCCACTGTCTAACAATCCTCCACCAACCCGGACTTGGCCCCCGTGGTGGAGTATGGCCTAACCTTCCTGCGATGCAGGAAGTGATCCGTGCCCCAGCAGTGGGGACATATAAGGGTTGATAACAACAGGCATCTGAATTCCACTAAGTAATCGTCCGGTTTCTGTGTAATACAAATCTGAAGACACACACTGCCACCTGTTTTATTTAAATCACTTCACAGCTTAGTAAGGGAACCTAAGTGAAACCTAGACATGCGGTGTTTATATACGTCAGAGCTAATATCATCGGATATCCCCAATTTGTGGTGGCAACGCGTGGTAATTAAGCCCATTCCCTGTCTTAGAGCAATTTTGGCAATTTTAGACGCTGAGGTATGTAACACATCAGGTTTGTTTTAATACAAAAAATGACGTAGGTAAAACGGGTACGCGCAAAACATAACTCTTCAGTTTCCACTCTCGTAAATTTCAAGCTTTTAATTTTGCTATTGCGTTACTCATAGCAAAAACCTAAGCTTTGTCAGAACCGGAAAATATATAACACAATGGAGTAATAACTTTTGTTATCAAGCCACTCTTGTCCGTTCGTATCTATTCGAGTAGTTCTATATCCGTGGCATTACTAAAAACATAGTAGCTATACTATTTTTTTTAAATTTTTAATGCACTAACCCGTGCTAAGGACAAATTTAAAACCTATTTAGACAGAGAATAGTGTAAAGAGGCTCGAAATTTCACTGATGCCGGTGAGTCGCCTAGAGCGCTGGCACGGATAGCCAGAGGTTGCGGGTTCGAATCCCGGCATGGGTGAAATTTTTAGCCACTAAATAGGTTTTAAACATAGTAGCTGTGAAATAAACAGAAGTAACGCCATCTAAATCACTGGACACCTAGTTTAACTTGTAATGTACATTACAGTCTGTTAGCTTTTGGACTATACCTCGGCTACAATTATATATTCTTTATTGCAAAAAGTAATTCGAAATATGATTAAAATTTGTTTCAAAGGCGAACTTATCTCTAACAGAGATCTCTTCCAGCCAACCTTAGCATTGGGTGTTTAAATTTATATAGCGGAAGGAAGGGAAAAATATAAATATAACTATATAAATAAGTAATAATACGATAATACACTTAAATATAAATATATACTTATACATACATAAACGTACTTACTATGTGATGTTAGAAAGGTAGTGCTCTTTTAACCTCTTCTTGAAAGTATATACGGATGGACTCTCTTGAATATAGTTAGGAAGCTTGTTCCAAAGTTGAGCAGCTCGGACAGTGAAAGAGTTAGAGAAAAATTTTGTATTGTACTATAGGATGGAATCGGATATATTCACGTAATAGAAATATCTGAACAAATATGATACTTAATTTCAAAAAACAGTAGTATTACGAGTACACCCGTGTGCTTTCGGCAAACACCGAAGCCTACTCTAGAGCCCGAGGTTTATTCTAAGAGCTAACAGACTGTAAGTCGCAGTTTCTGTGCTACTTAAAAAAATCTTTTTGATTTGACTTGATTTAAGGTTTAGGGCACACAGAAAGGACGTAGAGTAAGGGCGCGGAATTGATGCCATACGTTGAATAGAATTCATGCCCTTGCCTAGTCCCTACTGTTTGGATTGGGAAAGAAATAGAAGTGAAGCCGTCTATAGATAGATAGAGAACACTTTATTGTACATTAAATGGAAATTACACAGATATTTCTTAACCTAAGAGTAAATCATCTCATTAAGTAGATGCAAAAGGCCAATATAATTATTTTTATTAAGAGGATGATGGCGGCCTTATCACAAAAAGTGATCTCCTCCAGACAACCTTTGGATGGACTGCGTGGACACCTTGTTTAACTTGTAACGTTCATTAAGTCGCCGTTTCTGTGCTACTTTGAATAAAACCTTTTTGATTTGATTTGATTTAAGGCCTAGGGCACAATGGAAGAACGTAGGGCGAGGGCGCAAAAAAGACGCGATGCTTTGAATAGAATTTGCGCCCTTGCTCCGTCCTACTGTGTGCTGCGATACTAATAATAGAAATAAATCCGTCTACAGTTTACTTAGTTTAAATTGTAACGTTCTTGAAGTTGTAGTTTCTGTGCTACATTTATTAAAACCTTTTTTTATTTGATTTGATTAAGGCTTAGGGCACACTGGAAAGACATAAGGCGAGGGCTCAAAAAAGACGCCATGCATTGTATAGAATCCGTGCCCACGCCCTTGTCCCTTCTGTGTGGGCTTCGTCCTTTTTGAATAAAAATAAATAAGACAGTCGACACGTCTCTTTCGTGTCTCCGCCCCATGCCTTTCAGTTTGGCCAAGGCCTAATGGGTATCGTTACTACACGTAGCGCCACGTGTTGTAACGATATCATTAATCGTACGATTTAACTGTCAAATGTCGCGACTTTCCAGTACATTAATAGTCAAATTTTGATATTCCATTACCACGATACGATTACGGTACGATTCAATGCCATCGTGCCATCGACTACCAAGACGGGAAAACTAAGGAGTCTGCTTGATTTTCTCACATGCGAACTGTCTGCATTAATGACTGTAAGAATTGACGTACTAAGATTATCATTATATCTATGCAGTCAGGTGAAGCATAGTGATATCCGGCCTAAAATAAGTACTCAATACTCAATGCTTTATTGCATTCCACAAGGTGTAGGGTTGTTACGTTATCAACCCTTGTATGTCCCCACTGCTAGGGCACGGGTCTCTTCCTGCATCGCAGGAAGGTTAGGCCATACTCCACCACGGGGGCCAAGTCCGGGTTGGTGGAGGATTGTAAGACAGTGGCAGGCCTTACTGTCAGAAGTTATCAAGCCGCCCATAAGGCCTCTGACATGGCTTAACGACTGACATTATATGACAGCCGGCACCAACGGCTTTACGTGCCTTGCGAAGCACGGAAGCGCTCGGAAAAATGCCACTAGCGGTAGTCACGGGACTCTCACCCATCCCGTACCTGACCGCACCTGTTGTTGCTTAACCAAGTGATTGATTCCAATCACTCGGTTCGCCTAGGCCACGAGCGCTTCAGGGTTGTTACATTGTAACTTAATAGTTACTTGATAATATTATCTTTGTGGACCTTTGTAGGGCACGCAACATTTTGAAGTGCTATATTAAAATTACATTACATCAATTAAAAGTTAAAATAATTCATTGAATTACTAATCATGCAATTTTAGCTAATTATATTTCATAAGTTATATTTATAATCTTTTTTTATCTCACATCATCTATACCACTCTGTAATAAATGATTCTTATAATTTGACGATTGCCATTAACAAGTTATTATATAAATTCATGAACGCAACATAAAGATTATTTTTGAACGAAGTTTAAATTTGATAGTAAATGTTTTGAATTATTGAGTCTTCATTGTTCTTCTCCACATGGCACTTAATACGTGTAAGCAAGAATCAATTAGCAACTTTTTTGTAATGGAACCCAAGACCCACTTCAGGCCGCTGGGACAGTGAGTCAAATAAGTAAGGAAAGGTACGAAACTTGAACGTATTACCTAGGTAGGTACAAAGCGTTCGAGTCCGCAGTAATCCGACAGGTAACTTAAGAGATTAAGATTGCGTAGCGCCATTTTCCGCGGCAAAATAGTTTTTTTTTCTCCGCAAACCACTGCTTGGGATATCTGACGCAGCCTTATTTTCCTCTAACCTAGATTTAGCTTCCCTTGGGCCTTTGCAAAACAATAGATTAAGCCTTTTTTTCTGTCCACTCCACAAAGGCTGCCCGGGCTGCTGAAAATTCTGCCCGGGCAAATAAAAATATTTGCCGTTTGGATAGTTTATACGCCATGTTTGTGTTCGTTGATTGTTTTGCCTCTTATCTCCCTACTTTGGAGGTTGGGTTTGTTGATGAAATAATATTATTCGATTTCTCAAAGGTTTCCCGTGGGCACCCACGGGAAACCCCAGTCTTCGTAAACAGGCTTAAAAACGCTACGGTAATAATACATTTAGTATATTCTGAGGAGTAAAGGTTAGGCACTCACGCCCACTGAAAATTTGTTGTCGGCGTTTTTTCATGTCTAACATCTCTCTAGCTTGCGCAAAAGAACGTAAAAGAAACAAAAAGCCCAAATGAGGTAATTTTGTGTTTCGTTTACCTTAGATTAAGTTAAGTTTTAGCAATAAGTTCTCAGGCATCCGCTGAAAATCAGCGCCGTAGTCCTGCTACAGCATTGAGCTGAGCGGAAACTTTTCTGGTACTTAACTTTAGTTTCATATTAAGCTTAACCTATTGTATTCAATATCTGTAGTACCAAAAAATTTTTTTCTACATCGACATCTGCATCTATTAATTATTTTAGAATAATTAACATATTTTTTTGAGATGTGAAGATGTTATACTCTTTTTTTTAATGCACTAACCCGTGCTAAGGACAATTTCAAAACCTATTTAGAGGCAAAAAACTCCACCCATGCCGGGATTCTAACCCGCGACCTCTGGCTATCCGTGCCAGCGCTCTTTCCAACTGAGCCAATGGGCGACTCACCGGCATCAGTGAAATTTCGAACCTCTTTACAATATTCTCTGTATTACGTACAGGCAGCGACATCTGGCTGAAGTAATTTGCATCACTTGCAGCCCCGAGTACCTTCTTTGCAGTTAGGTGTTTACATCGGAATAATATCGCTGTACCCACATGATTATACTCTTTTTTTTTAATGCACTAACCCGTGCTAGGGACAATTTAAAAACCTATTTAGAGGCTAAAAATTCCACCCATGTATGTACATGTGAAGATGTACTAGAAAAACATTTCAACAAAATCTAATATTATATAAATCTCGTATCACAACAGTGTTTGTTATCGGACTCATCCGATACAGCTTCATCGATTTTTATGTTTTTTTTTTATGTATCTCGTATGTCCAAGAAAAAGTCGTAGGATAATGAATATGGCAAAACAACTTTTTTTTTGAAAATACATATCTTTATCTTGAGCAAGGACGTAAATTTCTAAAAAACAAAAGAGTTGTGAAACTTGTTTAAAACATGCTCCGACAAGTGTTACCGCCTTTCCATCTATCAGAATAATAAACCACTGATACGCACGCACCCCTTTTGTTGGCTACAAATGGTTCTAACAGATATAAGTTTGTTTCAAAATCAGTCAAAATTATTGGAAAGTAGTTTTTGAAAAACCAGTCAATTTATTTTGACTTTGAAATTACACAAATTCCACCAGATAGAAATGAGCCTTGCCGATTCCTTAAATGTATATCCGGCTTAGGACGGAAAATGTAAAATTCACAAGACGATTTTTAATTCCAGCTCAGGTGCGGCAAGCTTAGCGGTGGCAAGGTGATTCTAAAAACTTTATTATTTACCAACAGCGAACCTGTCCCCAGGTGCTGCCGGGGTTCAAAATTTATTATGATTGTGTTGCATTTTTATTAGAGTAGCTAAAATCCCATCAGCAACTTCGCGAATTGTTCGGGCTTACCACTAGAAGGTAATACCGTTTTTTGGCGTTCCGTACACGAAGGGTACCGAGCGAAAAACTATACTCTGCGTCCGCTGTATGTCTGTCTGTCCATCCGTTCGCGCTTTAAAGGACTCTATCTTTTGAACCGTAATATGTAGCCAATTGTCACATTTTTATTGAATATGTGTTGCTACGGCGAATTATCTAACAAATAATAACTTTTAAAAATACCTCTTCAATAATCAAGGGCGATATAATGCTCTGAGTGCTTAGTGCGAGTTTGACAGATCCAATCGAATAACTTTACTACCGCGTTAATCGAGCATCGAGTAGTGAGTATGAGTAAGTCAACCGTTCGAACTGGCGAAACCCTGTCACAGTACAACTCGCACTCGCGTGTATTCGTGTTTTGGCTAGTAAACGTGTTCACTTCTCAACGTAAACCATTACAACTCGCACTCAGCAATTTTAATTTCCATACTTGTCACTAGGTGGCGCTTCCTCGATGCCATAGAAGTATGAGTTTACGTTAACGCGATCGAGTTGTTAAAAAACTCGCACTAAGCACTCTGTATAAAATGCTCTAACGTAAATACGGTAATACGTACAGGAATCAAACTTGCCGTGATTGTAAAAATAGCCTGGCGATTTTATACTCTTGGGGAAAAATAGTAATAAATGGGTTTCACCCGGCATGGGTGAAATTTTTAGCCTCTTAATAGGTTTTTAAATTTGTCCTTAGCACGGGTTAGTGCATTAAAAATAAAAATAGTATAATCATGTGGGTACAGTGATATCGTTCCGATGTAAAACCTAACTGCAAAGTAGGTGGTCGGGGCTGTAAGTAATGCAATTTGCTTAAGCCAGATGTCGCTGCCTGTACGTAATACAGAGAATAGTGTAAAGAGGTTCGAAATTTCACTGATGCCGGTGTGTCGCCCATTAGCTCAGTTGGAAAGAGCGCTGGCACGGATAGCCAGAGGTCGCGGGTTCGAATCCCGGCATGGGTGGAATTTTTAGCCTCTAAATAGGTTTTTAAATTTGTCCTTAGCACGGGTTAGTGCATTAAAAAAAAATAGTAAAATCATGTGGGTGATATCGTTCCGATGTAAAACCTAACTGCAAAGTAGGTGGTCGGGGCTGTAAGTGATGCAATTTGCTTAAGCCAGATGTCGCTGCCTGTACGTAATACAGAGAATAGTGTAAAGAGGTTCGAAATTTCACTGATGCCGGTGAGTCGCCCATTGACTCAATTGGTAGAGCGCTGGCACGGATAGCCAGAGGTTGCGGGTTCAAATCCCGGCATGGGTGAAATTTTTAGCCCCGAAATAGGTCTTTAAAATTGTCCTTAGCACGGGTTAGTGCATTAAAAAAAATAGTAATAAGTGGCCAAGAGTGAGTAAGACAGCACGTGTGCCCGTAAACGGGCGTGAGTTTATGTACGTAAAAAGGAACACTACGGCAAACTTCATAGTAACTTCCATACTGTCATTAATATTTGAAATGTGGAACTTTGTGATTGGATTTTGGTCACGAAATTGTGTTTAAACAGCTAAACAGATACAAATGAAATTTGATAAACAGGATAACCACTAACCCACCTATTAAAACGGTGAATACATTTTTATGCTAACCCCATTTGGCTAACGACGAGATCTTATTGGATATTCTTTATGTAACGTTAAGACACATAAGGACCTCTGTGGCACAGCGATAGCTCATCTGCATATCATGCAAGAGGTCCCGGGTTCGAACCCCGGCTGGGGACAAAAAACTCCCAGGTCGCTGTTTCTGGTTCCCACGGCACAGGGTATCCTAGTGTGGGGCCAGAAGCAACGTATGTGCCTGTAAGTAAATGTTATATAAAGTAGCCTTAAAATGTTAACATTAAATTAAGATTACCTTCAAAAGTTTCCAGGCTCAAATTTGAAATGCAATTTGCTACGCCTTGATGATTTATCTTCATTAAACAAGGGTAAGCTTAGTTAAGAGCTGAACGGAAACCCGTTTCAAAAAGTCGGTATCAAAAAACGAACATTCCGTTTCATACGAATAAAAAGTCTTTTGAAGTGATCACGGCGGGTCTTTCAGCCAAATTTCCGGGTAGGTTGGATATTTTTGCCGACTGCGAATGAAATGGAGGGTTTTGTCTTTTGCACGTATGTATGGATGATCTTTTATAAGCACAGAAGCCAAACAGACCGACTGAATTTGATATACGTACATAAACTTGTTAGAGTTTGGGAAGTCTTTTGCAATGAAAAAAATCTGTCTCCACGTGACACTTGTCACTGCCGTATTTTGTATCGGAAAATGTTTTCGGCTTTCATCATTTTTAGTTATATTTCTATTTTTTTCTGCAGGTCTAAACAACCTGCTGTCAACGAATTATGCTACCATGTGCTCCAATAAACAAATAATAAATATTGGTCATCAGCAATATATACCTACGATCTCACAGAAAACTCGAAATGTTCACTGACATCGGATGTACTGTTAAGAATTATTTCAGTATGAAATAAAAAAATGTATTTTGAAAAATCCAAGACAGAAACTAAAAACCGAAGTTTGACAACTCATAAGTCAATTTTCTACTGCGGCCTCAGAATTTTTCACAAATTTTACAAGATACTTGCTACAAGATTTGGTTGAAGTTAATCAATGAGTTAATCGAGGTCTTGTTACGAGTTTCGCGGCAGTCGGGTTTTTCGTTTTTGAACGATTTTTTTTTTCATTTCCATACGGTCTGCCTCTGCTTCCGCTGAGCACTGTTTCATTCGATTATTCTGGATCGCGGACGGGGAAATTTGCGCTGAATTCATTCTAATGTGCCACTCGCAGGCGCACTCTAATCCGTTAAACAACAGCTGAGGTACAAACGGTGGAAATAGCCTTTGAGCGACATTCTGTACTGTTTTATTTTTAAATTGCCATTTTCGTTTTCAATTTTTCGCTTTTGTGGCCAGTGCGATTTGAACGGCCACAAAAAAGGAAATTATGTCTCCTTCGTGCAAAAACGGTAAATCCTTTTATTTTCATTAAAATCGCCAGTATATTTCTGCGGCCAGCACCGCTACCTCCGGTTGTCTTTTTCATTAACATTTCCTCCATGTTAATTAAGTGAATGGGCGATAATCAATTCTGAATATTCCAGTGAAATTTTGCTAGTAAGTGGCTTTTAAGTTTTCACCTTCGTTTCAGAGTTTATTATTTAATAAATTGCTTTTACGTAAGCGTTACGTTAAATGGCAGAGATACTGGTAAAAACCCATTTTAAGCCGTCTATAGTCTTCAATTATTTTTGTGAATGTTGAACTTACAATAAATTACATCAGATAAACACATATCTGCATTGCGGAAGCGTAGGGAGTGACCAAAGTTTACCACATGTTACGGACGAACCACTTTCACTACTAAACTTAATATTTTTGTATGAACAAAAACGGTGGAGGGTGCGTTATCAGTATCACCAAAGGATTCTGTGGTAATAACGATTCAGAAGAGGTTGTGGGGTACAATATTTATATCATTCCGGTCTTAAAATGTCCAAATATCACTATACTTACAACGATAGTGTCATTGATTAATTTGTTCTATTAATATGCCTATACTGAAGAAAAACATCCTGAGGAAACCCGCGGGTTGGTTGGCTCCGCATGTATTGACAATTTTTTCCTGTGGGCTAGGCCGACTAAGCTGTCAGGATGGTATAAGTGCTGGGCAAGCCTACACCATTTAAAACCATGTCTCTATGGCGTAGCGGTAGCGCGTCTGCCTACCATGCAAGAGGTCCCGGGTTCGAATCCCGGCTGGGGACAAAAAAAGCCCAGGTCTTGGATGTTTACTTGTTTGTGATGTCGTTGTTACTGGTTCCCACGACACAGGCTATCCTAGTGTGGGGCCAGAAGCAGTGTATGTGCATGTATGTAAAATGTTATGTTATTTATTTGACTCGCCTAATAATATGTCTGACTGACCTACTCGTATAGTCAGACCTAAGATTTCCGCACGAAGCCTCATGGTTGGGTAATTGTACGTAGCAGAGCTGTGAGTTTACCCCAGCCAACCTATCTCTTTCCAGAAAGGCAACAGTGCTCTGATGTCATCCGCGATGACCTCCTGAATAACCTATTAAGGATTTTCAGCGTAAACCGTGATCGGAAGTCAGTTGAAATTTTCACAAGATGTGTTTTTTTGGCGGATTCAACAAATAATGAAAAAGTAAACTTTACTACTTTTTATTTTAAAAACCTATTAAGAGGCTAAAAATTCCACCCACGCCGGGACACGAACCCGCGACCTCTGGCTAACCTCTTTATTTCAGTTCTATTGTAGACAGAGTAATACAGACTGTTTTTTTACCTGATTGAAAGAACTATATAAGTATTGCAAATCTCACTTGACCTTTTTTATGCCCAAGGTATAAGATCATAATCACAGATTATTAGATAATGTTATTTGTATTTGTAATAAATAAATATTCATGGACACATTACACAGATCTCGTAAGCCCTATACTAAGTTCTACAACTAAATGACTTGTGTTATAGGTGCTAACTCGACGATAGATTTAATACAATAAATACATAGTTGACATCCAAGACCCGAGACAAACTAGAAAAGTTCGTTTGCTAGTTTGACCCGACCGGGGATCGAGCCCGAGACCTTCGGTTTTCAGTCAGCATGCCAAACCGCTGCGCCACCGAGGCCGAGGAATAATATTAAGATATTAAAATGTGAGCAAATTTAGCTACCTTGTTGGTCGCTTAAAGTAATTCATAATTCTGAGGTTAAGTGTACCTTTAAGTTGTTAAAAAGCTTTTAAGTTAACGATATATAAATATGGAAGTTGAAGTGAAATAATTTCACTTCTAGGTACATTTTGTTTTGTTCACCTTATATTTTGCGTAAAATCCAATACGCAAAAACTCGACGATGGATTTAATACAATAAATACATAGAACATCCAATACCCTATAGATTGATAGAGAATACTTTATTACAGAAGAAAAATTACAAATTATTTCTTAAAGCGAAATTGCTAGGTACATGGCTTTCTCACAGTTAATGTTTTTCAAATCGACGACTAATAAACGTCGATGAAGCAAAAATAATCTGTCACGATGGTGGCAACTGGCAGTCCCTGGTCTCTACGTACCCCTTTGAAACACAGGCGTTAATTGAAAAAGTATTTTTAGATAAACTATAAGCAATACGTTAACGTTCGTTCGTTATCAACCCTTGTATGTCCCCACTGCTTGACACGGGTCTCTTTCTGCATCGCAGGAAGATTAGGTCATATTCCACCACGGGTGCCAACTCCGGGTTGGTGGACGATGCGATTTTTTATTTTGAGTTATTTTTCGAGTGGCGAACCTTACTGTCAGAAGTTATCAAGCCGCCCATAAGGCCTCTGACATTGCTTAACGACTGCCATTACATGACAGCCGGCACCAACGGCTTAGCGTGCCTTGTGAAGCACGGAAGCGCTCGGAAAAATGCCACTAGCGGTAGTCACGGAACGGTCACCCATCCTGCACCTTAACGCGCCTGTTGTTGCTTAACTCAAGTGATTGATTCCAATCACTCGATTTACCTAGGCCACGAGCGCTTCAATCATCATAATAGCAGTCCAATCATCGTCATCATCAGCCATTCGACCCCCACTTCAGGACATAAGCCTCATGGTTTTCCAATCTTCCCGGTCTTGTGCCGTCCGCGTACAGCGACTCCCCGCCACCACCAGCAATACAATAGCATAAATTAATCTAAGAAGCTTCCCGTTATAATGTACTATTTTTAATACGTATAATAATAAATATTCATGGACATATTACACAGATCTCGTTAGCCCCATACTACGTACAACTTAATGACTTGTGCTACAGGTGCTAACTTGACTATACATTTAATACAATAAATACAAAGAACATCCAAGTCCCGAGACAAACTAGAAAAGCTCGTTTCCTAGTTTGGAACGGCCGGGGATCGGACCCGAGACCTTCGGTTTTCCAGTCAGCGATATTTATTTTAAAATGACCCTTAGTATGGTCCCCACTTCTGGGGCTCATACTCTACAACGGGGGCCAAGTCCGGGTTGGTGGAGGGTTGTAAGGCATGTAAGGCAGTGGCGGGCCTTACTGTCAGAAGTTATGAAGCTGCCCACAAGACCTCTGGCATTTCTTAGTGACTATCATTACATGACAGCCGGCACCAACGCAACGGCTTAATAAAAACGGCTTAGAAAAAATGCCACTAGCGACAGTCACAGAACCAGCACTTGGCCGCGCCTGTTGTGCCTTAACCCCGAGTGATTGATTTCAATCTCTCGGTTGATTGTTTTCAATCACTCGGTTCCACTTGGCCACGAGCGCGTAATTGGTTTCTTCTTCCCCAGGCTATATAAGCCACTGCTGGATATAGTCCTCCCCTAAAGAGTGCCATAGCACAAGGTTGTACCATCATTGGGGGGTAATGCCCTTAATCACCACGCTGGGCATGCGGGTTGGGGATCGCAGTTTGGTGGAATTGTACTGCAGGTGGCGCTGCTGCCCACCCCCCGGTTTGTGTCCCTTAGTCGCCTTTTACGACACCCGTGGGAAGAATTTAGGTTAGTGCTATTCTCTAGGCCGACACCACACAGCGTAATTGGTTTAAAATGTTAAAAAGAGACTGTAAGCTGATTACGCCCATTTCTCAATCGCTGAGAAACACAGACCGAAACATTTTCAGCTTTAAAGTAACAACTGGCAACTAACGAGCGTTGTGTGGTATCGGCGCTGCTGTCTACACCCGCCTCTTCTAATCCCTTCCACCTCAACGCGTATTACCCGAGCACATTCGAAACTCTACAATAACATTCAGCAATCGCATTAGACCGCGGGATTACAATAAATCCGAAACCCCACAACTGGGCCCAGACAAGTGTAGGAGGCAATGGTCTTTGCTTTGTTACAATAAGTGATCGAGTCAAAGTTGGATTGAAGTGGCATGGCATAAACATGGAAGACGTTTATTTTAAACATGGAAGAATTTTAAATACTTCAAAAACTGAATTTACACGGATTCTACTCGTTTATTTTACATTTTTACAATTTTACATTTAAATTATTTATCTTTAAAATGCGAAAGTCACGTAAGTTACTTTAAAAAAAATAATGGATTTCGTTTTTTTATTGAATTCCAAGCGTTTTTTTAAGTATGCAGATGCTAATACTGTACATTTGTGAAGTAATAGTAGCAAAACCAGTCGCTAACGTACATGTTAGCGTAATGTGCATTTGTGAAGTAATAGAAGCAAAACCAGTCGCTAACGTACATGTTAGCGTAATGTGCATTTGTGAAGTAATAGTAGCAATACCAGTCGCTAACGTACATGTTAGCGTAATGTGCATTTGTGAAGTAATAGTAGCAATACCAGTCGCTAACGTACATGTTAGCGTAATGTGCATTTGTGAAGTAATAGTAGCAATACCAGTCGCTAACGTACATGTTAGCGTAATGTGCATTTGTGAAATAATAGTAGCAATACCAGTCGCTAACGTACATGTTAGCGTAATATGCATTTGTGAAGTAATAGTAGCAATACCAGTCGCTAACATACATGTTAGCGTAATGTGCATTTGTTTAGTTATAGTAGCAATACCAGTTACTAATGTACATGTTAGCGTAATGTGCATTTGTGAAGTAATAGTAGCAATACCAGTCGCTAACGTACATGTTAGCGTAATGTGCATTTGTGAAGTAATAGTAGCAATACCAGTTACTAATGTACATGTTAGCGTAATGTGCATTTGTGAAGTAATAGTAGCAATACCAGTCGCTAACGTACATGTTAGCGTAATGTGCATTAGTGAATAGTAGCAATACCAGTCGCTAACGTACATGTTAGCGTAATGTGCATTTGTTTAGTTATAGTAGCAATACCAGCCGCTAGCGTACATGTTAGCGTAATGTGCATTTGTGAAGTAATAGTAGCAATACCAGTCGCTAACGTACATGTTAGCGTAATGTGCATTTGTGAAGTAATAGTAGCAATACCAGTCGCTAACGTACATGTTAGCGTAATGTGCATTTGTGAAGTAATAGTAGCAATACCAGTCGCTAACGTACATGTTAGCGTAATGTGCATTTGTTTAGTTATAGTAGCAATACCAGTTACTAATGTACATGTTAGCGTAATGTGCATTTGTGAAGTAATAGTAGCAATACCAGTCGCTAACGTACATTTTAGCGTAATGTGCATTTGTGAAGTAATAGTAGCAATACCAGTTACTAATGTACATGTTAGCGTAATGTGCATTTGTGAAGTAATAGTAGCAATACCAGTCGCTAACGTACATGTTAGCGTAATGTGCATTTGTGAAGTAATAGTAGCAAAACCAGTCGCTAACGTACATGTTAGCGTAATGTGCATTTGTTTAGTTATAGTAGCAATACCAGCCGCTAGCGTACATGTTAGCGTAATGTGCATTTGTGAAGTAATAGTAGCAATACCAGTCGCTAACGTACATGTTAGCGTAATGTGCATTTGTGAAGTAATAGTAGCAACACCAGTCGCTAACGTACATGTTAGCGTAATGTGCATTTGTGAAGTAATAGTAGCAATACCAGTCGCTAACGTACATGTTAGCGTAATGTGCATTTGTGAAGTAATAGTAGCAATACCAGTCGCTAACGTACATGTTAGCGTAATGTGCATTTGAGAAGTAATAGTAGCAATACCAGTCGCTAACGTACATGTTAGCGTAATGTGCATTTGTGAAGTAATAGTAGCAATACCAGTCGCTAACGTATATGTTAGCGTAATGTGCATTTGTGAAGTAATAGTAGCAATACCAGTCGCTAACGTACATGTAAGCGTAATGTGCATTTGTTTAGTTATAGTAGCAATACCAGTTACTAATGTACATGTTAGCGTAATGTGCATTTGTGAAGTAATAGTAGCAATACCAGTCGCTAACGTACATGTTAGCGTAATGTGCATTAGTGAATAGTAGCAATACCAGTCGCTAACGTACATGTTAGCGTAATGTGCATTTGTGAAGTAATAGTAGCAATACCAGTCGCTAACGTACATGTTAGCGTAATGTGCATTTGTGAAGTAATAGTAGCAATACCAGTCGCTAACGTATATGTTAGCGTAATGTGCATTTGTGAAGTAATAGTAGCAATACCAGTCGCTAACGTACATGTTAGCGTAATGTGCATTTGTTTAGTTATAGTAGCAATACCAGTTACTAATGTACATGTTAGCGTAATGTGCATTTGTGAAGTAATAGTAGCAATACCAGTCGCTAACGTACATGTTAGCGTAATGTGCATTTGTGAAGTAATAGTAGCAATACCAGTCGCTAACGTACATGTTAGCGTAATGTGCATTTGTGAAGTAATAGTAGCAATACCAGTCGCTAACGTACATGTTAGCGTAATATGCATTTGTGAAGTAATAGTAGCAATACCAGTCGCTAACATACATGTTAGCGTAATGTGCATTTGTTTAGTTATAGTAGCAATACCAGTTACTAATGTACATGTTAGCGTAATGTGCATTTGTGAAGTAATAGAAGCAATACCAGTCGCTAACGTACATGTTAGCGTAATGTGCATTTGTGAAGTAATAGTAGCAATACCAGTCGCTAACGTATATGTTAGCGTAATGTGCATTTGTGAAGTAATAGTAGCAATACCAGTCGCTAACGTACATGTTAGCGTAATGTGCATTTGTTTAGTTATAGTAGCAATACCAGTTACTAATGTACATGTTAGCGTAATGTGCATTTGTGAAGTAATAGTAGCAATACCAGTCGCTAACGTACATGTTAGCGTAATGTGCATTTGTGAAGTAATAGTAGCAATACCAGTCGCTAACGTACATGTTAGCGTAATGTGCATTTGTGAAGTAATAGTAGCAATACCAGTCGCTAACGTACATGTTAGCGTAATATGCATTTGTGAAGTAATAGTAGCAATACCAGTCGCTAACATACATGTTAGCGTAATGTGCATTTGTTTAGTTATAGTAGCAATACCAGTTACTAATGTACATGTTAGCGTAATGTGCATTTGTGAAGTAATAGTAGCAATACCAGTTGCTAACGTACATGTTAGCGTAATGTGCATTTGTGAAGTAATAGTAGCAATACCAGTTACTAATGTACATGTTAGCGTAATGTGCATTTGTGAAGTAATAGTAGCAATACCAGTCGCTAACGTACATGTTAGCGTAATGTGCATTTGTTTAGTTATAGTAGCAATACCAGTCGCTAACGTACATGTTAGCGTAATGTGCATTTGTTTAGTTATAGTAGCAATACCAGTTACTAATGTACATGTTAGCGTAATGTGCATTTGTAAAGTAATAGTAGCAATACCAGTCGCTAACGTACATGTTAGCGTAATGTGCATTTGTTTAGTTATAGTAGCAATACCAGTTACTAATGTACATGTTAGCGTAATGTGCATTTGTGAAGTAATAGTAGCAATACCAGTCGCTAACGTACATGTTAGCGTAATGTGCATTTGTGAAATAATAGTAGCAATACCAGTCGCTAACGTACATGTTAGCGTAATGTGCATTTGTTTAGTTATAGTAGCAATACCAGTCGCTAACGTACATGTTAGCGTAATGTGCATTTGTTTAGTTATAGTAGCAATACCAGTCGCTAACGCACATGTTAGCGTAATGTGCATTTGTGAGGTTATAGTAGCAACACGAAGGAAAATATCTTGATATCTTAGGTGTTGACATACCTCAGCGCTTGACATTGCCTATCTGCGGTGGGCACTTGTGGTAATTAAGCCCATACTCTGTCTCTGAGAAAAGGCCTGTGCCCTGCAGTAGGACGTTTATAAGCTACATAAAAATAATGCAAATAATACTTGATGCGTTGATACGGAAAATACTACTACTGATAAAGAGAGAATTTATGCAGAGGTACATAAAATCATTATTTTTATATAAGAAAATCGAGTCCTCTAGTACAATAATATTTTAAATGCAACGTTGCATTACTTCTCTCACGATGAAAACTATTGTAGACTTGTAGTCCGGATTTACTTACGGGTGTTGTTATATCGGAAAAGTCCATGCTCACCATGATTAAGCTCTGCGAATCGGAGCGAAACCTGGTCGGACTTTTCCGATATAACAACACCCGCAAGAAAATCCGGACTACAAGTCTACAATGTGTTGTGCTTACAAAAAAATTTAGTTCAAAAAAAAGGAAAACTATTATTCGCATGGATAAGTGCCCCGTGTTTTATCTTTTCATTAGTATCAAAATCCTTTTATTAATAGATTTCCGCTAAAAGCGGCTGGTTATGGCGGAAATAAATTAAAGTCCTAGGTTCTTGATCCGAAGTTCTAGACTATAGGTTCTAAAAATAGTTGTCAAAGTGGTTAAGATTTTTGACGTTTAAACATAACATAACAAAACCTTACGCCTGTACTCAGAGGGGTAGGCAGAGACCAGAGATTGCCACTTGCCACGATCCTGAGAAGTCACCTTCGCTTCATCAACGTCCATAAGTCGTTGCATGCACTCACGCCGGTTCCGGGTACTTTTGCCTTTTTATTTTTGATGTATTCTTGTATTAATATTAATTTATGATTTGTTATTCCATTTGTGGCGCTAGTTAGCATCCCAAAGCGCCTTAATAGATTATAAGATACCTTTAGCAATACTAAGTAAATAAGTCATTAAGTAAATATTAGAGCTCTAGTACGTTGGGAATAAACCTTCCTATGTGGTTCCCTTTTGTACACACACTCTCACAGAACAAATACTTCAACACAGAGTTCTATTACGTTAACCTTTTCCACTTACGTTGGTATAATCTTTCGGAAATTTCCCGCTGGTACATTTAAGTTTGAATTGAACAACGAATAACATTGTTCAGTTTTACAAGTACTTAGTCTACACATATTATATAGTACATTGTTAGCGTAGGGTTGATAGTTACTTATTTAGTCTCAAGACAGGGCCAATAGAATTAAATAAAAATATTAGTAAAAATAGTGAGACAAAGTTCAAAGTAGTGTCAAAATGGCGTGGATAGTGAAATTCATCTCGTCACTTGAAAATTATGTACGTTTTCGACAATTTTATTAGCATTACAAGTGTAATAATCGGATAGGGAATTTTATGCAGATTGTGGTGATATATAACACTTATTGAATAAATACGTAGTACTTTCTCTAATTTGAGAAATGCGGAAACGTGTCCTCAAAAAATTTGCAAAAAAATGGCAGTGCGAAATGACCTTGCACTATACGGCACCTTGAAGGTGCCGTATAGTGCGTACTTTCCGGGGTCCGAGCGCGGCAAGCGCCTCACGGGTTAATAAGGTTGTTAATATTCTTATTAAAATCTTTAATATACCAGCCAAAAATGTTCTACTGGCTACCAAAAATTAGGTTGTCAAAAAAACATACAAATATTTATGGACATACAAAACAGACATAAAAGGGAGGCTATAAATCTCAATGAACAAACCCATCGAAACATTTATTAAAAACACGATCGGATCGTATGACAACAATTGTAACTTAAATTAAATCTCCGAAATGACAAGGGGGCCAAGTGAATGCGGGTTCGGCAATTCAGGGCTTACATTATTGTGAACGATAATAAATACGTATTATAATTATAGGCGCGTTCAGTATAGCACAATTTACTATGAGAGTGACGTGCTATTAGAGGGTAATGTGTAAGTGATGAGTGATGAATGATGATGGATGATGTATAAGTTTAGGTCTTTACTTTGTACTCGAAAACAGAAAATTACAAAACAAAAAGTGTACACTACAAGACAGTTCCAGAAGAAATCTCTACTTTCTCTTACTTAATTTATTATTCTCTTGATTGATATCAACCATTTGTACGTCCCCACTGCTGAAGCTCTTTTTCTATATCGCAGCAAGGTTAGGCCATACTCAACCACGCGGGGAGAAGTCCGGGTTGGTGGAGGATTGTAAGATAATGGCGGGCCTTACAGTCAGAAGTTATCAAGCCTCCCATGAGGCCTCTGACGTGGCTTAACGACTGCCATTACATGACAGCCGGCACCAACGGGTTAACGTACCTTCCGAAGCACTAAAGCGCTTAGAAAGATGCCACTAAAGCAAACTATCGCAAACTAAACGTTGCCTATCCTGTACCTGTTGTTTCTGAACTTTATTGATTGATTCATTCATTCATACATTCCGTTCGACTAGGTCACGAGCGGTTCATACCATTTCTATTATTATACCATTGGAATGACATTATACTGCTGTAATTTTGTAGACTAACAAAAAGAGCAAAATAACAACATTAGTCATGCGTTTAATTCTATCGGAAAACTATGTATGCATCAGACTCTTGGGCCTATTTCCACTGCGAGTATCCGGGATAATATTCCTAATGTTTAGTGCTTACGAAGTTTTAGTGTCAGTAGTTTGACGTCGGAGTTTCTAAGGTGCTTACATGCCTCATCCGTGGGTACCCTTCGGTTAGTATTATTAATAACTTCCACACAACACAATCAACTGTCCTGCTCCCAAACTAGGATACCCCGTGCTGTATTGTTCAAGCAAGATTTGTCAGAGTGAAGTTTTTGGCTACCTTTTTTGCCCCCACACTACGGCCCGAAGGCAGCGGCTTACATTTCACATTGTACATTGACATGCAGCAAACAGAACGTAAAGTCTTTACGTTGAAAAAAAATTGATTTCATTTCATTGCGCTAAGGACATTTGTTCGGATTTCCGGCGGTCCTGACACGGCTTAACGACTGCCATTACATAACAGCCGGCACCAACGGCTTGACGTGCCTTGCGCAGCACCGAACCGCTCGGAAAAATGCCACTAGCGTATCAGAGGGCTAACAGGCGGCTTGATAACTTCTGACAGCATGGTGATAATATTTTTTTCTCATTCACGGAAATTCGATACTGATTATTAATTATCATTTATTTATTAAGGCTTAGGCAACGTTAAGACGTCGGTGCCGGCTGTCATGTAAAGGCAGTCGTTAAGCCATGTCAAAGGCCTTATGGGCGGCTTGATAACTTCTGACAGTAAGACCCGCCACTGTCTTAAAATCCTCCACTAACCTGGACTTGGCCCCCGTGGTGGAGTATGGCCTAACCTTCCTCCAATGAAGGAAGAGACCCGTGTCCCAGCTGTGGGGACATACAAGGCTCGATATTGAAACGGCGGTTCTCGGAGGGAATCGAACCTACGACGTTCGGCATGATAATCAGACAGCAAAACAATCCTTACGAAAACGCAATCTTATATTAATGTGAAGCCTTCCTCTGTTTACCACCGCAAAAACTTACATTTAGTGTGGTAACCAACGAAAACCATGCTTGTGATCTTTCTGTAAAATAAACATTTTGAATTTTTATGTATGTTTACAAAAACGCAATCTAATATTAATGTGAAGCCTTCTTCTGATTACCACCGCAAAGACTTACATTTAGTGTGGTAAACAACGTAAAACATGCTCGTGATCTTTCTCTAAATTATGTAAACATTTTGTATTTTTTTTTGTATCTAATCAGTTATCTTGAAGACGACTTTACAACGAGAATGTAAATATTGCCGTCGACCGTACAATGTATTGCAATCATTGAACGCCGTTTTTTCCATTTAAATCATTACACTTGTTCCAAATACACTTTTATTTTTATAATTACACTAGTTCTAAATTTCAAATTCACTTTTTTTTTAAGTTAATGTCTATGTAATTATAATATTCTTCATGAGTGATTATTAAAACCAATGAGGCTTCAAGTAATTACATCAATTAAAATATTAGCTCCAAATAGCCACTTACCTGCTAACATTGTTAAGTTAAAACACAATTTTAACCGCATGGTGATATTATTTTTTTCTCATACACGGGATTCCGATACTCGTTATTAATAATAATTTATTTAGGTTTAGGCAACGTTAAGACAGTGGAGCTGGCTGTCATATAAGGGCAGTCGTTAAGCCATATCAGAGGCCTTATGGGCGGCTTGATAAATTCCGACAGTAAGGGGCGCCACTGTCTTACAATCCTCCACCAACTTGGCGCCCGTGGTGGAGTATGGTGTAACCTTCCTGCGATGCAGGAAGAGACCCAGTGGGGACAAATAAAGGGTTTATAATGAATTCGCTCAGGATGTGCACGCAATAAAGGGGTATTGCTTTTATTTCGGACGTTTATTTGTATTATAGGGATTTGGTTTCATCCTGTACCTTATGTTTTTGTACAAAGCTATAATACAGAATTACATAACCACACGCCTATATTCCAGAGAGATACGCAAAGACCAGGGACTGTCACTTGGAATGATCTAGACAGATCACAACGTACAAGGCAACTCTACGAATAAACAAAAGTCGTCGACACGCCTATTGAAACTAGACGCAACAGTTAGTTAACTTTCTCATTTTAGACTTTAGGTCGGTTTCGGTTGAGTGAAAGTGCTCATCGATATCAACCCTCTTGTATGTCCCCACTGCTGGGGCACGAGTCTCTACCTGCATCACAGGAAGGTTAGGCCAAACTTCATCACGCGAGCCAAGTCCGGGTTACGAAGTACTCATATCAATGTGCAATGTTCTAGCATCACAGACAAATGAGTTATATGAAAGTTCACTTCTCTAAGAAAGAGAGAATTCTCTCACTTTACTCCCTGACTGTAAAGAAAAACATCGTGAGGAAACCTGAGAGTCTGACGTGCAGGTGTAAACTACCTCAGCGCTTGAAATTACCAATCCGCGGTGGGCACGCGTAGCAATTATGCTAAAATTATTTCTTCTCCTCTCTTCTTCAGGCTATATTAGTCCACTGCTGGAAAAAGCCCTCCCGAATGAGCGCCAAAGCGCAAGGTTGTGCCATCATTGGGGGATAATGCCCATAAAAGAAATTTATTTGTTGTACATTTATTCTGCGTTAGTACAAAGACTGAAGATAAATAACTGTACGTTGCTTCTTTTAGTTTTATGTAACTCATTCGCCAGCTCTTATTTACGCTTGGCACAAGTGCTGGAAACAAACTGCAAAGGGTGCCTCTAAGTGAGGCAGGCGGCACTAACTCAGCTGAACAACAAAACAAAACCAATTTGGGGGTATGCGGTACCGTTATTGCAAAAACTAGGGGCGATTATCGAGGTCGAACTCGAGGATCATTGTCGTTTCCAAAGTTGGCCGTTGAATGGCTCTCCGTCTTTGAGTGTTACTCGGCCAACGCGAGTCATTATACACTGTGAATTTCAGCCTTCTAAAGGTAAGATAAAAGATATACGGTCTGATTTTTGAAATTAATATAATAAGAGGTATTACGAAGCGGTATTGGAATCGCTCGTAGCCCCAGCTGCCTGAGTGATCTTAAACGATCACGTTCACGGGCACGTTCAGTGCATGGATGATTGACCGTCTATGACTAACGTTTGTGGCATTTTTCCAAGCGGTTCCGTGCTTTGCAAGGTACGTTAAGTAGTTAGTGCCGGCTGTCGTCGATAGATGGCAGTCGTTAAGTCTAGTCAGAGGCTTTAGGGCGTCTTGAAAACTTCTGACAGTAAGACCAGGCACTAGTCTCGCAAGCCACCATTCCGGACTTGGTCCGCGTAGTGGAGAATGGTCTATATCTTCTTCAGGGAAGAGACCTGTGCTCCTGGGTGGGGACACAATGGGTGAAATGTGATGATGATGGTTGGAATCAATCACTTGGGTTAAGCAACAACAGGCGCGGTCAGGTACTGGATGGGTGACCATCACATGACCACCGCTAGTGGCAGTTCCAAGCGCTTCCGTTCTTCGCAAGTTAAGCCGTTGGTGCCGGCTGTCATGTAATGGTCAAGTATAAGAAATTGAACCAATAAAATCACGACCGCACAAATTATTATATTAATATTAATTATTGATAACTCAGTTGACTACTGAAAATAAATATGTACTATTAAACACAATATCACTTAATAAGGGTGCTTTGAAGCGAAATTTCCTACATTATTAATTTTAATGAGGTACATAGTTATAAATGATTACAGTTCGGCCATAATTGTATGAATAAAATTCCTCCCTCCATTTATAAGAGAGATAAAATTAGTCGCAGTACTCGCAATTATCTCGATTTCGTACATTGATTTCACTAACTGTACAAAGGAGCAAAGGTAAAAAAACAGCATTGTGTTTTACTCATTATAGCTCAGAAATTGTGACTAATGATACATTTCATGATAGATTATTTTGGAGCAAAAAGAAAACAATTCAATAGAATTTTTAAATTGGCATTTTTTTGTAAGTAATCAAAGTTTATTTGTTATTGAAAATATAGAACGCGTCCGATAAACTGGTTTAAAAGCAATTTTGACAAATTGTCTTCTACATATTTTTAACGCCCTTTTTACACAGCGCGCTGTATAGTGACCACACTGTGTAAAAATGTTGACCCACGAAGGATGCAAATGCTCTAATTTTGAGAAGTTCAGAATTCAAGGTACTAACATATAAGTACCTGTAACCAGCATGCTAGTATACAAAAACTATGACTGTTGATGAAGAATATCAGAGGTTCGCCAGAATCGAGAACATTGGGAAATTCTAGTGTGCTAATTATTTTCTCTTCAACAATTTGAACTACGACGACACAAACTTTCATGTTCGAAAATGCTTAAACATCCTCAGAATTACGTAAGGAGTTTTTACGCAAACATTTTGAACTCCTCACAACCTCCAAGAGTCTTATAAATAGGTCGGATATGCGACGTGGTCCAAGACGCAACCCTCTGACATGCAGATACACACTTAGCAACATGTTTATCCTACAAACATTGCGAAACGGGACATTTCCACTCTGGTTGAATGAAGGGCTCATTCGTATGAAGATGTGCTACTTAGTTGAAAATTTGCCTCGGAAAGGAATACGCAACTGCTTGTAAGGGTCAGGGCTTTTACGCAGCGGTTGAGTGGAAGCGGTTTACTCTGGAGACTCTTTCACAATCACGCGATATGTGGGTGGTTAACGCAAACAATACCAGGGGGACCGTTTTTTAGTAAGAAAAAAACACGTAAATAAATCAGTAAATTCCGTTTTGATCTACTTCTTTCACTGTATCGCTTTTCAACTATGCTAGAGGATTAATTTATTTTGTTGAAATTTGGTATCATTGAGGCAGATCAGATCATATCAAAGCAAACTTTTGCAGGATTCAGGAGTTAGTTAAATTCAACTCTCTCCACCGAGCATACATGGCTGGCTGGTTTCTAATTTGTCAATGTCCGATTTTGGTTAGACAAAGTTACAATAATATACTTATTAGTATGACAAGATACTCTTACACTATTTTTATTTTTAATGCACTAACCCGTGCTAAGGAACAAATTTAAAAACCTATACGTAATACAGAGAATATTGTAAAGAGGTTCGAAGATTTCACTGATGCCGTGAGTCGCCCATTGGCTCAATTGGTAGAGCGCTGGTACGGATAGCCAGAGGTTGCGGGTTTGAATCCCGGCATGGGTGAAATTTTTAGCCTCTAAATAGGTTTTTAAATTTGTTTCTTAGCACGGGTTAGTGCATTAAAAATAAAAATAGTGTAATCATGTGGGTACAGTGATATCGTTCCGATGTTAAACCTAACTGCAAAGTAGGTAGTCGGGGCTGTAAGTAATGCAATTTGCTTAAGTCAGATGTCGCTGCCTGTACGTAATACAGAGAATATTGTAAAGAGGTTCGAAGATTTCACTGATGCCGTGAGTCGCCCATTGGCTCAATTGGTAGAGCGCTGGTACGGATAGCCAGAGGTTGCGGGTTCGAATCCCGGCATGGGTGAAATTTTTAGCCTCTAAATAGGTTTTTAAAAGATATTCTTAGCCGTTCTGCCTCTATATCATGCGTGAGCGATGCCAGTTGTCTGTCAATTTTGTAAGGAATTTGACACTTTGGAATTGGAGAATTTTTTTTATTTCATTTTGACCCATCGTTCCTGGAATTATAATAAAAATGTGTTATGTTTACGAAAGTTTTAGTTCTACAACTTTCTGTGTTTACACTCGCGAGTTGAGTGTTTAAGGGCGCTATCAAATTAGTCGGTAAGGGCTCGAACCCGACTTATATGTTAGCTTGAATGAACACAATATCTAACTAGGCCACTGTTGTTAGCAGTTTGTTTCATTAGATTATTGAAGACCCAGCGATAATCGATCGTATGATCGATCTTTTCTACAACGTACAATTTTATGATAATCAATGTTTGATAGGATAAGTCGGGCCATCCAAAACAGGAATGTTGCCAGCATTCTGATGGACACCGACCTGGGCAAGTTTTTTATTTGTAAATATAGAGTTATAGGTATTTATTAGTATTCGTTTTTATTAAAACTGCCGGCAGATGCTGGATGCGGCAAGCTGAAGACAGGGCACTATAGCGCTCATTAGGGGAGGGCTATGTCCAGCAGTGGACTACATAAAATAGCCTTAAGAAGAAGATTTTTTTATTAAATAGTTTCAAATTTACTTCTTAATTCACCCACTAACTAAATACTTAATTTGATGTTAGTTTAAGTTAAAATCGTAAATTGATATCAATCTTTTGTATGTCCCCTCCGCTGGGGCACGGGTCTCTTCTTGCATCACAGGAAGGTTAGACCATACCCCACCATGGAGGTGAAGTCCGGGTTGATTTGGGATTATAAGATAGTGGCAGGTCTTGCTGTCAGAAGTTATCAAGCCGCCCGCCCATAAGGCCTCTGAGATGGCTTAACGACTGCCATTACATCACAGCCGGTACTAACAGCTTAGCGTGCCTTGCGAAACACGAAAGCGCTCGAAACAGATGCCACTAGCGGTAGTCACGGGATTGTCACCCATCTCCTGAGCTTAACCCAATTGATTTATTCCAATCACGTGGTTCCACCATGAATGCTTCTGTGAAAATAGCAAATTCTTCTTCTTTACCTTCAGGCTATATTAGTCCACTGCTGGACATAGCCCTCCCCTAATGAGCGCCATAGCGCAAGTTCAAAATTAACATGTTTCAATATTTAAATCTGAAGTAGAGCCCTCGCCCTTATCTGTCCAGTCGAGATTTATTTGAAGTGTCCTGCCCTATAAGTTTAACAATATCAGAGAGCTCTGCGCCCAAGTTACCGCCAATATTGGATTTGTTGAGTGACCGCAAAACATGTGCGCGACTTCGCTTGGCTTTATTGGCCGTGCTGCTTAAAAACTTTTGCGATTTCGCAACTTTAGAGTGATACCGCGGAGTTAAAACTTTTATTTATTTGGATTTTATTAAACTTATAAAGTGTGAGATCAGAATTCTAAAATGTCCCTTCTTTTCTTCTGCTTTAGCAGAAATAAAGTTTTCGATAAATATAAATACTATGCATCCTATACTTGTTCTGTACTTCGCAAGGCACGTTAAGCCGTTGGTGCCGGCTATCACCAACCTGGACTTGGCCCCGTGGTGGAGTATGACCTAGCCTTCCTGCGATACAGGAACAGAGCCGTGCCCCAGCAGTGGGGACATCGAATAATCAAGGCGTGGGGTTCCTCGCGATGTTTTCTTCACAGTTCCACTAGCATTGCTCGCTGCAGCCTCGGTGGCGCAGCGGTTTGGCACGCTGACTGTACAACCGAAGGTCTCGGGTTCGATCCCCGGCCGGGTCAAACTAGGAAACGAACTTTTCTTGTTCGTCTCGGCTCTTGGATGTTATCTACGTATTTATTGTATTAAATCTATCGTCGAGTTAGCACCTTTAACACAAGTCATTTAATTGTACTTAATATAGGGCTAACGAGATCTGTGTAATATGTCCATGAATATTTAATTATTTATTATAACTCCACAAATGTGTGTAACTTTGAAAACAAAGTCGTCGGTACATGCGGGGATTCAAACTCAGGACTTACCAAATAAGAAACCGGTGTTCTACCGCTCCGCTACTAACGCCTATTCCAATTTTCCAATAATAAACCACGTACATTAAAAGGACGTATCTAGAAGAAGTAAATTGAATCGGCCGAGGCGCCGAATTATACATACATAACCTCACGCCTGTATCCCAGAGGGGTAGGCAGAGACCAGGGACTGCCACTTGCCTCCTGACAGGTCACCTCCGCTTCATCAATGTTAATAAGTCGGTGTATACACGCACGACGGTTCCTGGTACTTTTTATCTTTCCCTTTGCAAATACATCCCCTATTTGGTTGATGTAAGTCCGCCTGGGACGTCCCTTATATAAATATAATAATATTTTTTTTCAGATAAATGAAAATCCATATTAAAAACCACCAGCTTACCTTACCTTAACTTAACTTACCCTTCCACTCACATTCGCAATATATATTTGTATTGTCAATCTTTCTTCTTTCATCCTCTCTACAATTATATATTAATTCATTAATTAATTATTTGTACATATACTTCCTTATTCAATATATTAGTCCATTCCATCCAAAGGTTGTCTGGTAGAAGTCACTTTTAGTAATAAGGCCGCCGTCTTTACTCTTAGGTCAAGAAATATCTGTGTAATTTCCATTTTTGTGTACAATTAAGTGTTCTCTATCTCTGTCTATCTATCTATCTATCTATCTATCTATAGAGCACTGGTTATTCAATTAGTAGACTACCAATAGTGTCAATGAGGGATGACATTAGTGCGGTTATAGTAGTTTTACCGCACTGGCGTCATCCTATTCAACCACTTTCCATTTAAGAAACTCGCCCCCTTCTTTCTATATTACTTCTCAGCTGACTCTGAGTTAGTGTTTTAACGGAATCGTGTTTGGTTTAGACATATGGAAAGGATGAAAGAATAAAGATTGACGAAACAAATATATATTGCAAATGAGAGTGGAAGGGCTGGTAAGGGACGTCCCAGGCAGATCTACATCGACCAAATAGGCGATGTATGAGCAAAGGGGAAGATAAAAAGTACCCGGAACCCGCGTACGTGCAAGCAACGACTTATGAACGTTAATGAAGCGAAGATGATCTGTCAGGATAATGGCAAGTAGCAGTCCCTGGTCTCAGCCTACCCCTCTGGGATACAGGCGTGAGGTTATGTATGTATATATGTATAATTAACACTGTAAGAATAAAAACTAAAAAACGTATAAACTGTCAGTAATTTTACTTCCTGGTACCTGTTTACTATATCGGTAAAAAGTATACTCTTTTTTTTTAAATAATTAAATATTATAGAATAAGAATACTGACGTCATACAACGGTCGTACGCTGAGCCATAGATTATTAAACTCAGCTTCCACCCCTTTTATCCGGTGCCCGAATTGTAGAGCAGTGTTTCGCAAACTGTTTTTGTCTTTAAGGAAACGCAACATACAAGGTCTGCCAGTTAGAATTCTGACGAATTTTGTACGCTAGATGAACGTTCATGACATGCTGGCATGCCGGTTTTGGGTACTTTTTATTTTTTATTTGTTCAGGCTAGGTCCACCTGGGATGTCCTTTACAGAATCTTCTACGTCTATTCGCTTGATATAGGTGTTTATTTTTGTTTTTAAGGTATACTATAAATGAATAATATGTTTTAATGTAATGCAGGAAGAGACCCGTCCCCCAGCAGTGGGGACATACAGGGGTTGATAACGAGCGCGAGATTTTGTAATTATTATAGTATGAGGTTGAAAAATAATGAGGCTTATATATTCTTTTTGTTGCACTAACCCGTGCTGAAGATTTTTTTTTAAAAAAGATTTTTAGTTATCAACCCTTGTATGTCCCCACTGCTGGAGCACGGGTCTCTTCCTGCATCGCAGGAAGGTTAGGCCATACTTCACCACGGGGGCCAAGTCCGGGCAAATAGGCAAAAACGCCTATTTATAGGCTTAAATTCCGCCCATGGCGGGACTCGAACCCGCGAACTCTGGCTAACCGTATCAGCGCTTTCCCAATTTAGCTAATGAGCAAGTGCCGGCATTAGCGAAATTTTGACCCTCTTTACAATATTCTCTATATTATTATTTAAATAATACAAAGAATATTTAAATAATGCAATGAATATTGTTGTAATATACATTGCATTATTATATTGGCACACCGACCGACCGCCTCAGTACATCAGTGTGCCTCGGCACACACTTTGGAAAACACTGCGGTAGAGCTTCAAATAGCGGGCTGTATTTGAGTTCATTTTGAATTCCGAGCACGCAGCAGTTGGCCGTGCGGTGTTCACAAGACGGACATCGTATTAAAAAATATTGTTGCAATAAAACGGAATGGTGGGTTTTCTGGTGATGTAATGCGCGATTAGGCATGAGATTTGTTGCAGTCATGAATTGTTTATTTATCTTAAGCCCTCCGGCTGTAATTTATTATTTATTTTTACCCATCGATCGCGTAATAGAATATGTTTCTATTTACAGGAAGCTTCATCTTATAATATTTCTTGTGCTCACTAACTTGAAAATTAAAGTTATCACAGTAGGCATTCAATTTAACCTGCTCATTAGCTGTGTACGTGTATATAACACAACATAACATTTACATACTGGCATATACATTGCTTTTGAGAATATCGTATCGTGGACACCAGAAACAGCGACATCACAAACATATAAACAACCATGACTTGGGGTTTTTTTTGTCCTCAGCATGTTTTGGAAAAAATTAACATCATCAATTTTTATATTATTTTTAATACACTAACCCTTGCTAAGGACTACTTTAAAAAACCTATCTAGAGGCTAAAAATTTCACCCATGCCAGGATTCAAACCCGCGACCTCTGGCTATCCGTGCCAGCGCTCTTTCTAACTGAGCTATTGAGACTCTCCGAGACTCACCGGCATCAGTGAAATTTTGAACCTCTTTACAATATTAGTTGTATTACGTACAGGCAGCGACATCTGGCTGAAGTAATTTGCATCACTTGCAGCCCCGAGTACCTACTTTATTTTTAGCCTCTAAATAGGTTTTTTATCTTAAATTTTATTAAATAGAGTCCTATTTATAACCTATTCACAAGAACCTAGGTTCAATAACCTACGACTCAAAAGGAGGTTTCTAGTGAAAATCGATTAAAGTCCTAGGTTGAGCGCAGAACTGTAGGTCTTGACTATAATTTTTATAGTTCTTAACTAGGTCTTAACCATAAATTGAGATGAAAAAAACATATTATAAAAACAAAATACCGTTTTTTATTCCAATGGTGTTGCCGCATAGCGCCTTAATAATTTATTTCTCAGTCTGGTCTTGAAGCAAGCCACAACAAACCCTCTATGAAACACTTTGTTGATTGACCTGATGTTATACAGTCACGCGCACTAACATGTATGCACTTAGTACCTTGTCAAAAGTCAAAATAGAAAATTTGTCATACGAGGGCGGCTGAAAATTTTTGAGCCTAAGTACTTCTAAGAATCACTAATGACTCGCAATGTGCATCACTAATTACGCGTATTCTAAGTATTACAAATACCAAGTTTCATGTCATTATCATCATTACGCTTCTAGTAATTGAACATTAAACAACACCATGTCTGAGTCATCCGCGCTTTGCACGAAATTGGAGTACAGAGCTGTCATAAAATTCCTCACCAAGAAGAACAAAACGCCGACAAAAATATTTCAAGAAATGTCTGCAGTTTATGGGAATTCTGCACCTTCATTTGCCACCGTAAAACGTTGGACACGTGAATTCAAACACGGCAGGGAGTCGCTCCCGATGATCCCAGGTCAGGACGTCCAAACACCGCCGTTACCGAAGAAAATATTGAAAAAGTGAAAAACCTTGTTTTAGAAGATCGGCGAATCAAGATGTGGCAGATAGCTGAATCCATAGGCATCAGCAAGGAGCGAATTGGTGACATTTTGCACAATCATTTGCACATGAAAAAGGTGTGCGCGCGATGGGTGCCAAAAATGCTCACGCCACTGGACAGGCAGCGTCGAGTCACAACTTCGAAGGAGTTTTTGGACATCTGTGGCGATAATCCTGACGATGTTTTTTCTCGCCTCGTCACTGTCGATGAAACATGGATCCGGCAGTACGATCCGGAGTCAAAACAAGAGTCAATGCAATGGATAGCAAAGGGAGAAAAGCCGCCACGGAAATTCAAAGTGGAAAGATCGGCTTCCAAGCTCATGGCCACTGTTTTTTGGGATTGCGAAGGAATTTTGTTCATCGACTACCTTCCCAAAAATACTACAATGAACGGAGACTATTACGCCGTATTGTTGACAAAAGTCCGTCAAGTGGTTGTCGAGAAAAGGAGAGGCAAACTGGCGAAAGGAGTCCTGTTTTTGCAGGACAATGCGCCCGTGCACACTGCCCGAGTTGCGAGACGTGCCCTCGCCGAAACAGGATTTGAAGAAATCAACCACCCATCCTACAGTCCAGACCTGGCTCCTAGTGATTATTTCCTTTTTTTAAATTTGAAAAAGGACCTCCGAGGACGAAGATTTTCCAGTGACGAAGAAATGAAGGCGGCCGTAAACGAGCATTTTGAAAGCAAAGACGGCGAATATTTTTTTACCGGGTTAAAAGCTCTTTTAAACAAATGTAAGAAGTGTATTGAAATAGAGGGGGATTACATTGAAAAATTAATTTTTTATACATTTCTATCAGCATTTTTAATACCTTAGGCTCAAAACTTTTCAGCCGCCCTCGTACATCAGACTAGAAGAGGTTAATGTGACAAGGTTCTAAGGTGTTTACATTTTAGTTCACGCGACTGAACGTGCGGCGGGCCCCTAAATACAAATGCCACAGGGTGCCTTAGGCCGAGTCCGACCTTTTATTTTTATTTTATTTATTTACATAAACCCACAGCACTAGTAGAATGGAATAGAATATATTTATTTGTCTTCAAGCGAAATAAGACACAACAATCACTTATACTAGAGGCATTAATGACAGTTTAAAGAGACTTTTATTTAACAGTTTATAAATTACAAATGAAGACAAAAAGGTCTGTGCCTCGGCTTGTAACTAATGTACACCAATATGTACCTAATTTAATTTAAGACCTTGATAATGCATGTTACTGTTATATTATTGACACATGTTTAAGCAAATAAATATATCTTTATCTTTATCTTTATCTTATGCAACTAGTTGCCGATTTTCAGACAAGGCCTTTTCTTAAACTAAATTGTACCTATCTGGATATAATTATATTAATGTTATAAAGAACCAGTTGGTGGTTGGTGCCGGCTGTCATATAATGGCAGTCGTTAAGCCATGTCAGAGGCCTTATGGGCGGCTTGATAACTTCTGACAGTAAGGCCCGCCACTGTCTTACAATCCTCCACCAACCCGGACTTGGCCCCCGTGGTGGAGTATGTGGAGGTGGAGGAGTGCGATGCAGGAACAGACCCATGCCCCAGCAGTGGGGACATACAAGGGTTGATAACGCATGATGACAGATGATTGGGATGAATAGTCAACCCCAAGTGAACCCGTGCCCTAAAGAAGATAAGCAAACAGCCCACACTAAACCAATAAAGCCAGACAAATGTACAAACTTACCCGGTATTATGGAGCGGAGCGTCGCAGACGGTGAAGACGAGACCGCCAGCAGCAGAAACGTCATCAAAGTTCTTTCCACGAACCCGACATACATTGCGTTTATTTAACTAACTAACACCCTACAGGAATATGTACAAGCGGCGATTGGCACTAGACTAATTATTTTGATAGTTTGATGTCACTAAATTCTCGCTTGGTTTCGGTCGTACAATTTTACACATTTCTTCGTCCAAACCTGAAACAAGGAAGGGGAGAAAATTAGCGTTGTTACGGAATTAGTGTATAAAAACAGGTTATTTCTAAGATCTTGTGAAAGGAATTCGTTTTTGGGAAATATTTCTGTTCTGAGATAAGATATTCTTTGTTGTACACACCAGAAACAACAACAGAACCAACAGTCACAAAAGCAGAGGTACAATTGGCGACTTTATTGCTGATTGCATTTTTTTCCAGGCAACCCTATCCGAAAGACATTTGAAGATGGTCCACGACTTTTTTCTTAGATTTTTATTTTCGAAACGTACGTCACACTGCAAATAGGCCCTCTCTCAGATAGAGTGCGATTTAATTACCACGCCCCCCCCCATCGCGGATTGGCAGTTTGAAAACGCTATATTATGAACATTTTAGACACTCACTACACGACGTTTATATCGAAGTTTATTTTACCTTAATATATTTGCAATCTAACAATATTGCAGCTTCCAGTATCATTGTCCTATTGTCTTGCATAGCAAAATTTCTATTCTACCATACCTAATATGTATGGTTTTAAGCATTAATGAGTTAATATTAATATTGTATCGGAAGTCCATAAACTTTTATTAAATTTTTGCCTCCGTAACGTTATTTTTTTATTTTCCTTCCGTAAGAACCATCCTCGTACTTCAAGAAAAGAATTAGCGAAATCGGTTCATCTGCTCTTGAGATTTGCGCTTACCAACACATTCAGCGACTCATTTGTATATTATAGGAGATAACAGTCTTAACATAAAATGTTAATAATAAAAGTAGTTCTTTTATGAAACATCACACTGCATGCCTTCTCTCAGAGAGAGAGTATGGGCTTAGTTACGACGCGCAATTTCAAGTCCTTCTTCTTCTTCTTCAGGCTATATTAGTCCACTGCAGGACATAGCCCTCCCCTAATGAGCGCCACAGCGCAAGGTTGTGCCATCATTGGGGGGTAATGCCCATAATCCCCACACTGAGCATGCGGGTTGGGGATCGCAGTTTGGTGGAATTGTACTGCAGGGGGCGCTGCTGCCCATCCCCTGGTTTGTGTCCCTTAGTCGCATTTTACGACACCCGCGGGAAGAATTTGGGTTGGTGCTATTCTCTAGGCCAACACTACACGGCAGTGTACATTTTTATACTTAAATTTTTCATTTACCTCCGGCTGACTTCGCTAGAAAAATATTTATAAAAAAAGTTTTAATTTATAGATTGACTCCTCTGCAAAACCACGGGGTGTAAAAATAATTGTTATACATACACACACATACGTATACACATACTCACAAACACACATACACATACACACCTACCCCAACACGCACACACATATTACACGCTCAAACGTCTATCGAGTATTTTTTTAAAGACCTACTCGTAAGCTAGGGAACTCTCGTGGTGCAACTTTCATGCAAAAATCTATGAGAAGATTCTAGTCGTTCGAGATATTTACTCTAGTAACTTTATAAGAATCGTCTCATAGGCAGACATTTTGATCTCACTTTCCAGGTTTTAATAATACTTGCAAAAAGTGCTCAAATTATTTCGCACAGATATTATGATGCACGGTTCGCTGAACCCAACCTTACCAAGAACGTAATAAAACTAGAAAAAATGCGCAAAAAGTTGATTTCATATTAAATTATTCTGAAGAAATATTTTAACACAGGCCGCATACCTCGCTAAAAATATAAAGCAAAATCCAGTGATCTAACAGTGTTTTGTGGTATACAGGGTTTTTTTAACACGCCATTCTGAGACACCTTGTATTAGAACTTGTGTTTTACATAAACTTTCACAACAACTCGAGTATTTCCCTGTGAGAATGTTTTCTAATTTCGATATCAACCCTTGTATGTCTCCACTGCTAGTGCACTGGTCTCTTCCTACATCGTAGGAACCGTAGGTCATACTCCACCACGAGGGCCAAGTCTGGGTTGGTCGAGGACTGTAAGACAGTTGCGGGCCTTACAGTCAGAAGTTATCTAGCCGCCCATGAGGCCTCTGACATAGCTTAACGACTGCCATTACAAGACAGCCGGCACCAACTGCTTAACGTGCCTTGCGAGGCACGGAACCGCTCGAAAAATGCCTCTAGCGTTAATCATAGACAGTAATCATAATCACCCATCCATGCACTGAACGCGCATGTTGCTTAACCTTCGTGATCGTTTAAGATCACTCACGCAGCTGAGGCTACGAGCGATTCGAGATCATTAGATTTTGCGAGTGGAAATTTCCAGCCCTTAACTTACGTGTCAGTACACCTGCATGCATAAGTATTCCAGCAGTTCGCAGTCAGAGCGCGGCCGTGATGTTATTTGGCTAACTTGAGCCCAACCGTGCGTGTCTGGTATGGCGCGCACACGCACAAATGGCCGTGTAATCTACATGCAAAGTAGGCGAATGCACAAATCTGGAGTGGACGCTGTAATTCCATGAGACGGATAAGGGTAATTTCATAACGGGAACGGAATGTGTTATGTGTTGTGTTTAGCATAATGGAATGGATGTATGTATCACACAATGAAGACTGTTTTAGTGCAAATATGAGGTATGAGGAAGCGCTCGTGGCCTAGTCGAACCGAGTGATTGGAATCAATCACTTAAGCAACAACAGGCGCGGTCAGTTGCAGGATGGGTGACTGTCCCGTGACCACTGCTAGTGGTATTTTTTCGAGCGCTTCCGTGCTTCGCAAGGCATGTTAAGCCGTTGGTGCCGGCTGTCATGTAATGGCAGTCGTTAAGCCATGTCAGAGGCCTTATGGGCGGTTTGATAACCTCTGGGGACATAGAAGGGTTGATATCGATGAGGTATTATCAAAAGCTCTTCTTCTAAAAAGAGGCCATGCAGAGATACCAATGGAAACAAATCATATATTTTTTTACAGACAGTTCTCTTTTAGCGTTGATTTTTCGCCCTCGGATAAAAGTTGTTCGTCGAATAGCGTTTTAAACAACCATTTCAAATACGTGTTCAAAAAAATATATTTTGTTATTTTGTTTCATAATTTTATATCATTGTGTTATTTTGATATATAGTTTTATATCATTGTGTTATTTTGTTTTAAAGTTTTGTGTTATTATTGATGTTATAATGATAATAACAAGAGATTTTCAGAACCCATGGTCTAGACTATATTTTTCGTGCATTACACTCAATCCAGAGGCTGTCTGGAAGAGATTTCCCTAAGCGATAACACCAATTGTATAAAACTACTTAGATTTAAGACCTCATTATTGTAATTCTTTTTTCTTAAACAAAGTGAAGCTATAAATTATAAAGTGTTCTCTATATAAATTGATAAAAAAAATTTCAACTAGCCTCTAGGTAACTTAATTGTTTTGACACATTCCAAGTACTCTCTTAGTCTCTCTTATATTAGAAATTATTTGATTATGTAACATTATTATATTGAGTTCATTGCTGCCTCTCTTGGATACTGTAGCTCGTTTGATATTCATGTGCATTCTACAATAACATTATAAAACTTTAATTTAAAGCAAATCGTTAAAATATTCACCCCAAATGAAAAATAAAAACACGGGACCAGTACATTTGTACTGTGACGCCAAAAAACCGTCAATATACGGACAACTACAAAGCTCTTGCATCGGTGTAGAGTTTTTAAATAAACATGCAGTTCGTGACCCCGCACGACTATGTTGCATTTTGGATCACAAAAAACTGGCCAAGTGCGAGTGGAACTCGCGCAACAAGGGTTTCGTACAAATTTTCAGGTAGCTAATATATTTATATTATATTATACTATAAATAGTTTAGGAATCAAGTCTTGTACTTTCTCAGCTTTTCCTTCAGGAAAATATATAAAAAACATATAACATTAACAAAACATTTACATACAGGTACATTTGTTTGATGCTTCTGGCCCCACACTAAGATCCCCAAGGGCGTGGGAAAAGCTCGAATAAACTCATTTCAAAGTCAACATTGGTATTATACACAAAGATTTACTTTTCAGAGTTTTTCCTGTGTTTGCAGTATAACACAATATCACTTGTGAAATTCTAGATAACTGGAAAGTAAGATAAGATAAGAATAGTCTTTATTGTACGCTAAAAAAAACGACAAATACATAATATTTATAAGGTTTTAAAAAACCTATTTAGAGGCTGAAAATTCCACCCATGCCGGGATTCGAACCCGCGACCTCTGGCTATCCGTGAAAGCGCTCTTTCCAACTGAGCTAATGGGCGATCCTTTTTACCCTCTAAATAGGTTTTTTTTAAAATTGTCCTTAGCAAGGGTTAGTGCATTAAAAACAAAAATAGTATATTTATAAGGTTACACAGTACATTTGACAGCCTATCCAAATTCATATTTATTTAGGTTATTTCAGGGTATTCCCTAAAGTATCCTAAATAAATATGAATTTGGGTTTTTTTTTTGCGGCACAACTTTAACGCCGGCCGGAACTTTTATTGCGTGAATTTAAACATTTGATTTATACACAACTTAAAGGGACTGTTTACGTTTAGTTTTCACTTAAAACCTCTCGAAATAAAATTTCTATATGTTTTTGAGATAAAGGTTTTTGACAGACAGAGTGACGGTCAGACGGACAAACCAACAGTCGAACGGACTACAAAGTAATCATTTAAAGGTTCCGTTGTTCCTTTTGAGGTACGGAACTCTAAGAGCACCCACGGATTACCCTGTACTTTGTCACGTAGATGTGTCCTCCTTTGTAATTCATCAGGTGCACATACTAGGTGACTGACTCACAAACTATACTGTATCTACAGAGTATATGTTCTGGTGTAAGCCAGATCTATAAAATACTAGCTGTGCCCTGCGGTGTTACAAGCGGTTTATTGATTGTCATATGGGAATAAGATGATTTCTCGCCGCAAAATTAGCCAGTGTATAATTTCAGGGCGTCAGCTAACTCCATACCAAATTTTATTAAAATACATCCAACCATTTAGACGTGAAGAAGTAACAAGCATACACACTCACAGACTTTTTACAATATTATTGTGAAGTCTCAGGCATCTGAGGGACGACTTCACTCCGTCTTGTTTTTCAATTGTTTTATAATGTTCACGAAAGTCCCTGGTGTTAGAGCTGTGATCGCAAAAATCTAGACACACCAAAGGCTAAATCTGTCTTTTTTTTGTTTCACTTTTTGCGTATTTCGTTTATTTCTCTTGTGCTCATATTATGTCAATTTATCTGGTTATTTTGTTTCTGTGAAGTGTAATATATAATATGATAGACTTGATAGTATAATAAATGCCTTTCTTTTTTTTTCCTTCAAAATTCAAGTGGAACTGGCCAGGCCATGTCATTCGTATGGGTCCAGACAAATGGGCGAAAATTGCCTTTCAATAAGTTCCACGCGACAGATATCGCAGACGTGGTCAGCCAAAGCGGAGATGGCGAGACGATCTCTAAAGCCATCTTGCCCGGATGGGAGATAACTGCTCAAGACAGGGAGGAGTGGAAGCTCATGGGGGATAAATTGCCCAGCAGTGTACATTACAACGGTAGCGATTACGGCGGCGGTCCATTCAAAACGCGATAAATACGCCAAGTTGCTTTACGTTGTAAATAGTGCGATAAAATAATTCTACTTATATTAAATCATTATCATCATTAACCCATTATGTCCCCACCGAGGGGCACGGGTCGCTTCCCTGTGGAAGGTATAGGCCATACTCCACTAGAGGTTCCAAGCCCGTATGGAGGCTTGCAAGACTAGTGGCTGGTCTTACTGTCAGAAGTTATCAACCTTTATTTTGGTAGCCAAGTGTGTTACTGCCAGAACAACTAGGATTAGATGAGATAAGATAATAATATTCTTTATTTTCTGATAATATTCAGATTTTCTGACTAGGATCACAAATCAGTACACAGACAATTAACAGATATAAAAGAGGAGGTACAATTGGCGGCCTCATCGCTGATAGCAATTTCTTCCAGGCAACCCTATACCGGAAAGATTGTCGAAGGAGAAATTAAGACGGGGTTCAGTTCAATTTATTTCAACGAAAAAAATTTACATTCTTTTTGCTGAATGTCACTGTACAATGGAAACGCCTTAGAACCTTGTCGCATTAACCCCTTCTAGCCTGATATATGAGAAATTGACTATTTCGACTTTGACGAGGTACTGAAGTGCGTAAAAGTTATTGCTCATGACTGTATAATGTAAAATTTAAGGCAATGCCTTTGAACCGTATTGTCGTGGAGAAAAAGGCAGCGGAAAAAAATACTCCACTCTGACCACCTTTTCTTGACGGCCTCGGTGGCGCAGCGGTTTGGCACGCTGACTGTAAAACCGAAGGTCTTGGGTTCGATCCCCGGCCGGTTCAGACTAGGAAACGAACTTTTCTAGTCTTTTTATGTATACTTTTCTATGTATTTATTGTATTAAATCTATCGTCGAGTTAGCACCTATAACACAAGTCATTTAACGACAAACGAGATCTGTGTAATATGTTCATGAATATTTATTTATTTATTTAATTCTTATGTCAAGTCTTTGTTATGTCTTTTCTTTACCTATGTCACATCATAAGTCAAACAGTACTTAACTACGGAATTACTAAAATCTTATAATGTAGTAATAATTAAAAATATAGCTTTACCTTTACACATCATAAGTGAAATTGATAAAATTTACCTTTTGGTACTTTGTAATAAATCGTGAATACCAATATGTTGCTCTATTGTAATTTTTTATAATATTAATATGGAAGAAACACTGATGCGCTATACAACAGGCCCTGCCTAGTTTAGACATCAAGCATTCATTGCTCTGGAACCATATAAGCCCTGGAACCATAATATGTCAAAAATGTACTCTACATGTGTTATTGTACCACAGCTGTGTAACTCTGATTTTGATGAATTAATAAATTATCTCATTTCGTCTCGTCTCGTCTCGTCTCGTCTCGTCTCGTCTCGTCTCGTCTCGTCTCGTCTCGTCTCGTCTCGTCTCGTCTCGTCATGTCTCATCTCATCTTATCTTATCTTTTTCAAGTCATCTTAAACCAAAATAATAATATGACATCATATTTTTCCTTCCGTAGAAGAAGTTAATATGAAATCTGGAGTCCGCTAAAGTTTCGAGCTATTTTCAATCTTAGAAGTTATGTTTTAAGTTTTCCTATCTCATTAGCTTCGTAAAAGTTTGTCAGTACTTGGAAGGCTTCATACATCCCCAGGCTGGTACAGATTAAAAACCAGATAAGTTCTCAAGAAATGAAAAATATACGTTTTTTATGTAGCCTATATACGTCCAACTGCTCGGCAGCCTTCTCTCAGAAGGAGAGAGAAAGGGCTTAATTACTTAGCGTGCCCACCACGGACTGGCAATTTCAATCGCTGAGGTTTAAGGAAAAAGTATTTTGATATTAAAACTATTGGTTTCCCTAAAACTCAAACAATAAAATGAATAAATGCGTATAATCTTTTTATTACACTAACCCGTGCCAAGGACAATTTTAAAAACCTATTTAGAAGCTAAAATTCCACCCATGCCGGGACTCGAACCCGCGACCTCTGGCTAACCGTGCCAGCCGCTCTTTCAACTGAGCTAATGGAATCTCAGTGCCAGCCCTCTCCCAACTGAGATTCCATTGTGGGTGTGGATGTGGGTGCGGCGATATCATTCCGATGTAAAACCTAATTGCAAAGTAGGTACTCGGGGCTTTAAGTGATGCAAATTACTTCAGCCAGATGTTGCTGCCTGTACGTAATACAAAGACTATTGTAAAGAGATTCGAAATTTCACTGATGTCGGTAGTCTCCCATTAGGTCAGTTGGTAGAGCGCCGGGCACGGTTAGCCAGAGTTCGCGAGTTCGAGTCCCGGCATGGGTGAAATTTTAGCCTCTAAATAGGTTTTTAAAATATATGCGTATTACTCTAGAACCATGGACTGGCAAGCGAGAGCCCCAGGTCGATCCCAAGTGTGGGCATGTCCCAATGACTTTGTTTGATTTCAAAGTTACGTACATTTGCGAATTTGTAGTCGCAATACCACACGCTAACGGTGAAGGAAAACATCGTGAGGAAACCCGCGGCTTGGTTGGCTCCTCACGTATTGACTAGTCTTTCCTGTGGACTAGGCCGACTAAGCTGTCAGGATGGTATAGGTGCTGGGCAAGCCTACACCATCTATAAAACCATGTCCCAGGCACTACAGCGTTGGAGTGGTCCCTTCACTCATCTAGTGTAAGTGAGGATACCACTGGACACTGTGTAAATGTTCTCATTACGTAGATGCAAAAAGGCCAATCACACTTGCTAATAGCTAAGTCACAGACTGTTAGAATTCAATTCAATAATTTATTGCCTTAAAATACAGTTATGAAAGTTGTTACATTTAAAGATTTATACAAATGTATAAATCTTAAAATGTAACACCTGTAAATACATGAGTTTTCAGCGACGCGCGTTTCTGGCGAACACTGTTATTTTGATAACATACACCTAAATTATACTCCGAACTTAGTGAATTAGCGTTAACCGTGATTGTTTCCAACAAATGACCCGCATAGGAGCACTTGTCCCAACAAGTTCACTGGTCTGAGAAGCTCAATGACCTACTTAACTGCCCGTGGTATTTACATACAGCGCCAGTCGAAAATAGCCCCTACGTGCAATGCAGTGAAAGTCGAAATTAGACGAGATTCAAAAACTCGAACGATAATTGAAAATAATTAAATTAAATTTGTCACGTCCTGGGCAAGTCTGGATTGGACGATTAGTGGAATTTAGTCCTCTGTGACGTCATGCTGCGTTAGTTAATCGGTTCCATTTTATTAAAACACGAGAAATATTAAATTACGGCAAAATATAAAGCAACAAAAAACATCTCTAGCCGAATGGCTCGTAGCTTCGGCTGCCTGAGTGATCTTAAACGATCACGAAGATTAAGCAACACAGAGCGTGTTCTGTGCATGGATGGCTAAACCGTTTATGGCTAACGCTAGTGACATTTTTCCGAGCGGTTCCGTGCTTCGCAAGGTAGGTTACGCAGCTGGTGCCAGCTGCGTTTGATAGATAAATAAATAAATATTCATGGACATATTACACAGATCTCGTTAGCCCTATACTAAGTACAACTAAATGACTTGTGTTATAGGTGCTAACTCGACGATAGATTTAATACAATAAATACATTGCTAACATCCAAGACCCGAGACAAATAAGAAAAGTTTGTTTCCTAGTTTGACCCGGCCGGGGATCGAACCCGAGACCTTCGGATTTACAGTCAGCGTGCCAAACCGCTGCGCTACCGAGGCCGTCAGATGGCAGTCGTTAAGCCAAGTCAGAGGCCTTAGAGTGGTTTAAAATTTCATGCAGTAACACCAGCCACTAGTCATGCAAACCTTTACGAGTCCGGACTTGTTCCTCGTGGTGGAGAATGGCCTATACCTTTCTCAGGGAAGAGATCAGTGCCCCTCGGTGGGGACATAATGGCTTGATGATGATGAGCTCTGGCCGAGGATAGAGAAATGAGAAGAGGGACAAGTATGACATCAATATCCTTACTGCTGGGGCATGGCTGCATGGTATATCCTTACTGCTGGGGCAAGGCTTGATAACTTCCGACAGTAAGGCCCGCCATTGTCTTACTATCCTCTTGTCTTAAAATCCTCCACCAACTCGGACTTAGCCTTCGTGATGGAGTATGGCCTAACCTTTCTGCGAAGGAAGAAGAGACCCATGCCCCAGCCATGGGAATATACGAGTACAAGGGTTGATATCGATATCGAATATCTTAATTTATTAGTCAGTTCAATTACAATGCTAAGTAAATGGAAGATAAGTGCAATGATTAACAAGTAGGCTGACTCTGCTACGCAATATTTTCCTTGTTAATTCTTTATGCACAAAAGATAATATACAAAAGAAGGATATAATGCTGATTGCGCTTTCTACCAGTCAACCCGCAGGAGGTACAGAAGAGGCAACAATTGAGGTGGTTATACAAAAAAGATAATCCAATATAAATCGAACTGTCGTAAAAAATTTCAAATCGTAGTTTTAGAAAACTCTGAAGTCAGAATGTATGCTTAAGTACATACATAATCTCACGCCTGTATCCCAGAGGGGTAGGCAGAGACCAGGGACTGCCACTTGCCACAATTCTGACACATCACCTTAGCTTCGTCAACGTTCATAAGTCGTTGCATGCACGCACGCTGGTTCCGGGTACTTTTCATCTTTTCCTTTGCTAACACATCCCCTAAAAATACCTGTGTTAATATACAGTCTTAATTGTATATTAATACAGGTATATTTTACATAGCTATTTTCTATCTTCATAGATCAATTATAGTCAATTGCGACATGTGCACTACTTGTGATTGGCTCGACCAATTTGGTTGATTAATTTTTGTTGTGTTCGCAATTTTCAGGACAAGGTTTGTACTAAAAATGCGCACAACAGTCGGGTCAGCTGGTGGGAAATAAAATAAGTTGTCAGACATGGATTTATTTATATTGATGAATAAAATTGAAGGGTGTTGCAGAAAGGTACGTCTAAAGATAAAGGATTTATTCTCAAGTTTTATGTGTGGAATGGTGTACATCTTAGAGAATAGCACCAACCCAAATTCTTCCCGCGGGTGTCGTAAAAAGCGACTAAGGGACACAAACCGGGGGGCAGGCAGCAGCGCCCCCTGCAGTACAATTCCACCAAACTGCGATCCCCAACCCGCATGCCCAGTGTGGGGATTATGGGCACTACCCCTCAATGATGGCACAACCTTGCGCTATGGAGCTCATTAGGGGAGGGCTATGCCCAGCAGTGGCTGATATATAGCCACTGCTGATATATAGCCACAGCAGTGCTATAGCCTGAAGAAGAAAAAGTAGAATGACATTATTATTTACCTACTAGCTGGTGCCTGCGACCTCATCAAGTCTACGCAGGACTGAAAATGAAAATGAAATGAAAATGAAAATAGCCTTTATTTGCCAATATCTTAAATAACAAATATAATAGCATGCATTAAATTGTATTATTTGAATTATGAAATGTCATGTTAAAGTGACATTTTGATTACAAAAATAATAGTACATAATTTATTAATTGGCTGCCCATTTCTGAGCAAAGGCCTCCCCCAGATATTCCCATTCTACTTTTTGCATTGTTATCCTTGGCCATGTAGATCCTGCTTCTTTTTCTATATCATCAGCCCATCTCCTGTTTGGTCTTCCTTTGCCTCTTTTGGATACCATTCAGTTGTGCGTTTTGTCCACCTGTCATCTTTCATCCTCATTATGTGTCCTGCCCAGTTCCATTTTTGTTTTTGGGTGAATTCTGCACAGTCTATTACTTTTGTTTTATTTATTATAGTTTCTTTCTAATTTTTTCGCATCTTTTAATATTTTTATCATGCTTCTTTCGATTGCCCTCTGGCAGACTTTTAGTTTCTTTATGTGCTGCTTGTTTAGGGACCATGTTTGGCATCCATAAGTTAGGCAAGGTAAGAGAATAGTGTCGGCAATTTTCTTTTTGAGTTCTATTGGTATCTCTTGGTTTTTGAAAATATCCTTTAGGCTCCAGTATCGATTCCAGGTCTTGGTTATTCTTCGATCAATTTATTGTGTGGTTTTGTTGTTGAATGATATATGTTGGCCCAGGTAAATGTACTCTTTAACATACTGAATTGTGCTTCCGTCTATAGTTATTGGTGATTCTTCTGAGTTAGTCATTAGTTTGGTTTTCTGTTCATTTATTTCCAGTCCTACCTTCTTGCTTTCCATTTTTAGGCTCTTTATCATTTCTGTCATTTCTACTGCTGTTTCGCTGAATAGTAGTATGTCATCCGCAAACCTTAGGTGGCTGAGTAGCTTTTCATTTATGTTGATTCCCATTTCGTGCCAATCGATTTTATTCATTACACTTTCTAAGATCGATATGAATAGTTTAGCTGAAATAGGGTCTCCTTGTCCTACTCCTTTTTCTATATTGAAGTGGTTTCCCGTGCGCTCTAGTTTTATTGCCGCTGTGCTATTGTGGTATATGGTTTTTAATATTTCAATGTAAGGTTTTTCTATCCCTTGTTCGTTGAGGGCTTTCCATATGGCGTCATGTTGTACTGAGTCGAAAGCCTTTTTGTAGTCTATGAAGCAAAGATAAAGATTTTTGTTGAACTCAGTGTATTTCTCTATTACTTGGTTTGTCGTGTGTAGGTGGTCTATTGTTGAAAAACCGCTCCTAATACCAGCCTGTTCAAGTGGCTGATTTTCGTCTATCTTTTTAGTTATTCTGTCTAGTAGGATTTTTGCAAAGATTTTATAGATATTAGACATGAGACTAATTGGTTTATAGTTGCCAATGTCTTTTTTGTCACCTTTCTTGTAAAGTATCGTTATCTCTGAATGAGCCCATTGTGTTGGTATTTCTTTGTGGTTTATTATATAGTTGAACAGTAGTGTCAACTTTGGAGTCACTAGATCTTTAATGGCTTTTATTATTTCGTTGGATATTCCGTCTTTTCCGGGGCTTTTATCATTTTGTAAGCTTTTAATTGCTTTTAAAACTTCATCAGCTAGTATTGGTGGTATTTCTTCATTATTTCTGTATATTTGTTGGTTCGGTCCATTTTCATTTATATCTCTTCCCGATGTGTAAAGCTCTCTGTAGAATTTTGTTGCAGTCTCTATTAGATCTTTCCGGTTCTTTATTTCGGTGCCTTCTTTGTTATATAGTTTATATATCCACTTCTTGGGGTGATTTAAGTGTTTTTCTCCTTTTTTTAGACCTCCAGTTTGCAATATGGAATTTTTATAAATATTCGTTTTGTATTTCTTAATATCTATTTCCATCGCTTTCTTGGCCCTTCGGTATAGTTTTGTAAGCTTTGTTTTTTGGTCTTTCGTCTTTCCGTCTATATTTTTCAGATTGTTTCTCTCTTCTAGTAGCTTTAGTCTTTTTTCTGTAAAGACATTTGGTTTCCTGGTTGATTTTGTTTCTTTTGTTATTTGTTCAACTGTTTTTTGGAGTGTTGTTTCGAATTTATCATATTGTCTCTGTACTAGTTCGTGTGTTTCTTCTGTTTCTTCATTGGTGTTTGCTTCGTAAATATCTCTTAGTATTTGGTATGCTTCGTATGGTATATTTCTTGTCATCGGCGTTTTGTATCTCGTTTTTTTAGTCTTCAGATTTTCCAGCCATACTTCACAGCGTACAAGTCTATGGTCCGTATTGAACTTAGATTGTACTAGGACTTCTGTATTTTTAATCCGGTCCATTTTGTTGGTGAGAATGAAATCTATTTTGTTTTTATTTCCACACGGAGAGATCCAAGTCCATCTCTTTTTATCTTTGTGCATGAAGTAGGTATTTGTTATATGCAGTCCATGTTGGAGGGCCATATTAACTAGTAATTTTCCTCTCTCATTTCTTTCTCGGTAGTGATATTTTCCCATTACTTTTTCTTCTCCTGGTTGTCTTTTTCCAACTTTAGCGTTAAAGTCACCAATGAGATAGATTTCCTTATATGCTGATTGAATAGCTTTTTCTATGTCTATGTAGAAAAGTTCAATTTCTTCTTGGGATTTTTCTTTGGTCGGAGCGTATGCCTGTATGACGGAAATTTTAAAAGTTTCTGATATTTTTATGTTTAGTGTGGCTACTCTATTTGATTCGGAGTGGATATCTTCTATGTAGTTTTTCCATTTCTTTTTTATTGCGAAGCCAATTCCATGTTGACCATTGTTTTCTCCTGTATAGTAGAGTATGTATCCTTCCCTTTCTTCAATATCTTCACCAGGTATTCGTACTTCTGATAGACCCATTATATCCCATCTTATGTCTTGCAGTGCGTGTTCGAATTCTTTTATTTTGCTCTCTGTTCTGAGCGAACGAATGTTAAGGGCGCAAATTGAGATAGTTGCCTTTATTGGGGGGTGTTGGTCATTTTCTTCCGCGGGGACCAGCCGTACTGGAAGAGTAGTTTTGTGGGTTCTTGTTTTATTTATTTTGTTCTTGTTTTTAGGGGGAGGTGTCGCTGTCTGCTACCATGTATTTTGTTTTTTAGTCGAGTCCATATAGGCTCAAGCACGGAGGATTTCAAAAGCATTAGTTTTGTTTATTTTTGATTGTTGCTCATTTTTATGTTCTTCCGATTGTTTATTTGGGTTCTTTGGGGATAATAGCCTTTTTGTACCACGGCTTGTACCAGGTAATTCGGTTGGTGACTCTAATTCTGTAAGTTGTTTATTTTCTTTATTGCTTTTCCTCTCTTTTACTATTAGTTTATCATATTTTATGAATGCATCGTTACCTTTCTCCTTCTCTATTTTTATTGATTGTCTAAGCTGTTTTCTTATCTCGAGTATTTCTTTAGGATAATCTTCATCCAAAGTGATATTTTTCATTAGGCGCTTATTCTTTTAAATCCCAATTTTTGTGTGTTTGTTGACCAAGCGAACGAGCGTAGGCCTGGTTTTGTCGCCTTTTCCTATTCTCCGCGCGAAGTCTATGTCTCTTTTTGATATTTCCATGTTTGTATTGGTATTTAAGACATCTATGACTTTGTCTAGTAGGTTTTCTGGATTTTTTTCATGAATTCCGTACAAAATTATGTTATTTTCTTTATTTGTTCTTGTTTGGATTTTGACCTTGTTTTCCAAATCGTTCAGTTGACTTTTTAGCATTTGGTTTTCTGATTCTAGGTCGCTCATTCGTCTGCCGTATGTTTCTTCCATCAGACATTTCATGTTAGCGGTTATTACTTCAGTTTGTTTAAGCATTCTTTCGTCCAATTTTTCGAAAAGGAGCTGCATTTGTGTCTCCATTTTTCAGTTTGTTTTTATGGCAACACTTGTATTTTTAACTATTGGTAGAATTTGAAATGTTTATACGGCAACACTGTTAACCCTGTCGTGTCGATGACAGTGACAGACAGTTCTTGTTGAGTTAGGGTTGTGTCGTTTAAATTTTTTATCAGTTTACCTTATTTCACTCTTTTTCACTGTTTTGCACACTATTTCGCCCAAGTTCCAATCTTTTTCACAGACACTAGGTGTTACTCTTGATGTCTCACTAACTTTTCACTCCTTATAGTTGTTATTTTGCGAGATTTGGATTTTTGTTTCTGGGACGTAACGATCGCGATGTTTGCAGTTTTGACGCTTTTGACAGTACGCAGGACTATCGGGTAGATTTTTTCCTACGTACTTGATACTTATCGTCATATTTTGGACAATTCACACAATATCTTAATAAATTGTAGCCTTTGTGTTATTCTGATGTAAAAGCTATAATATTGTACGTGAAAGAGTAACAAACATCCATATATCCATACTTAGAATCTTTCGCGTTTATAATATTGGTAAGGAAAGGATGTACATATATATATTTTTAATTAATTTATTTATTTATTTGCCCAATAAACTTAAAGTGAATATGACAGGGGATCCCTATTGCGTTAACAAGTTTCAGAGTTGCTGTTCAAATAACGAGGTATATCTTTGTTATATCCTAGCTTTGACCTGCGGCTCCACCCGCGTTAGAAATTAACCCACGAGAACGCGATGCCGGGATATCAAGTATCAACTCAGATCCCTGTCTATTTGTACGCCAAGTTTTATGAAAGTCAGTTCAGCCGTTATTGCTGATTGAGTAATAAACATTCAAAGAGATTCAAAAAATTTCATTTTTCATAGCATCATATAGTGTTCACATCGTGAGGAAATCTGAATTCCTAAGGTTTTCAACTACCTCAGCTCTTGAAATTGCTGGTCCGCGGTGTCCATGCGTGGAAATTAAGATAAAAATCTCTCTTTCTGAGAGAAGGCCTTTGCCGGCCAGTAGTGAGACAAGCTACAAAAACAAGTGTGCAAAAATTAATGCCCTATAATATAAGTGATTATTGTGCCTTACTTCGTTAGAAGACAAATAAGTAATTTCTATTTCTAATTATATAGTAGGAGGTATACTATAGCCGTTGGTGCCGGCTGTCATATAATGACAGTCGTTAAGCCATGTCAGAGCCCCTATGGGCGGCTTGATAACTTTTGACAGTAAGGTTCACCACTGTCTTACAATCCTCCACCAACCCGGACTTGGCCCCCGTGGTGGAGTATCGCCTAACCTTCCACGATGCAGGAAGTGACCCGTGTCCCAGCAGTGAGGACTTGCAGGGACTGATGTATACCATGTACACTGGGTGTGACCTATTAGATCTTGTAAGAAAGATAGTAAATCTATCATAAAGCACTCGCCTGAGTCTAATATTATGTTAGAATATCAAAAGTCCTTTTCACAGTTCCTAGCTATCGCTGAAACAGGTGATTGCTACATTCAATAACCCGACCAATTTGCTCGCTAGACGCGAACGCAACCCAACTTTGTTTACGCCCGTACCTTAATAAAGCAGCGCAACTATTAATTAAGCTTTATAAAAGAGCCTTTAGTGGTCCAGTGACTGGCGGCGACGGACGCGACGTCGAGTGATCCGGGGTCGTGTGTGTGACACGTCATTTTCCCGAGTTTCAGTCGGCGGCCATCGTAAACTTTCAAGTGCTCAGCGACGGGTTTGGACCTGCTCAGCTCATCAATTTGGGGCTGAATGAACAAGTAACGACGGAATGATTAATCGACGGAAGGCCGTTGGTAGCTGGTATATCGGCGGACCGAGATATCTGTGTGGGAAGGTATGGTACGTTCGGCAAACCGTTCTATCATTGAGACGATGAGCAGTAAAGATGATTCACTAAGTGAACAAACTCATTAGTTTTTGATTCCACCGAACACTATGGGCCAATTTTTTAACTAAAACTTTCGTAAGCACAACACATTGGAGAGTGTGAGACGAGCAACCGACGACGCGAGCTCCGTCTCTGCTCACCATAATTATGCTCTGCGAATCGGAGCGAAACCTGGTCGGACTCTTCCGATATAACAACAACCGTTAGTAGATCCGGACTACAAGTCTACACTATGGGCCAATTCCTGAATTGAGCATTTCGCTAAATAAATAGTTAACTGTAGCACTGCCTCTTTGAATTTCTTAGAAAAGAGCGTGACAGGACGTTGCTTAAGTATTTACTTAGTGAATTTTTTTATTCACAAACCGACCCCAGCGGACTTATTTAAAATACACTATTTCTTAAATACGCGATAACGCCTATAAAATCATCTTATTGCGTAGATGAAAAGGCCAAAGTTATGATTTATGTAAGCGTACACACAGTATACTCATACACACTTATATACACACCTAAGAGGGGTGGTAGCGGAGCGGTAGAATATCCGGCTTCTTAATCGCGAGGTCGTGGGTTCGAATCCTGGCATGTACTAATCTATTTCTCTTCTATGTAAAGGATGATGGGCGTTTTGGTCCTTATGTCCAATCAAGATGAGTCATATGTCGTTGGATAGCTCTTTTCAAGTGAAAAAATAAATTCTATGAAGACGAATCCGTATGAATTGTCCATTTTGAAATATGCTCGTCGGAAAGTACCATTTTTTGCTCTAAATAGAAATTAGAAAAATTCATATCTCTGGTTTAACTCAACCGATGCTCATGATTTTTACGAAAATCACATCTATGCATACTCTGTCATAAATCATTAGAGCGAGACAGCGACATTGCGCTCTCTCTCCCACTCACGGTCACGGGTAACGCTGGAATTCGGTTTTGACCCCTCTCGCGCTCCGGGACACGGCGCGGGGGCAGGTATGTTAGGGTGAGGAACGCTTGGCCGCTTGCGCAGGTAGTCAGTCGTTTGCTGATATTGTGTTAAGTGCTACGTTATTACGCTCCTCATTGTTCACATCGACTTTGACCTTGGCATCATTTTGGACTCTGTTACCCGTTTTATTTGTTGACCGTGGCTTTATATTGGACTTGGGTGCTTAACGATTGGATTGTTTCGTTGCAATGGAATGTTACCGTAACTGTGTAATGTGCCGAAGAGGGCTATACCGAGGCAGATATCAAGTACGCGTTCTGTCGGAAGCCTTGACAAGAACACACGTGGAGCTAGTAACATTTATACGAGAAAACGCTGCTCTGGAGGTTTGTACCTATTGCACTTTTTTTTCCACTCGATCCTCACTGAACCTTCGATATAAAAGGAAACCAATTGAAATCATGTGCAACTGCATCCCAGATCTATTCTAGTAGTAAATGAGGTAACGAAGACGTAAAAGTGAAAACCGATTGATAAGTGATTCTGGTCGCTTAAAGAACATTCAAGTGATTCCTTTTTCACTTTTACGTCTTCCACGATGTATTTACCACCAAAACAAGGCCTACACAAAACCACAACCAATTACTGTGGTTGCGGTTTTGTGTGGTTGTGTGTATGCCTTGTTTTCGTACACACAACTACAGAAAACCGCAACCAGATCTCTGAGAAATCTGTGAATCTGTGGCATATATTTGACGATTCGCACACCTTCTGACAGAAAAACAAATCCCTCCCACAAATGACCCCCAATGCGTTATTTTGTTAGGTATTTTTCGGAAACCAAAGTTGTTTTTCTTTTCCTTACATTTTCATATATCATTTTCAGGTCGTGTTTGACAACACCCGAAGAGTATGTTACCGATGCTGGCAAAGAGCCGAAAATGCGACTAGAGGTCATGCAAACCCTCAACCCGAGCCGGAGCCGCAAGAACAAGCAGAACCGCAAGAACAACTACAACCGCAAGAACAACTACAACCGCAATTAGAAGAAATGCTTCATATTCCTGAATATATGAGAGCACTTAATACCGCGACGCAGTGTATCTTTCATGGCTGCGCTAATGAAACCCGCCATCGAATTCCAAATGTTGTTAAAATCCACGTATTTTCTCAACATAAATTGTATATCCCCGACAGTGCCAGAGTATGTCACGATCACCTTAATGGGAATGATTGGGATGATTTGCCCCAACATTGCAACATTTCCCATGACTTTACGGCTGCCCACTTCAGGGATGTTTGTGACCTAATGCGAAATGCCTTAAACTCACCCAGATTACGTTTTAGCGACCGAGGCATGAATGAAGAAGAAATGCACTTTTGGACTGGACGTACTAATGATGAATTTAATGCCATCTTAGAGCAAAATCCATTATTAAGAAATAGAAGTGCAGATCCCAGAACCACTTTGGGCATTTTACTAACGAAACTACGCACAGGAGAACCCAACGCGAGACTTGCGACGTTGTTTAACATGTCTCGGAGAAAACTCGAACGCCAGTTGGCCATCGCACGAGAGTGTCTTAGCACTGACTACGTTGTGCGACACTTGGGAGTGGATCACATGAATAGAGAAGATATATTGGAGAGAAACTTGAGGATTCCAAAAGCACTGTATGGAAATGAAGACAACAATAAAGCCATTATTATTTGCGATGGTACGTATATTTATATATATACAAGAGTTCAAACTTTTTGTTTCAGAGGCAATCCTACAGTTTACACAAGTTCCAAAACTTGTTGAAACCATTTTTAATCGTAACCACTGACGGATACATTATAGATGTTAAAGGACCATACGCTGCAACAAAAACTGATGCGCAGATAATGAGCGACTTAATGACTGACGAGGAAAATCCCCTTCATATATTGCTTCAGCCGAATGACGTATTTATTTTGGACCGCGGGTTCAGGGATAGTCTGCAGCATATAGAAGCATGTGGCTACGAATTTCACGTCCCCCCACGCAGAAGCTTTTTTACAAAAAATTGTTGAAAGAAGGCAAACCCCAAACGTGTTATATGATTATGTAGAAGCAAAAAGATTAAACAACAGAAGAGCCAATTTCCAGAGATTGGAAGCAAATGACATTCAAGACTTTCCACGATTGAGGGAACAGGACGTGATTTTGCTGTCATTGGGGACATATCAGTTAAAACTGGCAAAATCATATTGCAGCGAGCACCTCAACAACGGCTTATATCTTATAGAAACTTATAGAGAAGCTGCTTTGGAGGATATCCATGAATATGGGATCCACGAAGATGCGTGGCTGTTGCGTGCACGCATACAGTCCCGACATGTACGATCAAAACAATATTTTTGCTATATATTATTAGACAGAAATAGTAGAAACATATTACAACATTATTGCACATGTTTGACAGGACGCCGCACGATAGGTTCCTGTGCGCATATTATATCTATTGTGTGGTATTTAGGATATGCTAGACATGAAGGCTTTACTGAACCAGCACTATTTTTAAATAACATTATCATGGATGAAACACATTAAACGATAAAACTTACTCTGAACTTGTTTTATTTACTTCGATAATAAACAAACAATGATAATATAATAATCAATGCTGATCATTTGTAATTAAAATCGATATACAATGTCGAAAAAATATCAAAAAGAATTAAAACAACAGAAAAAAAATTAAATAAAAAAAAACTTTTAACGTATGATTACTCAAATTGGACAGAAAATCGGGACTAGCGCTTCGATTATTCTTATTCTACAAAAAAATACCTTTCCAACGACGTATTACTCATTCCGATTGGTGCCAGGACCAGGTTCCATACATTTGTGCCCATCATCCTTTGTTAAGTTTTAGAAGTAACACCAGTCACTAACAAAGAAGGAAAACATTGTAGAGTATCTGAAGTATACAAATATCTCAGCGCTTGCTACGTGCGGTTTGCGATGCGATTGCAACCCTGTTTGTCCCCACTGCTGGGGCACGGGTCTCTTCCTGCATTGCAGGAAGGTAAGGCCATACTCCACCACGGGGGCCAAGTCCGGGTTGGTGGAGGTTTGTAAGACAGTGGTGGGCCTTACTGTCAGAAGTTATCAAGCCGTCCATAAGGCCTCTGACATGGCTTAGCGACTGCCATTACATGACAGCTGGCATCCACGGCTTAACGTGCCTTGCGAAGCACGGAAGCCCTCGGAAAAATGCCATTAGCGGTAGTAACGGGACGGTCACCCATCCAGCATCTGACCGCGTCTGTTGTTGCTTAACTCAAGTGATTGATTCCAATCGGTTCGAGCGCTACGTACAATGGCCCAACAATAAGGCTAAGCGCGGAAAATCACAGGTATCACACTTAATATACACATAATTATCATAATCTTAAACGTTGGTGCAGAAGAAGATTTTCTGCCTCTTACTCCGTGTTCCGGTTTTGTAACTATATTTTTTTAATGACGAAGGCCACGAAGCACTTGTGGCCTAGGCGAACCGAGTGATTGAAATCAATCACTTGAGTTAAACAACAACGGGCGCGGTCAGGTGCAGGATGGGTAACGCTAGTGGCATTTTTCCCGTCCCGTAATTACCGCTAGTGGCATTTTTCCGAGCGCTGCCGTGCTTCGCAAGGCACGCTAAGCCGTTGGTGCCGGCTGTCATATAATGGCAGTCGTTAAGCCATGTCAGAGGCCTTATGGGCGGCTTGATAACTTCTGACAGTAAGGCCCGCCACTGTCTTACAATCCTCCACCAACCCGGACTTGGCCCCCGTGGTGGAGTATGGCCTAACCTTCCTGCGATGCAGGAAGAGACTCAGGCCCCAGCAGTGGGGATTTACAAAGGTTGATAACGAACTATATTTTTTTAATGGCTAGAAAATAAAACCCAAATCAATTATAATAATTGATGTCCAACGATCAGTGAAGGGCGAGCGCGCGTGACCTTCCTTTTATTGAGGGCCAGAGTTCACGGAGCGAGCGAGTACGAGGCCTCAACGACTCGGGTCCGCGAAACCCTCATTTACCCTGTATGACACTTCAACGGTATCCCTTCTCAAATAAAAACAACGCTCCAGTGTCCGCGGCTCTCCGTCCTGCCAAGTAGAAGTTCAACGATTTTTGCTTGAAGAAATATCATCATAATTTGGGCCTGCCTGAGCTTTGGAGTGTTCGAAATTTGGTTACCAGTAGCTCGCCTGTTATAATACCTTGTGACGGTGCTAACCTGGTGGAATTTTTAGCCTCTAAATACGTTTTTAAAATTTTCCTTAGCACGTGTTAGTGCATTAAAAAGAATATTATGATGTGGGTACAGCGATATAATTCCGATGGAAAATCCTAAGTACTCGGGTCTGCAAGTGATGCAAATTACTTAAGCCAGATGTCGCTGTCTGTAGGTAATACAGAGAATATTGTAAAGGGGTTCGAAATTTCACAGATGCCGGTGAGTCGCCCATTAGCTCAGTTGGAAAGAGCGCTGGCACGGATAGCCAGAGGTCGCGGGTTCGAATCCCGGCATAGGTGGAATTTTTGCCCTCTAAATAGGTTTTTTTAAATTGTCCTTAGCATGGGTTAGTGCATTAAAAAGAATAGAATGGTACTAACCTCTTAACACCATTTTTTATATATTTAATTCGGACCCGACAGGAAAATTTATAAAAGAAAACAGAATAAGCAGTTATTCTGTTTTTTTTTTTTAACTTTTCCGTTTCTATTACAAATAAAATAAATAGAACACAGAGTTGAAGTCAGAGTTTTGATATTTAAAAATGTTCTTCATCCTCACCTACCTATAATCTGTGATGTTACATACCTATATATAATAATGACTGAAGTATTGGTAGTTTTCCCCGCATCTCTAGCTATTGACTGATAGAAAATGCCTCTTGGGCAATGAAAAGTTAAAAAGATTATATACACTCGCATAAGTATGAATACGGAGTCATAATAAACAGAAAACTTTTGAAATAAATAAAAGAAAGCTCAGCGAATCAGAGCGACACATGGGCCGATGAAAATCTACAGATTATTAGCTTAATTCCGGATTCAAGTAAGAATATCCGGAATTAAACTAATACTGTGTCGTGGTTACAAAAGGTTTAGTTAAAAAAATGGGCAATACTTTACTAAGAAAATTTCAAAATCTTAAAAAAATAATAACTGCCCTGTCCACTGCAGCCTCAAAATAGCCATTAACAAAAGTTACATAATTATAATGAGCTTCCGGAAACTTAAAATTACACGCCCTGTGTAATTTCAGGATACTATAGATAGATATGTACAAAATATGCGTCAGTTCACGAAAGCATGTTATTGTTATTGACTTAAGTCCAAATTTACTAAGTGTGTTACTATAATTAAATTTTATTTACTGTGTCGTACGTACAAATTTATTACGTACGACACACATATCGATTTTGCTTTGATAATTTGAAGAAAGTTTATTTGAGTGCAGAGGTAGAATGCCGTTGTCACTTTGGGACACGGGTTTGAATCCCGGCATGTTGAATTTGTTATGTAAGTTATATATATTCAATATCAAATCCGCGAATTGTGCAATCTTTGCTGGTACATAAAGAATTTAATAATTATAATATTTAAAAACCTATTTAGAGGCTAAAAATTTCACCCATGCCGGGATTCGAACCCGCAACCTCTGGCTATCCGTACCAGCGCTCTACCAATTGAGCCAATGGGCGACTCACGGCATCAGTGAAATTTCGAACCTCTTTACAATATTCTCTGTATTACGTACAGGGAATTTAAATTTGTTCCTTAGCACGGGTTAGTGCATTAAAAATAAAAATAGTGTAATAATTATAATATTTAAGAAGTTCTAATAGTAATGACGTCGTTGAGGAGTATGTGTAGTGGGACTGTGAATGATAGGATACGCAATAGTTTGATTAGAGAACGTTGTGAATCGAAAGAGGATGTAGTGACTAGATTTGAGACAGGAATGTGGCGTTGGTTTGGACATGTGGAGTGGATGAAGGAAGAAAGATTGACGAAACAAATATATATTGCGCATGTGAGTGGAAGGGCCGGTAAGGGACGTCCCAGGCGGATATACTCGGATATATCGACCAAATTGGGGATGTATTAGCAAAGGGGAATATAAAAAGTATCCGGAACCGGCGTGCGTGCTTGCAACGACTTATGAACGTTGTTGAAGCGAAGGTGATCTGCCAGGATGGTGGCATGTGGCTGTCCCTGGTCTCTGCCTACCCCTCGAGGATACAGGCTTGAGGTTATGTATGTAAGTATGTAATAGTAATATCGTGCGCTTACTGTGAAGGAAAACATCGTGAATAAACCATAGTGTACATGGTGTTCACCACAGAACATAAAGTACCAGTAGCATTAAGTATGTATGACTACTAAGTCATAGGTAATTATCGATAGATTTTTATCATGTGTGCCCCGATCCGTAATTGAAAGTATGACAGAAATTTCTAGGGAAGGTACACTGTCTTCGATGAAAATTTAACTTTACTCACCAGTAAATAAAGGTGGTTTCACTTTTTCATTTTCGGATTGGTTTCCGTGTTCATGTCATTACAAATTTAATTAAAAATACAATGAAATACGTCTTACCGATGAAATATTACGTCATGATCGGTATATATTGGTCCCTAACTTTTATTTTTGCTCTCTAACACAGCTCAACACGGCATTTTAATCAGGTTTTCACCATTTTTTTCTTTACTAGAAGCGCACGGCAACTGAAGTAAACAAAACTGTTACCGGCTACGCATAGGCAATACATTGCTAATGTGAGACACGCGGGCACCGCCCACTTATGACTTCTACTCTTTTTTTTATGTGGTGTTCACATACCTAAAGGTTTGAAGTTGGCAATACCCGATAGGCACGCGTGATAATAAAGCCCATACTCTCTCTCAGAGAGCACACCTGGGTTCGAGTCCCAGCGTGGGTGTAATTTTTAGCCTCTAAATAGGTTTTTAATAGTACATTACACAAATAGGGTGGTAATACAAAGAAAGGCCGAGATAGCATAAGTTTGCGGCCCGAGCTGCAAGCGAGGGACGTAAATATGCGATCGAGAGCTTTCTTTATTACCTCCCGTGTTGTGTACATCTTTTTATATCTACACTTGGCCAGAAAGCGCCAACTTTATTGCCAGGTGTGGCATAAAGTATGTTTATAAAGTATTTGCTCGTAAAGTGGTTGTAATCACACCAATTTCAATATCGTAATGTATCTCATTACGTACTTGTGCGATAATGTAATGTAAAAGGCACGTGTTTTTTTTTATTAAAGTTTTAAGATACGCCGTCTAAAAATAAACGATACTTTTAAAAATCTTAGCAAATAGGTTTTATGTCAAGAAAGTGGTCAATATTATATGAATAAAATTAACTTTAGGAAATAAAATATAACAAATAAACATTTAATTCTTTAATTTAATTAATTTTGACAATAAATTACAATCATTTATCTGTAACAAAAACACAAAAATACTAATTTACTTTATTAGTAATACTGGCTGTTTTTGTACCTTTGCCTACAAAAAAAAAGTTGATGCGCGCGTATCGCTTATTTGTGGACAAGTAAAAATCAATCCGCGCGCTTTTTCTTTTCGATGTATTGTTTTTATTTGAAAATGTCGTCAAGTAGTGATGATAACAAAGTCAGAGTTTTATTAATTTCCTCGTAAATATGTTATAAAACGTCGTATGACATACGTGCGCTTTGAAAATTACAGCTTCTGCTTCCTTATAGGCCTCGCCGATGGCTCGGGCTAGTAATATCGCCTTGGCTGTAATTTTCAACTTACCGCACTTATATCATAACGTACTATTACGATTTTAAAAACCTATTTAGAGGCTAAAAATACGTAATACTGAGAATAGTGTAAAGAGGTTCGAAATTTCACTGATGCCGGTGAGTCGCCCATTGGCTCAGTTGGATAGAGCGCTGGCACGGATAGCCAGAGGTCGCGGGTTCGAATCCCGGCATGGGTGGAATTTTTAGCCTCCAAATAGGTTTTTATAAAATTATCCTTAGCACGGGTTAGTGCATTAAAAATAAAAATAGTACCTATATATGTTTACGATGTTTAATTAAAAAAAATATTAATATTACGCTTAAAATTATAGCACTAACAATACTTTTACTGTACGTAATGGCAACTGATGTATTTGGATGACTTGAGAAAAGATGAACAGAGTGGAGTTTTTTCCGCTGCCCTTTTCTCCACTACAATACGGCCCGAAGGCAACGGTTTACATTTAACATTGTACATTGACATTCAGCAAACAGAATGTAAATTCTTCACGTTGAAATAAATTGATTTGATTGGTTTCTATGACGCAATTGTGAATTTAGAAATGAGCAAAGTAGGCAAATAAAGTCTTGTACTTCACAATCTCAGCCTCAGTTTCCCTTCCGTGGAATTCAACCGAAAAAATAAATAGCCTATTTATAAATGCTCCTTTTCCTTTCACCTTTGGTTCTTACTATGTATTCCTTGATTTACAGAGAGTGAAATGACCGATTCGGGTTCCTTTGTGATTTACAGGGATCCCATTTTCTCATTTATTCTTGTAGTTGGAGTACTTTTTCAAATTCTGCTTCGAGAGGCATGCCCGTGTTTAGTTCATTACTTTGTCTATTCGTGCCTTTCAAGTTGAATGATATAGGGGCGTAAAAAATACTGTTGGAATATTTTATTCTATATATTTTATTCCTTCTACAGCTAAGGATATAAAGGGTATGTTAAACTACCAAAGAAAATAAAGGAATAACCTCTGTGAAGATCTCTGTCACGCAGCGGTATCGCATCTGCCTACCATGCGAGAGGTCCCGGGTTCGAACCCCGGCTGGGACAAAAAAAACCTTTGGATGTTTAAATGTTTGTGGTGTCGCTGTTTTTGGTTCCCACGACACAGGGTATCCTATTGTGGGGCCAGAAGAAATGTATTTTTTTTGTATGGTATAACATAAATATATATTACAAAGCGGTGGTAGCTCAGTGGGTAGAACCATAGACTGGCAAAGCGAGAGCTCCAGGTTCGATCCCGAGTGCGGGCATGTACCAATGACTTTGTTTTATTTCAAAGTTACGTACATTTGCAAATTTGTAGTCGCAATACCACACGCTAACGGTGAAGGAAAACATCGTGAGGAAACCCGCGGCTTGGTTGGCTACGCACGTATTGACTAGTCTTTCCTGTGGGCTAGGCCGACTAAGCTGTCAGGGTGGTATAGGTGCTGGGCAAGCCTACACCATCTATAAAACCATGTCCCAGGCACTACAGCGTCGGAGTGATCCCTTCACCCATCTAGTGTGAGTGAAGATACCACTGGACGCTGTATAAATCATCTCATTAATTAGATGCAAAAAGGCCAATATTATTATTATAACATAAAATAGCATACCATAACCTTACGCCTGTATTCCAGAGGGGTAGGCAGAGACCAGAAACAGCCACTGATATTTAATTCTCCTGTTCTGGACGGAGACAAATAAATCAAATCAAAAACAATGAAAATCGGTAAAGCGGTTCTCAATGTAAGTGTTCGAAGGAACCTGACTTTTTTTTAAGTAGAAAAGTAGACAGATTAGGGGCTCATTGCCTGCGACAACTTTTATAAGGGCTTCTAAACGCGTTATTATGTGTGATATTTTTGAGAAGTTATTTTTCTAAAGTAAGTTTCTAAATAATGTATCAAGCTCCATAAGTCATTATTGCAAAAAAAAATTGCACGTATATACATGAATATAACCCGTGAAAGTTTGTTTTTACCGGAATATGATGAAGTTTTTTAATATCTGCTTTTCAGCAGCTGCGGTGAGCGCTCGTGTGCCAGAAATTTGATTTTTCAGCCACCCCTTCCGACACCCCTTCTGTTTCAGGGCACCGACGAAATGGAAATTGTATTAGCAAGTTTCTACTTAAATTATCTACCTCATTCACCTCTCGTTTCATGATTTAGGTTAGACTAGCAGTGCCCCGCGGTGATACCCGCGGTTTATATATTATAACATAACATAAAATTTACATGCAGTCACATACATTGCTTCTGGCCCCACACTAGGATACCCTGTGTCGTGGGAACTAGGAACAACGACATCACATACATGGATGCTTGCCTAAAACGCGGTTCAAAAAATATGTTAAGCACACTTTGTGCCAAAAGGGCTATATAACATAAAGGATTATTTAAATGACAATGGAATTAAAGCCAGTACAATGCATGAGTACTATGTTTTATAATAATTATGTGAATGTTAATGTTAATTAAGGAGTTTCAAAAGACTAAGTTTGGAGTTTTTTTGTCCATTTTTTCTCCAAAATGATCTAGATTTTGAAATGAACAACTAGTTTGAATTTTAACGTTCATTAAACCGCAGTTCCTGCACTACTTTGAATAAAGCCTTTTCATTTCATTCAATTTAATTTCATTTATTTATCGAATTTCCCATGGGAATAAGATATTTTCCCGCAGTGAAACGTAACCTATAAGTTAATTCAGGGTGTCAGCTAACTCCATACAAAAGTCAATTAAAACAGCTCTAACCGTTTAGACGCGAAAAAGTATCAAACATACACACTCACAAACTTTCGCCTTAATAATATTAGTGTGATGTGATGATATCATAGCGTGATATGATGTGATTTTCCTTCAGTCGAATCGTGGTCTGTTTTTTTTTTATTTTTATATTTTTTTTTATTTTATTCACTCAACAAAAATCCACAGCAATACAATTAAAATAAACAATAGTTACTTATAATTTGAACATGCAGCCAATGATGGATTTTACTATGTAATTCACTGTTTGTCATTTCCCTATAAGAGTTAATTCAATTTATTTCATAAAGTCAAAATACAATAGACATACCTAAATTATTTACATAGACATTAAAAAAAAACTCAATACAATCATAATCAACATTCACATAAAGTTTCGTCAAAAAGAATGAAATTAAAAGAATGTCAAGGCAATAACAATAATAATAAAATAATATTTAAAACAAATAAAAAAAAAACTCTATGCAAATAAATCGCTCCGAGCCACATCCGAACCAAAAGATATATAATTTCCCTATAAGTGTTATGTCTGTAACAACTTCTCCCGTCTAGAGAAAACATTAGTTTATACCGTGACCTGCCTGGGAACCGAAGTAACTAAGGAATTTACATACGTTCTGCAAACCTCCTGCATATTCAGAACTATGAGGATCCAACATATTCACGTCTAAAGGGAAAACGGTACTTCTCTACAGGTGCAAAACATTGAGAGTCACAAAGGGTGTGTAGCATATTACTAAAGAAAGGATGTAAAGAACAGTATGTTGGCTGTTTAGAATAGAAGTATGACTTCTGAACGCACCCATGACGGGCGGAACTACTTGTCATCTGTCAGATGAGCTGAAAAAATTGCCCTCTTGTTTCTTGCTTGTTAAACGTGTCATCGTCATCGTCAGGCTATACTAGTCCACTGCTGGACATAGCCCTAATGAGCGCGATAGCGCCCTGTCTCCAGCTTGCCGCATCCAGCATCTGCCTGCAGTTTTTCGCAGATCGTCATCCCACCTAGTCGGAGGGCGTCCTACACTACGTTTGCCGAGTCGCGGTCTCCACTCAAGGACACGTTTGCTCCAACGGTGGTCGGTTCTTCGCGAGATATGGCCAGCCCACTGCCACTTCAGCTTACTAATTCTCTGAGTTAAACGTGTGATTTCCCAAAATTGTGTGGCAATTAGATTGCCGGGCTCATATCTTCGCGTGAAGTGCAAGATAAGTTCAGGGACGGATCCCAGTGATGTCAGTGTTGTGTTGTCGGGCGACGGATCGCCCAAATTAGTTGACATCTCTTTTGGTGAAAACGTGGTGCCGTGAAGGTGCATTGTAGGTAGCTTTCTGGGGAAAGAGCTCTTGGGATAGACGGGGAAGTCTGGGGATCCCCAGACCTTCCAGTGTACCCATCCCAAACGGCGCCGGCTGCCAAGTCGAGAGGCGTCGACGAAGACAGACTTTTTAAGTGCCTTGTTTTCCTTAGTTTTTAAGTATTAGTGTTTTATAACATAACATAACATTTACATACAGGCACATACATTGCTTCTGGCCCCACACTAGGATACCCTGTATCGTGGGAACCAGAAACAACCACATCACAAACATGTAAACATCCAAGACCTGGGTTTTTTTTTGTTTCCAGCCGGGATTTGAACCCGGGACCTCTTGCATGGTAGGTAGATGCGCTAGCGCTACGCCACAGAGGTCGTCGCTGGGTCCTTTACCCAACATTAGCTTTTAGAATATACCTCGGCTACTATCGGATAGAGTCGGATGTATTCGTGTAAGATGTATACTTAATTTACATATTTTATAAAGAGCAGGAAGTAGTATTACACTCGTGTGCTTTCGTACTTATAAAATTTAAAAGATTTTTTAAAGCATGTAGCCTACATACTACTATTAAAAGATAGTTAGACCTGAGATTTCCGCACTTAGCCTTATAGTTGGGCCATTGTGCGTAGCAAGCGATGAGGAACATTAACACTTCAAACACTAGGGTTTCCTTACAATGTTTTACTTCAGTCAGTAAGTGGTATTGCTACTGTAACTTCACAAATGTACATAACTTAGAAAACAAAGTCATTGGTACATGCCCGTTGGGTTTGAACCCACGACCTTCCGATTGAAAAGCCGGCGTACTACACCACTCCACTACCACCGCTCTTATTACTATAATTTGTACTTTAAATTAAGTCAGCACTTAGCCTAGAGTATTACATACACGTCTATACCTTCATACCACAAAAGATTTTATCTTACCGTTTTATCGGTGATTAATATGTATAACGAGTGCTGTGTGTTCGGCCGCAGCAGTTATGTTTTCTCTACTTTTATAAAACAATTAAGTAATGATTACACTATTTTTATTTTTAATGCACTAACCCGTGCTAAGGAACAAATTTAAAAACCTATTTAGAGGCTAAAAATTTCACCCATGCCGGGATTCGAACCCGCAACCTCTGGCTATCCGTAACAGCGCTCTACCAATTGAGCCAATGGGCGACTCACGGCATCAGTGAAATTTCGAACCTCTTTACAATATTCTCTGTATTACGTACAGGCAGCGACATCTGACTTAAGCAAATTGCATTACTTACAGCCCCGACTACCTACTTTGCAGTTAGGTTTAACATCGGAACGATATCACTGTACTCACATGATTACACTATTTTTATTTTTAATGCACTAACCCGTGCTAAGGAACAAATTTAAAAACCTATTTAGAGGCTAAAAATTTCACCCATGCCGGGATTCGAACCCGCAACCTCTGGCTATCCGTACCAGCGCTCTACCAATTGAGCCAATGGGCGACTCACGGCATCAGTGAAATTTCGAACCTCTTTACAATATTCTCTGTATTACGTACAGGCAGCGACATCTGACTTAAGCAAATTGCATTACTTACAGCCCCGACTACCTACTTTGCAGTTAGGTTTAACATCGGAACGATATCACTGTACTCACATGATTACACTATTTTTAATTTTAACGATGTTAAACCTAACTGCAAAGTAGGTAGTCGGGGCTGTAAGTAATGCAATTTGCTTAAGTCAGATGTCGCTGCCTGTACGTAATACAGAGAATATTGTAAAGAGGTTCGAAATTTCACTGATGCCGTGAGTCACCCATTGGCTCAATTGGTAGAGCGCTGGTACGGATAGCCAGAGGTTGCGGGTTCGAATCCCGGCATGGGTGAAATTTTTAGCCTCTAAATAGGTTTTTAAATTAAGTAATGCTTTGGCATTTAAAGTTTGATTTCAAGATTCCATGATTGGCAATCATTGAATCGAAAAAAAAAAGTTTTTTAGATTAGACTACTTTATTCATAATAATAGTATTACATGTCAATGTTTCATTATAAAATTAATTAAAATTTAAAAACCTATTTAGAGGCTAAAAATTTCACCCATGCCGGGATTCGAACCCGCAACCTCTGGCTATCCGTACCAGCGCTCTACCAATTGAGCCAATGGGCGACTCACAGCATCAGTGAAATTTCGAACCTCTTTACAATATTCTCTGTATTACGTACATTAATTACGTACGTAATTAAAATTACAATAAAATAAGATAGAAATCCGGACTTAAAGTCTACAATGTGTTGTGCTTACGAAAGTTTTAGTTCAAAAATTACATGTCAGTTATTAATTCACTGGATAAAAAAAATCGTTAATGTCGCATGGTGTCATCTCGAGAAGACTACGCTTCAGTTTAGTTTTAAACATACTAAGACTCTCGGTTTCAGTAATATCGCGCGGCAGCTTATTAGATACCTTCGCTCCAAAGACCTTGGGTAGGTACCTATGCTGCTTCATTATTACGTGTTTAGGGTACCTATGCTGCTTCATTATTACAAAAAGTTGCATTTTAAATGAAGTCATCACTTAGCCTAGAGTGTTACGTATACGTCCAGTTCTTTATACCATTTAAAGCAATGGTATTTAAAGTTGTAGATGGCAATCATGGAATCTTATCATATGTACAGGTGGCAGTTGATGTATTAGGTTTAAGATGACTTGAAATAAGATGGTCAGAGTGAAGTTTTTTTCCCGCTGCCTTTTTTTCACTAGAATACGGCCCCAGGGCAGCGCCCTTCACTTTCACTAAACAATGTGCACTGACATTCAGCAAACAGAATGTTTATTCTTCACGTTGAAATAAAATTCAATTGAATTGAATATTCAGCTAACAATAATGGAATATAGATTTGTAGATCAAATTTTTATAAAAAAAATTAGTTTTCTAGTACTTGACGTATCTCTCTCTCGCGGTCAGACAGACAGACAGACGGACATAACGAAAGTTTAAGTTTAATTTTACTTTTTGACTACGGAACGGACGGAATTAAGAAAGTCACTACATAAACTATCAACAGATTTAAAACATACACAATATTATAAAAAAAAAAGTGAAACTAAATGCGATACCAGAGATCGCTCTTAACGATAAGAAAGCCGATTGTATAAAGGGACTTCCAAACGGGCCATATTTTCACTGCAATATGTGGCCGGCAACTATTGATGTCCCTGTCCTACTCACATGCTAGAGAAAGAGACCAATAGTTGTCGGCCCCATATTGCAATAAAAATATTACCCGTTTAGAAGTCCCTTAACATTACTTAGATTTAAGAAATCATGGTTGTATTCTTCGTGATAGTTCAATGAAATGTTCTCTATCTATCTATTTACATACCAGGCCACACAGAAAGTTTTAAAAAAAAAGGTTTTTGTGTTTAAGACACTGGCCACTTGTAATCAATTATTTAAAAGTAAAAATAATACTTTTAAAAACCTATTTAAGGCTAAAAATTTCACCCATGCCGGGATTCGAACCCGCAACCTCTGGCTATCCGTGCCAGCGCTCTACCAATTGAGCCAATGGGCGACTCACTGGCATCTGTGAAATTTCGAACCTCTTTACACCATTCTCTGTATTACGTACAGGCAGCGACATCTGGCTTAAGCAAATTGCATCACTTACAGCCCCGACTGCCTACTTTTCAGTTAGGTTTTACATCGGAACGATATCACTGTACCCACATGATTATACTATTTTTATTTTTAATGCACTAACCCGTGCTAAGGACAAATTTTAAAAACCTATTTAGTTATACAGAGAATGGTGTAAAGAGGTTCGAAATTTCACAGATGCCGGTGAGTCGCCCATTGGCTCAATTAGTAGAGCGCTGGCACGGATAGCCAGAGGTTGCGGGTTCGAATCCCGGCATGGGTGAAATTTTTAGCCTCTAAATAGGTTTTTAAAATTTGTCCTTAGCACGGGTTAGTGCATTAAAAATAAAAATAGTATAAAAATAATACTGTTCAATTTTCAAATTTCCCTTCGCATTTTTTGAGTGCCAATTCAAATTTTCTTGTCTCATTAAAAAATGGATCTGCATCGAGAAAATTTTCGTGCTATAATTTTTTACAATTTCAAATGTGGCTTAAAACCTGATGAGTCAATTGATCGACTTCAAATTGCTTTTATGGATGAAGGACCTGCAAAAGCAACCATCTACCGCTGGTGTAGCGAGTTCAAACGCGGAACTGGAAAAAATGTTTTGAAAATTGGTTCAGACGCATGGAACTTTTTATAGAGGCTGGTGGAGAGTTAGTTGAAAAGATTTACTAAAAACATTTTTTTCATAGAAGTTAGTTTTTTAGTTTCTCAAAACTTTCTGAGTGTCTCACGTATATACACAGACTGGCGAAACCATAACCCTTTCTTTTCACATTCCCGCAATCGCTTAAAAGAGTGGGAGGTTCCCAACGATGCGTATGATGCGACAACAAGCTTGATGATAAATAAACCGACTGTTATTCTCGACTATGATATCGGATAATAATTTTCCTTAATTTTCCGTTACGTAGGGGTCATATTAGAACACCAAGTTCATGAATAAATAATGTAAATGAAGGGCTGGAACCCTTCGACATTTTTAATTCATTACACGTTACGTGGAAGGGCAAGCGGCAACATTTATCAAACAACTTGCGACTTACAAGGTTCAGGGAGAGATCATAATCATATCGCGCAACTTGTAAGGCTTTCAGTTCAATGCTTACGTAAAAGAATGTTTTAGGTCTCCGCGGCGACTTGAAAATTATATTTCCCGAGAGCAGGAAAAAAAAACAAAACAAGAAAATTAATCCACAAAATTTGTCGGATTACACCGCGTGATCTAATTTCGTAAAAGTCCGAAGTTGTTTGGCGGTGACCTTTAATTGTGGGCCACGAAAGGCTTTTTTTAATGAAATTTCAAACATAATCTTTGAAACTAAATTTCTTGCTGACTAGACCTTAGATAAAAACTATATTTGAAATTAAACTCTATGCTGACTGTACGAACCATTACGTGAAGGATTGTCAACCCTATAAATTAAAAAAAAGTCGCGATGCCGATTGCTCATACATAGCTTAATATCAACTCTTTGTATGTCCCCACAGCTCGGGCACGCTTCCTGCATCGCTGGAAGATTAGGCCATACTCCACCACGGGGGACAAGTCCGGGTTGGTGGAGGATTGTAAGACAGTGTCGGGCCTTACTGTCAGAAGTTATCAAGCCGCCTATAATGCCTCTGAGATGGCTTAAGAACTGCCATTACTTGACAGCCGGCACCAACGGCTTAGCGTATTTTACGAAGCACGGAAGCGCTCGGAAAAAATGCCATTATAGCGGTAGCCACGGGATGGTCTTCCATCTAGCACCCGACAAAGCCTGTTGTTGCTTGACCCAAGGGATTGATTTGAATCACACTGTTCCACTAAGCTACGAGCGCTTCCCTCGGTTCCACTAGGTCACCAGCGCTTCACTCGGTTCTACTAGGCCCCGAGCGCTTCATACGTAGCTTAACAGCTCAATAGACCGAAGAATCTTTTGGGAGGCACTTGAAATTGTAAATACGATATAATCTCAATAGAGGGATGGTTTCAAGCACGTATAATAATCAAGCGCGTTGTCATAGGAACTATCCGCGGATATATATTACTTTATTTTTCGATCTGGACGTATAAAGTTTTTTGTGCTAAGCCGGCTGTGAAAAATGTAAGTGATTTGAGGGCAGACCACTTACCCTCACTACCATAATGGTCTATAGTCGCGTAATTTGATTTACTTCAATAATTTTCAGAAGTACGAAGCGCTCGTGGCCTAGGTGAATCGAGTGATTGGAATCAATCACTTGGTTAAGCAACAACAGGCGCGGTCAGGTACGGGATGGGTGAGCGTCCCGTGACTACCGCTAGTGGCATTTTTCCGAGCGCTTCCGTGCTTCGCAAGGCACGTTAAGCCGTTGGTGCCGGCTGTCATATAATGGCAGTCGTTAAGCTATGTCAGAGGCCTTATGAGGTTTATTAATAACTTCTGACAGTGAGGCCCGCCACTGTCTTACAATCCTCCACCAACCCGGACTTGGCCCCCGTGGTGGAGTATGGCCTAACCTTCGTGCGATGCAGGAAGACACCCGTGCCCCAGCAGTGGGGACAACAAGGGTTGATAACGATTTTCGCCATTTCAGTGAACGCGTGACTACGGTAGTCTACTGCAACGTTGCTGTGGACTACCGCTATGGACTGCAGCGTTGGGAATTAAGGTAATTAAGGTTACCTTATAAAAAACGCTATTGAACCTGTAAAGTGCATAGTTGTTATCTAAGTGCACAAACTGCGCTAGTTTAAGCATTTTTCGAGCTTCTCTTACCAAACACTTCAAATAACTTTATAAAACAGCACGTTTGTGAAAACTTTGTATTTCTAGTTCAAGTTCTAGTATTATTTTTACCCAGCTTATAGCGCTTCTCCTAGAGCCATTTTTCGCTTAAGATGTTGGCTTAAGATTTGCTGAAGATTTGTTTAAGATGCTAGTTACAACAATTACTGTTGTAACTGGCTGTTAAGTTGTTGTCAGTCGGTATTTTTCCAATTTTTTTTTACAAAGTATGTGCTATTATTTTTAGGGCATACTTTAATGACATATACGCAAACTTATGCCTGTAACACGGAGGGATAGGCAGAGACTAGCGTTTGCCACATACTAAAATCCTGACAAAGGAAAATTATAAAATGTTATGCTCCATTTCTTTTAAAAGTACGAATTTCATTAAAAAAATGCCACTGTCCTAATTATACGCAATTTTATTTTCCAATGCCACCACGTAGTCATGTCATTATTATTCAAAGTACACTTGTCAACAAGAGTCAAATCTTACTACACATTTTTTGTATGTAAGCCTGCATTGTGACCTCAGATCACGTGACCAGCCCGTGACTGCCGCTAGTGGCATTTTACAATACTACATTCTAGGCTATATTTTCTAAAAATAGTTTTTACAGATGTTAAGATTTTGATGTTTACTTTTTGAAGAAAACGTATCACAAAACAAGTTATGATTTTTATTCCATTGGTGGCGCTAGTAAGCGCCCCTAAGCGCCCTAAACTCCCAGTGGGCTCTCTGAAATCGAAACTCAAGTTAGTTCCTTCCATTTCTTGATAGCAAACCAGGATGCTGGCACAGAACGGGCAAGTTATCTCTTTGTTGACATGACATGCGATAGCCTGCGGTCACGCCCGCATGCTTCTCCTAGTAGCATCAGAACTCTGTGTACCTACAGAATAGACTGACCGACTGTGATTTTAGTTTCTATGGACAAGCGTGGTAATCAAGCCAGTACTGAAAAAAGGCCTGTGCCCCGCAGTGGGAATTTTATACGCTTTATAAAGAAAATTTATTAATAAGTAAATAATTTCTACGAACTCAATCGGTATACGGACGAGAATCTTCGAGATTTCCGAGTGCATGGTATCTTTTCCAAGGCGTTATGCAATACTTACTAGCGCCACCAATGGAACACGCCACGCCTTAAGGCCTGCGCAGACGAGGGACTTTTGTCCCCGAGGGACAAAAGTCCCTGAATCGTCCTCCGAGTACTTGTCATGGACTCAACGCCTACAGTGTGCGGTCATTTTATTCCCCGGAAATTGAGTGAAGCGTACGCTATGGAAGCAAATATTCTGAGATTACATTGTGTTGTAATTTACATGAAGTTGAAAAAGAAAAGGCGTTTTAAAAGAAAACACCAAACTTTTGTCCAGTTCGGTTACTTGATGTCCTCGGTAGCTTGAGAGACTTTTTGTACGGGGTACTTTTAGTGCTTCGTGTGCGTTATTCGATAGAATTTATAAGAGATCTATATCGACGGACAAAAAAGTACCCGGGGGATAGTCCCTCGTCTGCGCAGGCCTTTATGATGCCACGCCGTTGATGAAGCGGAGGTGATCTGTTAGGATCGTGGCAAGTGGCAGTCTCTGCCTACCCCTCTGAGATATAGGCGTGAGGTTAAGTTATGTTTACTTTTCTTGTACTTTTTTATGTAGTCTATAAGGGTCCTTCTGCAGGGCACAGGCCTTCTCTCAGAGAGAGAGTGCTCACTGTGGACTGGCAACTTCAAGTGCTGAGGTATTAGAACACCTCAGACACTCAGGTTTAAAAGAAACAAAAAAAAAGAATATAATTATGTGGATCATTCCAAATCATGCGATATCATTCCGATGTAAAACCTAACTGCAAAGTAAGGTACTCGGGGCTGCAAGTGTTGCAAATTACTTCAGATGTACGAGAGTATTGTAAAGAGGTTCAAAATTTCACTGATGCCGGTAAGTCACCCATTAGCTCAGTTGGGAGAGCGCTGGCACGGTTAACCAGAGGTCGCGGGTTCGAGTCTCGGCATGGGTGGAATTTATAGCCTCTAAATAGGTTTTAAAAAAAAATGTAATTTATAAATATTATGTTTTTTCATTCCGTCCATTGTAACACAATGTTATTGCATTGTGCTTCTAGGTACGTAGAGAGGAGAGTCATAGTATTGGATAAGGCAGCAAATATTTAAATGTTAAAAAAGGGTGCGTCAACTTACGCTGGACGGGAGCTAGTCTTTCCGACAAGTATAAAATTAACGTATAATGCCCCGGTCCTATTTGAATTTTATCTTTTATCAGCTTAATAGGTTTCGGGGCTGAAGTTTTGAGATTTAACTTTTGACGGTGGCACGCTACTTAGGGAAGTAGAACAACTATTTTTATACCGACTGGCTGCTATCCAACAGACATGGAAAATAAAACTAGGGTTGAGTTAAAAGTTCCATTGTTTCACTCTGCGTAGGGCTTGTAGTAGTCCATTTTTACTGTTCGAATATTTTGATGTACATTGGTGAAGCGAAGGTGATCCTGATAGATCATGACATGTGGTGGTCACTAGTCTCAGCTTACCGTTTAGGGATACAGGCGTGAGGCTATGTTATGTCAAATATTTTAAATGGTATTTAATGAAATTATTCGAATAAGTCGAATTTTCTTACCGAATACCTGGTATATTATTATGAATAAGAGTGTGTTTATTTCATCTAAAAAGAATAATTTTGTGGTTTTCGGTAGTAGCACTTTTTAAACATAGGAGTAGACCTTTACTTCATTAAACCAAAATAAAACTCAACTACCACTTTTTCATTTCCAAATATATATTTTTTACTACCAGTATTTGTTGACGTAAAAATCTCTTTAGCTCCGATGAAAAGCACTTATAGAATTGTTACAAAGATTACTTATAAAATATTTGACTTGATTTTGCTAAAAAAGCGTCAGAAAATAAGTTCCTAGTTGCCACATTGGTTGGCAGTACTCTACAAGCAAGTGGTAGAATACGGCCAAACTTTCCTGCCATGCAGGAAGAGACCCATGCCCCAGCAGTGAGGGCAAACAAAGGATTGATATTAACTTTACAAGTTTATACATACACAAACGTTTGTAGTAGCGTTAACGATAGTTCGAAAACGCATAATTATTAGATACTCAAATACTTAGGTCCAAAGTATTCGATTGGTAAAACTGGCGAATATTCGAATGCAACGAAAATTCGAAGTTCAAGCCCTAACCGTGTTATAGAGGGTGTAACACAATACCCTGATGTTCCAGAAAGAGGTGGTTCTGCGCCCCGCTTACTGCATTACGTTAAGGTGATAAGTATTAATACCGACTCCCATGTTTGCCTGCTCACACATTATTTCTATCTATATTCGCATATTTCACCATTAGCGTGTAGTATTACTACTTTAACTTCACAAATGAAAATGAGTTAGGAAAAAAGTCGTTGGTAAATTTGAACCCACGACCTCCTGCATGTGAAACTGGGGAATTACGGTTACAACCGCTTATTGTATACCTGCAACGCTCGAAACTGCCGCGCTAAGCACGAGTGGCAACTAAGTCCATATTCTCCCTCTGAGTGAAAGGTTTTATCCTGCACTGGAACTTATAGTACATAATTATACATTTTATTCACGTGCCAAAAAAAATGTTTTAAAAATGTATCCGTTGGACCTGAGACAAATTTGCTACAAGTATACTGTAGCGATATTTTGTACATAACTATATTCTTATTTGACTTTCATGCCGAAAGTGTCGACTCTATCTTATTATTTTTTTATATTTCTTATAGGCCTATTAGCCTCAAACATTGGAGAGATTAACGGACAGGCACATTAGAAAAAGAGCTTAAGAACAAAACCTTTACATGCTTAACAACATGTCTCTTCTGGAAAAAGATAGGCTGGCTGGAGTGAAATCACAGCTCCACTACGTACAATGGCCCAATCATGTCGCTATCATAAGTGTGGAAATCTCAGGTCTAACCATATAACTTATTCTTTTATATCTTTGTGTTGCCTATCAATTAGTTGTACACTACGGCTCTTTTAAAAACCTATTTAGAGGCTAAAAATTTCACCCATGCCGGGATTCGAACCCGCAACCTCTGGCTATCCGTGCCAGCGCTCTACCAATTGAGCCAATGGGCGACTCACTGGCATCAGTGAAATTCGAACCTCTTTACGCTATTCTCTGTATTACGTACAGGCAGCGACATCTGGCTTAAGAAAATTGCATCACTTACAGCCCCGACTACCTACTTTGCAGTTAGTTTTTACATCGGAACGATATCACTGTACCCTTTTTATTTTTAATGCACTAACCCGTGCTAAGGACAAATTTAAAAACCTATTTAGAGGCTAAAAATTTCACCCATGCCGGGATTCGAGCCCGCAACCTCTGGCTATCCGTGCCACGGCTCTTACTAATCAACACCGTACAAGCCTGGTATAGTCACACAGTGTTTTGTTCACGTCATTTGAATGTAATTTTCAGTTGGAAGAAAAGAGACAAAACACTGCATAGTTATACAATACTTACACCAAGTTTAAACATAAACATAACATTTACATACTGGCACATACATTGCTTCTGGCCTCACACTAGGATACCCTGTGTCGTGGGAACCAGAAACAACGACATCACTAACATGTAAACATCCAAGACCTGAGGTTTTTTTTTTGTTCCCAACCGGGATTCGAACCCGGGACCTCTTGCATGGTAGGCAGACGTGCTACCGCTACGCCACAGAGTACTTCATGATTTCGTCGTCGTCGTCGTCAGGCTATACTAGTCCACTGCTGGACATAACCCTCCCCTAAAGAGCGCCTTGTGCTATCATAGGAGGTAATGCCCATAATCCCCACGCTGGGCATGCGGGTTGGGGATCGCAGTTTGGTGGAATTGTGCTGCAGGGGGCGCTGCTGCCCACCCCCCGTCATGATTTATTATGAGTTTATTAGTTATTTTGAGGAAAATCTAAATAGACTAAGGGGTCTTACTGAATTGAGCATTTCAACTTTACTACGTCCACGTCATGATGTACTGTCATTAAAAAAGCGGGTGGGGCTGTGTCAGGTTACAAAGCCGTTCGTTTAACGTGAAACGTCTGTCAGTAAGTGTTGATGTTTAGCTCAAACTGTACAACATCATTAAAAGTTAGTTGCTTCTATCTACTTAAAGTTATAATTTATTGTAGTATGTAACATACTACAATTAATTATATCTTTAATTTTTGTCTTATATAAATACCATTGCTCTCGTAAAGCGCTCGTGGCCTAGGCGAACCGAGTGATTGGAATCAATCACTTGGTTAAGCAACAACAGGCGCGGTCAGGTGCGGGATGGGTGAGCGTCCCGTGACTACCGCTAGTGGCATTTTTTTCGAGCGCTTCCGGGCTTCGCAAGGCACGTTAAGCCGTTGGTGCTGGCTGTCATATAATGGCAGTCGGTAAGCCATGTCAAAGGCCTTATGGGCGGCTTGATAACTTCTGACAGTAAGGCCCGCCACTGTCTTACAATCCTCCACCAACCCGGACTTGACCCCCGTGGTGGAATATGGCCTAACCTTCCTGCGATGCAGGAAGAGACCCGTGCCCCAGTAGTGGGGACATACAAGGGTTGATAACGTAACATAACATATTTTAAAAACCTATTTAGAGGGTAAAAATTCCACCCATGCCGGGATTCGAATTCGCGACCTCTGGCTATCCGTGCCAGCAATCCGTGGCTATCGGGGCTGCAAGTGATGCAAATTACTTCAGCTAGATGTCGCTGCCTGTACGTAATACATGAATAGTGTAAAGAGGTTCGAAATTTCACTGATGCCGGTGAGTCGCCCATTAGCTCAGTTGGATAGAGCGCTGGCACGGATAGCCAGAGGTCGCGGGTTCGAATCCCGGCATGGGTGGAATTTTCAGCCTCTAAATAGGTTTTTAAAATTGTCTTTAGCACGGGTTAGTGCACTAAAAAATTAATAATATTATAAGTACATAACATACTACAATTAATTATAAATAAAAAAATGTAGTATAGAAATACCATCTGGCGCTTTAGGACAGTGTCAAGACCTACACCCTTTTTAGCCTCTAAATAGGTTTTTCTTTTTAAATTGTCAGTAGCACGTGTGAAAACAGAATATAAATGAGATTATCAACAACATTAATGAAAAATACCGGGAAAATTCCTAACCTTCGTGATCTTGGTCACGAAGGTCAATTAACATAGGGTGTGTTCAGTGCATGGATGGGTGACCGTCTATGGCAAACGCTAGTGGCATTTTTCCGAGTGGTTCCGTGCTTCACAAGGCACGTTAAGCAGTTGCTGCCGGCGGTTACGTAATGGCAGTCTTTAAGCCATGTCAGAAGCCTTAGCGCGGCTTCAAAACTTCTGACAGTAAGACCGGCCACTAGTCTTGCAAGCATCCACCAAACCGGACTTGGCTCCCGTGGTGGAGTATGGCCTGTACCGTCCTTAGGGAAGAGACCCGTACCCCTCGGTGGGGTATAATAGGTTAATAATGATGATGACAGGGAAAATATTAAATATTAACAAAATAATAAATAGTAACAAATCGAAAGAGCGACGAGCCCGTCTCACTTTCGGTGGGTTCTGGATTCGATCTGGGCACGCTTTTTGTTTTCTAAGTTAATTTGTAATAATATAGTAGTAATACAACTTGCGAATTGTGAAGGAAAATATCGTGAGTCTCCCCCCCTGAGTGTTGGAAGTGTACCTCGGTGCTTGAAATTGCGAAACAATTACGAATTAAGTCTATACTTTTCCTTGGAGAAAAGGCCTCTGCTTGCTTTGTGACGTATAAGGTACATCTTTTCTATAATATTATAATGAATCGCCGAATGTGTTGGTAAGCGCAAATTTCAAGAGCTGAACCGATTTCGCTTATTCTTTTTTTAGAATATTCCTTGAAGTACGAGGATAGTACTTACGGAGAGAAAAAAAAACAAAGATTCGATGGTACGGGGTACGAAGTTCGCTGGGTCAGCCAGTATAAAATATAATTAAATAAATCATCCCAATATTTGCCTCAATAGGATGTGAAAGTTTTCTATCTCTTACCTTGAAATAAAGATTAAACAAACAATACCAAAACTGAGATACCCTGTACCATAGTAGTTAGGCCTTAAGAGGCTTATACGAGTAGCTTAACGAGATATGAAAATGAAGAAAGTACCTTTTGTGACTATTCTTCATATAAATCTTAGGGTTAACATAACGTTGTCAAAGGTTACGTTGAATTCTGCTCACAAAACAAACAAGTTCTTATTAAAATGTCTCTTCTATTAAGGGTACAATACTTCAAAGATATTTCTGCAGATAGATTGTTAGAGAATATTCTTTTTACTATTCCCCCACTGAGAAGCCTATTTTATTTACAGAAAATAGTGTATGAAAAAGCATTTTTAATCACTTTTTTGGTGTTTGAATTTAGAAAACACCAAATCCGAACTAAATCTCAATGTTATTATAACCTCCTTGCGCAAAAAATACTCGATGCAAACTCCTTACTCTCTATACGAACTCCTCATGCGAATCGTTGGGATTTGATTAGATGACCTTTTCGACAAGGAATTTACCATTAGAATAAAAACTGTTTTGTGTTCTTCGGTGTCATTAGTATACAAGTTGATTATCCTAATAATAACAATAACAATTTAGTCACATTAGACATGTTAATGTACATTTTAATTAATTTAACCTTCTTCTTGGTTTTGCTAAATGTCTGTTTTTCGCAGTCACAGTATAAAGTAAGAATTCCGTCGTGAATAAAACGGATTTATGTCGAGGACCACGAATCACTCGCAAGTGAATGACATTTGAATCACTCACTACGCATGTGATTCAATCATCATGAATCACTCACTACGCACGTGATTCAATCATCATGATTCGCTCCCTACGATCATGATTCAGTCCTTTGAATCCTTGGTTCGCGAGTGATTCTTCTATGGCATACTTTGGATAAATCCATTCTTTATTCACAAATTACATAATAAAGTAATATTGTACAACAGACATGGCTCTTTTTACATGTGTGCTCACTCACTGTAACGCTGAATTTCCAACCAAAATGAAGTCAGGTGTTGTCTGTACCCACGTCAGAAAAAGACTAGTCATTTCTTGACATGAATAATTCCTATTACTCAGTATATCATTAGCAAAGTTAAGTATACGCGACCCTTGTCTACTTTGTAGTCAGCCATTTTTATCTAGTTCTAGAACTGTTTATTTTCAGGGATCAGTAGCTCTAAAAGATAACCGGGAACCTTTTAGGGTTAAGTATTGTTTATCTTTTTTTATCCATCCATCCGTCCATCCACCGTCCGTTTATCCGGTAAAAATAAAAATTTTACTATTGAACTACTGTAATGTTATTGCAAATTGTACTAAGACTTTTGTATTTGTTGCTTTTTCCAGTGTACATAAAATAGTTTATTTCATTACAAGTGCGGAAACGCTGTCATTGCAAAGAGTTCCGACAAATGTCTACCCAAGCCGAGGCGCAGCCGATGGCGAGGGTTGACAGTCGGAAAGAGTTGCAATGACGGTTCCGCACGTGTACTGAACGACTATTATTAATACAGTTGCGAAAAAAATAAGCAATTTAATAAAGAAAAATTATTTGGAAAATGGCGCCAACCGTAAAAAAATATAAGCAGAGATTTTTTTTCTTCAACCATTCTAGTAGGCAAAGGGAACTATGCCCATACAGCCAAGTCTTCAGTAGAATTTTTTTATTGATATGAAATTAAAATGAAATTTGATGATATGAAATTAAACCTAACTTAACTCATTCAATCAAATCATTAAATCTGATATTGAAACAAATTAGTAGCTCATAAAAACTTCTATGATTTTTTTTAGTAAAAACTTCATGGTTGGTTTTCTTTTTAATAGACATTATTTTGACAGTTGGGAAAGAAAACACACGAGTGCGGGAAAGGTAAAAAAAAGCACGAGTGTGTAATAGCCCACATCCCACACGCTATACGTCCCTGTAATACGCCACTTTTTGAGCAATTGTACTAAAAAAAATATCTCATCTTATCTTAAAAACTAAAGTACCTGTAGTAGCAATAATATATTTAATGACTAGGTAGTAATGTTTATTTATAGTTACACACTAAGCGAGTTTAATTTTACCCAATTAATAATCGCAATGACACCCGTTCAATGTGTACACCTAAAAAAACACTTTTTATTCAGCCTATAAATGTCCCACAGGGCATAGGCCTTCTCTCCGAGAGACAGAGTATGGGCTCAATTACGATTTTTTAAAATTACCTACCTCATACACTAATGAGTATGAGGTAATTATAAAAAATCGAATCTTAAGAGCACTTAAAGGAATACGTATGAAAATAGTAAAAAAACTACAACGTTATTATTTCTAACGTTATTAAATATAATGTAATTTTAGGTATTATACGTAGTATTGCCTATAATTTTGTATATCATACGCATATTTACTGTGTTAACAAAGTTGAGCTTGTAACAGTTTTTATAGGACCTTAAGGGCGCGACGCCTAGCCTCAATTGTTAGGCATTTTTATTTTTATAACTCGTTTACTTTAAGAGGGTTACCTCACAATTGCCTAATTAAGTTAGTAACTAAAAAGGAAAAACGCCTTAGCGAAGTTATTTTCCTAAACAGTACCATTTGGCAGTTTTCTAGAAAATCTTAAGACCTAATTAAGTTTACCTGGTGTATAGTTTATAGACTGCTTAAAATCTGCGGTTTCATTTAAAGTTTGCTCCGAGTGTGGAGTTCGTGCTGTGTGGTATTATAGCTATCTAGGGACCTAGAACATTTTTCAGCGTTAAAAGTTTCTCATGATCTTAAGGCTGTTCTACGTTGAGAATGGTGTGGCCTGCGCTTGATTAAGATCTTCCATCTAAATCAGCCTATTGAAAAAGCACGAAGCGGGGTCCGAGGTGATCAAATTTCCTTTCAAGCACGTTGATGATCATGCCGTTATCAACCCTTAGTATGTCGCCACTGCTGGGGCACGCGTTTCTTCCTGCATCGCAAGAAGGTTAGGCCTCGATCACGGGGCCCAAGTTCGGGTTGGTGGAGGATTGTTTGACAGCGGAGGGCCTTACTGCCAGAAGTTATCAAGCTGCCGATAAGGCATCTGGCACAGCTTAACGTCTGCCATTACATGACAGCCGGTTCCATCGGCTTAATATGCCTTGCCAAGCACGGAAGCGCTCGGAAAATATGCCACTAGCGGTAGTCACGTCATGTTCACCCATCCAGTATCTAACCAGCCTGTTGTTGTTCCACTGTAGTGATTGATCCCAATCACTCGTTTCCACTAGGCCACGAGAGCTTGCATAACCATTTATCGGGTCTGTTTACTGATTAACATGCCCAAGGTCAGGGGTTCTATTTCTGTTGTGGGCTGCCATCCATTTGTACAAATGGCTTCAGTCTGAATATATTTCCTTGTGATTTCTTTGTCTTGTTACCATAGCAGATAGTATTTTAGATTGTTGTCAGGCTCTAGAGTCGAAAGTGTTTGTTATTTGCCTCAATTTGGTAGTCTACAAAGCAATAGCAGTACAATGTCACTGCAGGGGTAAACCCGCGTAAATTAAATACGCATCTTTCGCAAAGAAGATCGAATCGCGTGAGTCGATGAGTTAAGTAGCACGGGTTATATAATTTCGATGCGATTGGTTACTAGGCTACCGATAGCGACGATATACCGGACTAATATGACTCTATTGAACAACTATGCATTTTGGAGACTCGCCCCCTAGGACAAGTGATTGTAGCACATTGAATTGACTTAATACTGGACGGTAAGGTTGATAGTACCAGATTACCAAGCTCTTAAGGCGGTTTTTTATGTGGGGCTGTGCTGACTCGCTCGCACAATTTTGTATTTTGATTATTGTAATAATCAAAATACAATAATTGTAATAACTTTTGATAAATGTAGTCTGAGCATATGATGCATGAAAAAACACGGACCATTTGATTAAATTTTTATTTTCCTACGCAATGAAAAAGAGAAAAGTTGAGTTAGTGTAGAATTTAAAAAAAGAAGCTTGAATATCTGCAATTCGATCGTCCATCAATCTCTCCTAAAAATGTTACATTTCACGACCGATACCATTTGCTCCACCTAAGAATAGACATAAAAAATTCTAGACCAGTCAACTTCACGGCCCAGTATCAAATGAATTCAGTGTCCTTAAATGAAGACTTGCAGCGTAACTATGCGGACCAAATCGTCAGTCGGATTTCATACTGATTTGACAGTTAGACGATTGGAATAGTTTAGGATTTGGTGCGCGTAATATAGCGGCGAATCACCTCGTACCCCGCTTGTTGCTTTGTCAATGACGTAATGGGCTCTGATGGGAATTTCCAATCGTCGGCACCCCACTCAGCCCTGCACTTGAGCACATACACTCATGATTCACAAATTATTCATCAAAAGTTCTCATTTTTTGTCATGTTTATGATTTAATTGGCTACTCGGTCCTCATTAGCGATACCAATGGAAGAAAAAATATAATTGTTTTATGATACGTTTTTTTATTTTAAATAGTGAACATCATAAATAAATAACCACTGAACTAATTATTTTTAAAACTTAGAAGCAACATAACGCTTTAAAAGCCTATTTAGAGGCTAATAAGTCGACTCTTTTGGAAAAAGTGAACATGATAAATGTTTAAAAAACCTATTTAGAGGCTAAAAATTTCACCCATACCGGGATTCAATTTCCCGCAATTTGCTTAAGCTAGATGTCGCTGCCTGTACGTAATACAGAGAATAGAGTAAAGAGGTTCGAAATTTCACTGATGCCGGTGAGACGCCCATTGGCTCAATTGGTAGAGCGCTGGCACGGATAGCCAGAGGTTGCGGGTTCGAATCCCGGCATGGGTGAAATTTTTAGCCTCTAAATAGGTTTTTAAATTTGTCCTTAGCACGGGTTAGTGCATTAAAAATAAATTTTCACTTTTTCCAAAGACGTTTTATTGGCGTTATTGGCTGTGTGCTTATTGGCTGCGCACTTCCATGCTTCGCAAAGCACGCTAAGACGTTGGTGCTGGCTGTCATATAGTGGCAGTCGTTAAGCCATGTCAGAGGCCTTCTGAGCGGTTTGACAACCTCTGACATTAAGGCCTTACACTGCCTTACAATCCTTCACCAACCCGAACAGAGCCCCCGTGACGGGGCTCAGTCCGGGCGACCCGTTCCCAGCAGTGGGGACATACCAAGAGTTGAAATCAACAACAACAAACAGTAGACAACGACACATTATAATGTATTGATATCAACCTTTGTATGTCCCCAGTGCTAGAACACGGATCTCTTCTTGCATCGCAGGAAAGTTATGCTATACTGAATCACGGGGGCCACGTTCGGGTTGGTGGAGGATTGTAAAACAGTAGAGGGCCATTCGAGTAAGTATATCATTATGTACGAGTATATATTTGTTCGAGTTCGAGTATGCGTGTGTACAAATATGAATGTCAAAGTTCGGATGGATGGTCGTTTGTTTGTAACTTAGTCACATCAATACAGCTATAGATGAAATTTTGGTACGGACAGAATTTATAGTCAGCATTACCACGTAGGTTACTTTTAGCCTGCAAAATTTCAATGTAAACAAAATTGTCGGTAACACTTTTTTACTTTTTTTTTACGTAGCTATTTGGAAATCAAGAATATTTTCAGGCTAAAAAGTTATACATGACTTAGATACGAACCGTCTTACCTCTGCAGCTCTGCAGCTGTTGCAAAGTTCTTCGAATTATCAAGTGCGTGTTGAACTGGCGCACTGAGAGTTCCGTATGAATTTCTAGATATGTATTTACATAATAACGAATAGTCCAGGAGTCAAGTCTCGCAGATTTTCCGAGCTTTTCTCGAACTTCAAAGACATTTTTTTACGACTTAATTACCAATGAATAAGTTTAAATTTTTTTCTCTAATTAAGACTACGTATATTACTGGCCAAATTTCATTGTTCTGGGACTCGTAGCCCCGGCTGCTTGAGTGATCTTAAACGATCACGAAGGTTAAACAACACAGGGCGCGTTCAGTGCATGGATGGGTAAATCGTCTATGACTACTTTTTTGAAGTCACTTAAAAAATGAATAATGCAGGCGAGGATCAGCAGTTAGTAGATTTTATATATTTACGAATTTCAATGTTCATGGCAATTTTTGTATCTGGTAGATTCAAAGTAAACAACTTTCCTCTGATTTTGTTAGTTTTTTTACGGTCCCATGACTGAAAGGTGCCAAACGGGATCCTAATTAATATACCTACTTCTTGAGTCCGCCTGACCTGTACTAGGGTACCTACAATAAAATCTCCATATCCAATGTATATATGGCTTCTTTTATAATATGGAACAGATTTTTTTTTTTTAACTTCACAGTTTTCTCCTTAGTAAATTTGTAAAAAGGAAAATGGGGCGGGGGTGGGTGAGTATTTTTAGTTACATTTTTTTTCTTTTATAAAGCCTTTATACGTCAAACTGCAGAACACAGGCCTTCTGAAAGTGAAACATGTACTCTCTCAGAAAGAGATAGTACATGTTTAATTACCATAGTATCAACCAACTAAAAAAACCCTTGTGAGAAAACCTGAATCCCAGCGCTTCAAATTAATACATAACCTCACGCCTGTATCGCAGAGGGGTAGGCAGAGACCAGGGACTGCCACTTGCCACGATACTGACAGATCACCTTCTCTTCATCAACGTTCATAGGTCGTTGCATGCACGCACGCCGGTTTCGGCTACTTTTTATCTTTTTACCTTTGCTAATACATCCCCTATTTGGACGATGTATGTCCGTCTGGGACGTCGCTTACCAGCCCTTCCACTCATATTCGCAATATATATTTGTTTCGTCAATCTTTCTTCCTTCATTCTCTCCACATGTCCATACCAACGCAACATTCCTTTCTCAATTCTAGTCACTACATCCTCTTTCAGTCCACCACGTTCTCTAATCAGACTATTGCGTATCCTGCGCTTCAAATAGAATTAATAATTACTTTAAAAAAATATTCATGTTCTTCTTCTTTGGTCCCGTTACTCCTCCGTGTAGTCTGGGGCTTACACAAGGGCTTTCCATGAAAAATTAATTAAATAATAAAAGCAGTCCTTTTGCAAAATTCGGGTTTATTCCAGGATTTTTTTGCTCTACTCCGATATATATAATATACCTAGGTCAAATCTAAATTGATTAAAATAATAAAGTAATAGTGATCTCTAATGTGATTAAAATAAAACTTTGACTTTGAAGTGTTACTTTAAATGATAGGATACGCAATAGTCTGATTAGAGAACGTTGTGGACTGAAAAAAGGATGTAGAGACTAGAATTGAGAAAGGAATCTTGCGTTGGTTTGGACATGTGGAGAGGATGAAGAAAGATTGACGAAACAAATATATATTGCAGATGTGAGTGGAAGGGCTGACAAGGGAGAACCCAAGCGGACATACATCGACCAAATAGGGGATGTATTAGCAAAGGGAAAGATACAAAGTATCCGGAACCGGCGTGCGTGCATGCAACGTATGCACGTTGGTGAAGCGAAGGTGATCTGTCAAGATCGTGGCAAGTGGCAGTCCCTGGTCTCTGCCTACACCTCTGGGATACAGGCGTGATGTTATGTATGTATGTATGTATGTATGTATGTATGTATGTATGTATGTATGTATGTATGTATGTATGTATGTATGTATGTATGTATGTATGTATGTATGTATGTATGTATGTATGTATGTATGTATGTATGTATGTATGTATGTATGTATGTATGTATGTATGTATGTATGGTCTCTATTGCAGAACAAATAATAAATAAATAATAATGATGCATGTCTATTTTCTTAAAACTTTAATCTTAAAACACTACGTTTTGTTTATTTATTTTGTTTATTGATTTTATCACTGTCTTCTTCAGAGAAAAGAAAGAACAACAACATCCCGTTCGTAAAAGCCATCACAAAGTTTTTAACTCAGTCCTTTGGTAGGTACTCGAAAACATTTACGTATTTTGAATCGCTCCTGATGACTTTCGAATTAACCCAGTTTATTCTTTCATTTTAATCTCATATTTTCATGAAAATTTAATAAGCAAACTTTCAAACTTCAGTACTTAGGAAAGAATCCGCTCGAAGAGCCGTTGATTTCAATGGAACTTTTCTTCTTCTTTGTACCCGACTGCGGAAGCCGAAGGTTATGTTTTTTGCCCGTTTATGTATGTATGTATTTATGCATGTTTATTTCTATATGACCACCCAGAGGTCGTACGCATTTAACGATTTGAACAAACAAGGTGTTGACACATCAAATTTACTGACGACGCGAGTTATTGACGCTGTCTAAAGACGTCACGGCTCCAATTAAATGTTGTTGGTGAGAAGGCACCTAATAGTATAACAAAATAAATGAAACAAAAGCTAGACTACAGATTTTAAGAAATACCTAGGTGACTCTGTCAAAATTTTAATTAAGCAGGCAGATCAGGTCAAAATTTTACAGTCTCATTGCCGCGTTATTTATATGCGGTCGGGTTTTTTGTTTTTTTATTTATTTTATACATTCTTTCTTACTCGCTGGAGATATTGTATTGTAGTATTTTTGTACTTAATTAGACTTGTACAATAATATCTTTAAATTTTTAGTTACTTTTTTATATAGAAGCATTTTAATACTTTATTTTATCAATATAATACATTGAATATCATATTATTATAATAAGGATAAGAATTTTATAATCTGGAACGAAACCTTTTTAAATGTTTTGTGGGAAATTCAAACAATAACATAATGCATTAACTTTATTTTTATTTGGTTAAACCTCATGTGTAACATTATACAGTAATTAGTTAAAAACTTACTCAACTTAAAATTATAAAAACTCTTATCCAAAACTCTATTCTTTTATTTCTTCTCCTTTTGCCGAACTGTAATATCTAGTCTAAAAAAACATGATACAATTGTTAGTATACATAACATTGTTTTTATGAAACCTTAACGTTTTCCCGTATCACGTTCCCTACATAAATAAAATACCCTCACGGAATCCTTTCTGGGAGCAATACGCAGTGCCGCGTTATGTCATAATCATAATATAAACAGTGAGTTGTAGCGAAGGTACATATAAGACACATATTAACACAGACACCCAAGAACCGCAGAAGCTCTAAAGGGGCTCCTAAGCCCAAAACACACTCACCGTTGACGGGGATAAACTTCGCTCGTCCGTCATCAAGAACATAATTCACAAACACTGAACGTCAAACTCGACAAAGTTTCATTTTCCCAACAAAACAACTGAAGGCCGCAAAAGAAAAATAAACTGGTCACTTTTTTATTTTAAAAAACCAAACCGGCCAGTCCTGTCTTTCGATTTTTTTTTAATACACCGCATCCGATTAGAGTCCTTTTGGATAATATTAATGAAGATCGTTCGTCCCGTTTAGTAGCGATACAGAAGCGTCTATATGCCGCGGTTGCCGCGCACACACTACCTTTGGGGTGTAAGTTGACAGGCCTCTAGTGCGCGTGCGTGGGATAGAGTGACTCTTCAGCCTGACGGACTTATTCACGAGTTAATTAATATATCAACTTTTCTCCGCCTCTGTATCAACCGTTTTCCTTAATTAAACATTTGGCTTAGCGTCTCCAGTCCTATAAAGTGGAATAATCTTCTCTCGTCGTGTTGGGGTCAAGAATGGATCGTGTGATTTTTTGTCCCCTTCCTCTGATATTAAATGTCGGGTTAATGTTACTTAGCTGAGTACTCTGAACGGTTAAAAGAAGCCTGTGACTCTAAAAGAATTATATTAACGCTTCATTAAGTACCTAACCACTTACAGAGCTTCCGAAAAGGCAAATGGAGTTAAAAAGAATTAAATTTAAATATATCTAAAAGGCGTTGCCTTTTTGAATATGAATCACATTAATTTGTAGATGGACATGCTTGAATTACCTGAATCATATTAGGACGTTAAGATGTCAAAGTGCGACCTGAAAGCTAAGACATGCTTTAAGTGATTCATACACAAATATTTAAAAACACCCTTTCGGGTACTAGCGCGAGTTTAAATGTAGTTAATATAGGTAGAATTCCTATACAAAAACTTGAACAGCAATATTTAAAGAGAATAAAACAGGATATCTTCAAATAGAGTGTACGCGACTTCTGAATTAAATATCAATATTCACCTTGTATAAATTACGAAGAATATTTTTCTGTAAAAAATCCTTCCCTGTTAATTGAGTCCAGCTGAACTTTTTCCCGGGATTTTCTACATGAGCAGGCGATTATCATCTTATCCATATCTATAGATATTAAAGGAGCTGCCCGAAATAATTTGACAAAAATTAAAACAAGATCCTTTTAGACGCAAGTTTTAATTGATTAAGCACAAAGAACGATTAGTCGATCAAGATGATAATTACCTGCTCGTGTAGGAAATCTCCGGAAAAACTTCAGATGGACTATATAGTCATATCTATATATTAAAGGAACGTCATGTCAGAACTTAAGGGGCTCCATACTATAAAAGTAGCATCACCCAATCGTGTCAACGTCGCTTGCCACGATCCCGACTGATCACCTTCACCAATTTCACCTTCACCAATGTTCATAACTCTTTGTAGACAGGGCACAGTATAGGGTAAAAGGTGCCACTTGCCACGATTCTAACTGATCCTTAGAAAGCCTTTATCTTGTTTTCTTGTGTGTACAATAATAGTTCTAATCTGTTCTTATCTCTGACGACCTCTGTGGCGCAGCGGCAACGCATCTGCCTACCATGCAAGAGGTCCCGAACTCGAATCCCGGCTGGAGATAAAACAACCTTAGGTCATGGGTACATACTATTTTTATTTTTAATGCACTAACCCGTGCTAAGGAACAAATTTAAAAACCTATTTAGAGGCTAAAAATTTCACCCATGCCGGGATTCGAACCCGCAACCTCTGGCTATCCTTACCAGCGCTCAATTGGTAGATCGCTGGCACGGATAGCCAGAGGTTGCGGGTTCGAATCCCGGCATGAGTGAAATTTTTAGCCTCTAAATAGGTTTTTAAATCATGGGTACATGTTTATTTAATTTATTTTATTACGTATACTTATGTACATTTATATTCGATAATTTCTCCTTCAGCAATCTTTCCGATTTAAGGTTGCCTGGAAGAAATCGCTATCAGCAATAAGGCCGCCAATTGTACCTCTTCTTTTGTAACTGTTGTCTCTGTAATTATTTTCGGGTGTGTAAAATAAAGAATATTCTTATCTTATCTTATATTTGTGATGTCGTTGTTTCTGGTTCCCACGACACTTTTCAAAGACAACCAAGACGCTATCAAGAGTACTTACGAGATAAATTCACATATGTGGATTTATTACTGCTATCCGAGAACCAATATACAAAGCTCGTCTGCGGGATCTAAGCCAAGTTTTAATTGAATAAGGCTTCTCTAGTAACACTAGCTAGAATTAATTTCGTCGGACTGTTCATTAGGGGTTGGCGCTGCCTTTGGCTCAAGCATGAAGTTAAGACTGGGATTGAGATTTTGAAATCGTTAGCAATATTTTGAGGCAAAGTTCATTTCTATAACTAACCGTTGTACATATACATTTAACAGTACCTAATGGTAAAAAATGTTTATAAATTAACTAGCAAACGGTTTTTTGCCATAATGATTAATCTGCGACCTATTTTAAGACCTACCAAATATACACAAAATATAATTTAAATCGGTGAAGCCGTTTCTAAGGAGTTCGATAAAAAACACTGTGATACGAGACGTTAATACAATTATGGTTCATTAGATTATAATTTTCTATAATTTCCTTCTTTTGGTTCAAAACTGCGAAGTCAAATTCAATGCGGTAGAAAGTACCGTAGCGTTGTAAAATGTGATCAAACTGAGAGACTATTTTTTAATAAATTTTAAGGAATTGCTTGATTTTTACTTTCCGTTATTTTTAGAGTTGGCTGGAAGAGATTTCAAATGAAATATGACTCCATGTTTTAATTTAAAAAAAATTGTGTCGTCTGAATGACATTAAATAGTTAAAATTACTTTGCTAAATTCCGCCAAAAATCCCGTAAGCACGATGCGGTTAGTTAATGCACCGGGAGGGCGGTCCCACTTTTTCAAGCAGAAGCAAGACACGAACACACCACCACCAACACCAATACTTGTGTGAGAAAACACGCGACGCGTTTTGCCTCTAACACGAGGCTCCCAAATGCAAGTGACCGTCTCCGCAAAAATTCTATACAACATCTTCTGAATGATTTTTATGCGCGCTCAATGCACACATAGACATAGTATAAAGCCTTACACGTCTCACTGCAGGGCAAAGATCTTCTCTCAGAGAGAGAGAGAGAGAGAACGGGCTTAATCACCTCAGAGGAAGAGACAGAGTTCGGGCTTAATTGCCACGCGTGCCCATTGCGGAGCAATTTCATTCGCCGAGGTATTTGAACCCTTAGGACACTCAGGTTTCCTAACGATATTTTCCTTTACCGTTAGCAAGCGGTGTTACTACATTAACTACACAAATGTACGTAACTTAGAAAACAAAGTCATTGTTGCTTTGACAGAAGTTGAACCCATGACCTCCCAATGAGAAACCGGCGTTCTACCCCTTCACTGCCACCGCTAAACATTTTTATTCTGTAATAATAATAATAATATTGGCCTTTTTGCATCTACTTAATGAGATGAGTTATACAGCGTCCAGTGGCATCTTCACTCACACTAGATGGGTGAAGGGACCACTCCGACGCTGTAGTGTCTGGGAAATGGTTTTATAGATGGTGTAGGCTTGCCTAGCACCTATACCATCCTGACAACTTAGTCGGCCTAGCCCACAGGAAAGACTAGTCAATACGTGCGGAGCGAACCAAGGCGCGGATTTCTTCACGATGTTTTCCTTCACCGTTAGCGTGTGGTATTGCGATTACAATTTCGCAAATCTAAGTAACTTTGAAATTAACCAAAGTTATTGGTACATGCCCGCACTGGGGATCGAACCTGGGGCTCTCGCTTGCGAGTCCATGGTTCTACCCACTGAGCTACCACCGCTACTCTGTGGAACCCCTTAAAAGTACAAGATTCATCGCCTCTTTAATTTTAGGCATTTGCATTGTTGTGAAGTTAAACGTTTTAATAAAGTCCGTGATATTATAATTTTTGTAATGAAATAAGTGAACTTTTTTGCTTTTCTTAATCAACGTTGGACCGTCATATTTTCAGCATTTTTGCACAAATCCAGCCAGCGTTATTTTAATTTATTTTGCGTATGGCTGATAATTTTTATTTCTCACAAACATTATAATTAAGTTGTATATTAAATATGTTAACTATATTATTATAGTTATTTTGGAGTATTACTTATTTTC